>CM046725.1:40736495-40755385 GCA_025584915.1 Monochamus saltuarius | reverse complement strand
GCCTCCACCATTACGTACTTGGCCAGCGCAGATTTTACGTATCATGATAATTCACAATCGACTTAAGGTGAGCCCACAATAAAATTATTCCCGTTTTGCTTTTTCAGTTATGACATTCTATTGAAGATGCAAAATTTAAAATAGTATTGACAGGATAAAGCTGAATATTTTCAACTTTTTACAGTAAAAATTTTTATGTTTACGTTTAGACCGAATTTATGTTATGTTTATAAAACTTGAAAAAATGTTTCATTAATAGTCAAATTTACCCAAAACTGTAACTAAATCTAAAAGTATTTATTTTACACGTTCCCACCTTATATTTTCTTAATTCTGCGTCACCAATACCATTCCACAACGCAAAAAGCAAAACGCGAATGATTTCGTTGGGAACGCACCTTTAAACTCTCTGATCGTCTGTCTTTAGCACTGTGGTCTTTAGTAACCTACAAAAACAAATGCATATCTAGAAATCAACAAATTATAATTCTACCACGCCATTTTTATAGGTGCATTTTATTTTCGTGAATTTCCTCTTACATAAATAAAACTTGCACATATAATTTAAATCCGTTTTTTTCAAAACGACTCCTTCTGCATTACTTGACAGTAAGTAGTTACCTTTTATAATCATTAATTTATTTCCCTATTTAGGTACACTTCAAGTTACTACATTTGCATTTAATATGTTACATCATTTATTTATTTTTAGATCAATTACAATGCCCCGTAAAGGTAAAAAAAGATTGACTCAACGAAAGGGTGTCGATATCACAGGTCGGGCCAAAAAAAAATGTGTTCCTGTAAAGACTTCAACTGCTGTTTCCCAGTCTCCTTCACAAAGTGAAATAGTGGTACAACAAAATAGTTCCATTAAACCAGCAGGTGGACCACTAATGAGAGACGAAACAGATAATAGTCTCCCTGACTCCTTTTTAAGCAGAAAAGCTGGACCTTCATCTTCCTTAGGTAAGTTTGTTCATATATATTTTTAACGACAAAAACATGAATGTATGTATGTCTTTTGAAAGAAGATAATCATATCTCTTCAATATCAAACTGACCGTTGCATCTCTAAAAACGAAATTTAAAAAGGTATACTGGTTGCCCTATTAAATTTGATAATACAAACTACCTTATAAGTATACAAATGCTTACTTTACATGATATAGTTAGATAAAATAATATTATAAATATATCAGTCATTTAACTTTGAAAAACTATTGTAATTCTCTTTATGTAATTACAGATCTATATATACAGACGGTATCTTAGAAAAACAAGCCAGCATTATATTTAAAAAAAATGTTATTTCAAAAATTTAAAAATGAAACGAAGGCAAGAAAGGTTATCACAAAATTGTTCTTTAATACATTTACTATATTAATTATTTTTGTATAAAAATGTTTTTGCAATCCTCTTAATGATTAGTCCATTGAAAAGTTACATTTGGGATTGCATTTTTTAGAGGACGCAGTTTTATTGTTTAGATGTGAGGGGGGGATCAAAAAAAGTTTAACTTGAAGTTTGTGGGGTGAAATTGTTTTTAGCATTTATCAAGTAAACTATTGGTCATACAAAAATTTTGTAAATACATTTTTTATTTAAAATTGAATCCTCTACAATTTTAGTCCAGTAACTTTTTGTTGTAAAATCAAAAATAACAAACATATTAAAAAAAACATCAAAATTTTTGCACAAATTTTCCTTTTAGACACCATAATTCATTTCTTATTTAAAAAAAAATGCCATCAGAGCATTTTTGTAGAGTGATTCTCAACAAAGATTATATACTTTTTTTATTATATTTAATAGTTTGGGTTTTACAGTGCTGTGCCGCTATCTTGGAAAAAAGGGTGAAATTGTTTTTAGCATTTATCAAGTAAACTATTGGTCAAAAAAAAATTTTGTAAATACATTTTTTATTTAAAATTGAATCCTCTACAATTTTAGTCCAGTAACTTTTGTTGTAAAATCAAAATAACAAACATATTAAAAAAACATCAAAATTTTTGCACAAATTTTTCTTTTAGACACCATAATTCATTTCTTATTTAAAAAAGAATGCCATCAGAGCATTTTTGTAGAGTGATTCTCAACAAAGAATTTTTATTATATACTTTTTTTATTATATTCAATAGTTTGGGTTTTACAGTGCTGTGAAGTGACACTAATTTTCCCTATATTCCATTGAAAAGTTACATTTGGAGTTGCATTTTTTAGAGGACGCAATTTTATTGTTTTGATGTGTGGGGGGTATCAAAAAAAGTTTAACTTGAAGTTTGTGGGGTCACAACCCTCGAGGTTTAGCCGCCATCTTGGAAAAGCGGGTGAAATTGTTTTTAGCATTTATCAAGTAAACTATTGGTCATACAAATTTAAATACATTTTTTATTTAAAATTGAATCCTCTACAATTTTAGTCCAGTAACTTTTTGTTGTAAAATCAAAAATAACAAACATATTAAAAAAAACATCAAAATTTTTGCACAAATTTTCCTTTTAGACACCATAATTCATTTCTTATTTAAAAAAAATTCCATCAGAGCATTTTTGTAGAGTGATTCTCAACAAAGAATTTTTATTATATACTTTTTTTATTATATTCAATAGTTTGGGTTTTACAGTGCTGTGAAGTGACACTAATTTTTTCTATAGTCCATTGAAAAGTTACATTTGGAGTTGCATTTTTTAGAGGACGCAATTTTATTGTTTAGATGTAAGGGGGGGTGGATCAAAAAAAGTTTAACTTGAAGTTTGTGGGGTCACAACCCTCGAGGTTTGGCCGCGATCTTGGAAAAAAAGGTTGAAATTGTTTTTAGCATTTATCAGGTAAACTATTGGTCATACAAAAATTTTGTAAATACATTTTTTATTTAAAATTGAATCCTCTACAATTTTAGTCCAGTAACTTTTTGTTGTAAAATCAAAAATAACAAAGATATTAAAAAAACCATCAAAATTTTTGCACAAATTTTCCTTTTGGACACCATAATTTATTTATTTTCTTATTTAAAAAAAAATGCCATTAGAGCATTTTTGTAGAGTGATTCTCAGCAAAGAATTTTTATTATATACTTTTTTTATTATATTCATTAGTTTGGGTTTTACAGCGTTGTGAATTGAAAACTAATTTTCCTTACTGATAAGTATACATTTATATGAATGTAAAACCCAAACTAATGAATATAAAAAAAAGTATATAATAAAAATTCTTCGTTGAAAACCACTCTACAAAAATGCTCTGATGTCATTTTTTCCTAAATAAAAAAATAAATAAATTATGGCGTCCAAAAAAAAATTTGTCCAAACATTTTGATGGTATTTCTTTAATATCTTTGTTATTTTTGATTTTACAACAAAAAATCACTGGACTAAAATTGTAGAGGATTCAATTTGCAATAAAAAATGTTTTTTAAAGAATTTTGTATGAGCAATAGTTTACCTGATAAATGCTAAAAACCATTTAACCCCCTTTTTCCAAGATGGCGGCCGAAGTTGCAGAGTTGCGACCCCACAAACTTCCAGTTAAGCTTTTTTTGATCCCCCCCCCCTCACATCTAAACAATAAAACTACGTCCTCTAAAAAATGCAACCCCAAATGTAACTTTTCAATGGACTATAGGGAAAATTAGTGTCACTTCACAACACTGTAAAACCCAAACTATTGAATATAATAAAAAAAGTATATAATAAAAATTCTTCGTTGAGAATCACTCTACAAAAATATTCTGATGTCATTTTGTTTCAAATAAAAAAATAAATAAATTATGGCGTCCAAAAGAAAATTTGTCCAAAAATTTTGATTGGTTTTATTTAATATATTTGTTATTTTTGATTTTACAACAAAAAGTTACTGGACTAAAATTGTAGAGGATCCAATTTGCAATAAAAAATATTTTTTAACAAATTTTGTATGACCAATAGTTTACCTGATAAATACTAAAAACAATTAAACCCCTTTTTCCAAGATAGCAGCCGAAGTTGGATGGTTGCGACCCCACAAACTTCAAGTTAAGCTTTTTTTGACTCCCTCCTCACATCTAAACAATAAAATTGCGTCCTCTAAAATATCCAACCCCAAATGTAACGTTTCAATGGATTACATTTGGGATTGCATTTTTTAGAGGACGCAGTTTTATTGTTTAGCTGTGCGGGGGGGGGGTCAAAAAAAGCTTAACTTGAAGTTTGTGGGGTCACAACCCTCAAGGTTTGGCCGCTATCTTGGAAAAAGGGGTGAAATTGTTTTTAGTATTTATCAAGTAAACTATTGGTCATACAAAAATTTTGCAAATACATTTTTTATTTAAAATTGAATCCTCTACAATTTTAGTCCAGGAACTTTTTGTTGTAAAATCAAAAATAACAAAGATTATTAATAATAATGTTTTTTATTATAGACATTTCAATATTGTTATGCTCTGATGTAATTTTTTTAAAATAAAAAATAAATCAGAATTTTGATTGTTTTTCTTTAATATCTTTGTTATTTTTGATTTTACAACAAAAAGTTACTAGACTAAAATTGTAGAGGATTCAATTTGCAATAAAAAATGTTTTTAAAAAAATTTTGTATGACCAATAGCTTACCTGATAAATGCTAAAAACAATTTAACCCCCTTCTCCAACATGGCGGCCAAACCTCGAGGGTTGTGACCCCACAAACTTTAAGTTAAGCTTTTTTTGACCCCCCTCCCCCTCACATCTAAACAATAAAATTGCGTCCTCTAAAAAATGTAACTTTTCAATGGACTAAAACCTAATAAAGGTTATCATAACCCAAGCAACTGTATTTTACGTAACAATTGACGAAATTACTACTGTTACAACAAACTCATTAATTCCAACAAATTCATACATAATCTCATATGTTCTATCTATTACTGAAATTGTTTAATATAAACATGAAATACATTTTCCTACATGCATATTGTAATTAAATGATTATTTTACTACTAATAAAATCAAAAATATTTTTATTATAAATAACAAAAACATTTTAGCACCTGCATTAACACGAAACAATTCAACTGATTCTGAAAATGAATTACCTCAGCCTATGGTCGTAGAGGTTATGATTCATAGAACAGCTAATGATGACGTTGGACAAAACTTCCCGGGAAATTCATCATCAACTACTATAATTCCTGCAAATCCAAATAACATTCCTGTCAGAGCTTTAGCACAAATTTCACAGGATGTTATAAATGTTGGTAGGTATTTTCTATAATTATTGGTAATCATTTTCTTCAATAACGTTTTTCAAATTATACGCTATTGAATAAACTAAATAAAAACAACTAACATTTTTTAGTTATTAATTTAATTCCATATTTTATTTTTAGATATGCAGGTTGAAGATGATGACATACTTCCCGAACTCTCACCATCGTTAGTCGATGATATACAAAATGAATTTGCTGAAGTAGCAGTGAATATTCAAAGACATCAAGCAAATCAAATAAATGCTGCCATTGCTGATGCACCTTTAAGAGAAAATATATTACAGGAAATACAACGTCAACGCCATAACGGAAATCACATGCCCACATACCTCATGGCTTGCGAACGAATCGTAAGACAAGGCCCATTCAACTTGGGCCCACTCAATCAGGTCTGTAGACATTGTTCTGCTTTATATTTTCATACCGAAATCACGGACCATTATAACCAATACACAAAATGCTGTCAACGAGGTAATGTAGTTTTAGACAATTTTCCAAATATGCCTGACGTTTTAATAGCCCTCTTCCAAGGCTTTCATCCTCTCTCTAATTTGTTCAAAAGACATATATTATCGTATAATTATGCTTTTCAGTTTGTATCTTTAGAAGCAAACTTACGAGACTTGCCCAGAAACAGAGCCCCACCAGTTTATTGTATAAAAGGGAAAGTCTACCATCACATATCCAATATAAATATTAACGAGCCAATGCAGCGTTACGGACCTATCTATTTTTTAGATCCAGATGAAGCTGTCAATTCACGTGCACGAAACAACAATCAGATCTTGGACAGACAATTGATTGCTCTATTGGAACAATTACTACGTGAAGTAAATCCTTATGCTAGGGCATATATGCATTTACGTGAACGATATCAATTAGAAGTAGACACAATCGAAAGATTACGTGCAGAAGCTTTACGTAATCATATCGATCCTCTCCCCCTGCAAATACCTACCGTCACATTGGAGTTATTAAATGTGCGAGGAAGAAATAGGAGGCAGTACGATTTACCTAGAGTTGAGGAAATTGCCGCTATATATAATTTATTGCCAGATACACCAGCAACTCCAAATATGCGTATTTACGTACGGGACGAACCTACCCGATTACAAAACATTTCTGAGGAAAGCGAACTTAACGATCCTTTAGTTTTCCCTCTAATGTTTCCTCACGGTGAACCAGGATGGTATATAGGAATTCCTCATCAAAACGATAACCGCAACGTAACTTTATGCGAGTATTATGCATATCGTTTTGGAATTAGAGACAATGATTCTAGATTTAAGTATGGAGGCAGACTGACACAACAAATTGCCGTCACCTCATATATTAAAATAGAAAATAACCGTCTTAAATATATTCTACGTAACCAAGAGAGATTACGGGCGACAGAATATGTTGGATTAGCCGATTACCTTCATCATAGAATTGAAGAAGGTAATGACGATGATGAAGCTACAACATTAGGTAGAATGATTATTTTACCTTCCTCTTTTATCGGTTCGCCTCGATATCAACAACAACTCTTTCAAGATGCCATGGCAGTTGTGGCTCGATTTGGTACGCCCAGTCTATTTATTACCATGACCACTAACGCAAACTGGCCAGAAATAGTAGATAATATTCCCAGAGGTTCTACGGCCAGTGATCATCCCTCTTGATAGATAGAGTATTTCAATGCAAATTAAATGAACTCATGGATGACTTGCTCAAAAGGCACATTTTTGGTATACCTCTAGCCAATCTCTACGTCATAGAATTTCAAAAAGAGGTTTGCCGCACTGTCACAATTTGATGATATTGAGAGACGAGGACAAATTAACAAGTCCGTATAAAATAGACGCTCTGATTAGCGCGGAAATACCAGATCCGCAAACCGAGCCAGAATTATATCAAATAGTTACGTCTTTTATGGTTCACGGACCATGTGGCCAATTAAACCCCGATTCTGTCTGTATGGTGGATGGCAAATGTTCCAAAAACTATCCTAAAGACTTTAATGAATTGACAATAATATCAGATAACGGTCAAGTCATTTACAGGAGACGAAACAACGGTAGGACTATAACGACTAGAGCCAATGGTAGAAATTGTATTTTGGACAATCGCTGGATAGTTCCATATAATCCATATATCCTACTAAAATATAAATGCCATATCAATGCAGAAGCTTGCGCCACTACACATTGTGTCAAATATTTATATAAATACCTTTTAAAGGAGTAGATATGGCTTTAGTTCGTATAAATGTAGAACATCAAGCAGACTACAATGAAGTAGAACACTACGTAAACGCCAGATATATGACTCCACCTGAAGCATGCTGGCACATTAATCAATTTGCTACCCACAAAAACACTCATACCGTCTATCGACTCTGTGTGCATCTACCAGATAGGCAAATTGTTCGATTCCAGCCCGGATATGAAATACAAGCTTTACAAAATAACGAAAGCACACAGCTAACGGCATGGTTTACTCTTAACCAAAATGACGTGGAAGCACGACAGTACCTCTACACTGATATTCCATATCATTATGTTTGGCAAAATGCAACCAAACGTTGGAAACGACGCCAAAGAGGCGCAGACAAAATTGTAGTTCGAATGTACTCCGTGAGTATACGCAACCAGGAATTATATTATTTACGTTTGCTGCTCCTACACATTCCCGGAGCACGTTCATATGCAGAGTTGCGTACCTTCAACGGAATAACATACGATACATTCAAAGAATCCTGTCAGCATCGGAATTTATTAGCCGATGATACTGAATGGAAACGAACATTAAGAGAAGCTTGCTATAGAGATATGCCGCATCAACTTAGAAACATGTTTGCATTTATATTAATTTTTTGTGATGTTTCAGATGCTCCGGCGCTTTGGGATGAATTCCAAGAATATTTCATGGAAGATTTCAAGCGTCGCGGTCTTTCCGATGAGGAAGCTCTGCAACAGACACTTAGATGCATCCAAACCGTGTTATTACTAAACGGAACTAGACTGGCATCATACGGTTTACCCGAACCTAGAGAAATTATAATAAATTTTGATCCCATAAACGTAGAAGCGGAGAGAGTACAAGGTCAAGAAATGTACGAAAATCTCAATCACGAACAAAGAGTTATTTGCAATGCAGTTATGGCTGCGGTTCGTAATGCCCACGAACCGAATCGTTTCTTCTTGATAAACGCCGCAGCTGGATCAGGCAAATCATATCTATTTCAAACCTTAATCTCAAAGCTTCGAGGTGAAGAGTTACCCGTTTTAGTAGCCTGTCCCACCGGCATAGCTGCTTCGATTTTGAAAGGCGGTCGAACAATACATTCCACATTTAAATTGCCTTTCAATATAAATGAAACCACAACCTCCGGAATTGCTCCAACAACGGCAGAAGGTCGTTACATAGCCTCAGTTAAACTCCTGATAATCGATGAAGTATCCATGGTGACAAATCTAATTTTTAACATTATCGAAAGAGCACTGAGAGATATATGTGCCGACAACAGACCCTTTGGTAATAAAGTTATCCTTTTAGGTGGAGATTTCAGACAAACCTTACCAGTTGTCATTGGAGGAAACAGATGTACAATAGTAAATGCCTGTATAAAAGGTAGCCGACATTGGCCCTTATTCATGAATTACGAATTACAGACAAACGTCAGAGCCATTCACAATGAAGAGTTTGCCAGATGGCTGCTCAATTTGGGCAACAGTACAATACAACCTCTACGTAGAACCATGTACGGTAATATAATACAAATACCTTCAGATTGCTATGTTAACAATGTCGATGATCTAATCGAATTTTGCTTTAACGACCTAGATCCAAGCATAGCTATACGAAAAGCAATTTTAGTCCCTACAAATAACACCAGCCATTCTATTAACAAAAATTTTTTGCAAAAATTAGAGGGCTCCAGCAAAACCTATTGTAGTGTTGACTCCATCGATACTACCGATGATCCTGCAGCCGAAGTAGCCAATTACACCGTAGAATTTCTAAATTCCTTAACTCCAAATGGACTTCCACCCCACAGATTGGAGTTAAAAAAAGATGCAATTGTTATGCTACTACGCAATTTAAATCTTAAAAAAGGATTGTGCAATGGTACCAGATTAATCGTTCGTCTTTTGGGAAACCAATACATAGACGCAGAAAAAATCGACAGTAGCAGAAGACCTACCGGAGAACGAGTCTTTATTCCACGTATAGACTTGAAGACGGGAGGTAATGATGTCTTACCATTTAAATTAAATAGGAGACAATTTCCCATCCGCTTAGCTTATACTATGACCATTCACAAGTCGCAAGGACAAACCTTTGAAAAAGTGGGTATTTTCCTGGATGAACCCGTATTTACCCACGGTCAACTTTATGTAGCTTTTTCGAGAGCTAAAAACTTGGAGGACGTTAAAATTTATATGTCAAACCGTCCAGAACAAGGTAAACTATTACCAAACAGTGAGAACGTATATACAAGGAATGTCGTATACAGAGAGGTACTGTAAATTATTTTCCTTATACATTTAACATTTTCTCTTTAATATTTTGGCATACATTTCTCTTATGAATTGCCAAAAATATAAAAATGTTATTTTTCCTAATAATCACTCATTTCTGATAATAATATATATGTTACACATTTTCTTATATTTCCTAGGTCACAAAACACTATTTGGCTAATTGGCTATTATACCAATGCCATTCTTTAGTAAATTACGACCTCCAGACTTGAAATGACTACTTATAGTCCCTGAAAAACATATAAAATTATCAGAACTCACTTTATAGAGAAATATTGAATTTTTCTAAATTATTCATTTTTCCATAATCTTTTATACAGAAACTATGCCCTATAAATTTGAACTGGGCGATGAATCCCAAATGTACTACTGGCACTAAGGCATATCAAAACATTGCCAGTGTTTCACCAAAATTTAAGAAACCGGCACCTATGCTTTCGAGCTTAAATGATAACGCCAAGCCAATTACACAGGAAAGATTCGCCCGCCTTTTCTATACGGTGTTTTCTGTTAAATATTTTTCTATTGTTTTCTAAAATTGTAGAAAATTATATATATTTTCACTTAATTTTCACTAAAAACCTGTTTTGAAACATTTTCCATCTAAATGAATATATTTACTAAAAATTATTCATAGATCATGTTCACAAACCATGTCTTATAAATTATTTTTACAAATTTGTTATTCTACTTAAATAATTTTTAATATTGTCATAAATATAAATCATTAATTATCAAAGTATCAACACTTTGGAATATCAATTTTCTACATTAAAATATTTCATATATTTTTTGCATATTTTTTTTACACAGAAATTATTCTCTATAGATTTTAGACGATAAATCCTATGTACATTCCTGGCACTAAGGTATAATCATAATTATGTGCCAATATGTTTCACTAAAATTTAAGAAACTGGCACCTATGCTTTCGAGCTTAAATGATAAAGCCAAGCCAGTTACACAAGGAAAGATTCGTCCTTCGTTTCTATAAGATCTTTTCTGTACTTAATATTGTCATTTATTAATTATTTTTCATATTTTACAATTGTACTTTCCATTTTTGATGTAGAAAAATTATATTTTTATCTATCTTTCACTGAAATCTACTTTGTAATATTGTTATTAATATAAATGAGGTATATCAACTCCAACTCAACATTTTCTCATCAAGAATTGTATTTATTTATTTATTTATTTATTTAAAGAAACATACAGGTGTTAACCTAATTACATGTTTCTATATTTAACATAAAGTTATAAATTTGAATAAACTATAGGCACATAATAGGATTTAGAATGTATAATACAATATAAATACTTGACTTACAGGTATATGGGGGATTTTAGAACAATTGTACAACTTCATTCTTGAACCTAGACAGACTGACATCAAAAATGCCAAAAAGCAAGCTGACCCTGATACTGATTATATGTGGACATCATAACTCCTGTTAAAGACTGATTCTGAGCTACGTAGAAAGTATGTCTATTAGGACGAACTCGGTGATCTGGCACATAAAAATTAAGCTGAGCTAATAAGTAACTTGTGTTTAACTTATAACTTAAAACTTTATACATGAATGTTAGCATGCTTATAGTTCTCCGTGACTGCAACTTCAACAAACCGAATTCCTTTCTGAGAGGTTCATAATGCACAAAACCTGGATTGACATTGTATTTCTTAAAATACAAATATTTGACAAACTTATTCTGTATTGTATCTATCTGCTTAATTTGATTTTGCTTTGATGGACACCATACAATGGAGCAATATTCTAGCTTATAACGTACAAAAGCTTTATATAAATAAGATATAGCTTTTATATTTTTAAAATTATAAGTAGTACGCCTTACAAAACCTATCATTTTATTAGCTTCTTTACAAATATTATTAATATGTATATCAAATTTGAAATTATTCTGGAAAGTGACACCTAAATCCTTTATCTGAATACACCTGTTTATAATTTGATCATTGATACGGTAATTAAATTCTATTGGTTTACCAGCAAGCGATATAAGAATGTAACATTTACTAAAATTTAGATCTAACTTATTCTTTTGTGTCCAATCATAAACAACATCCAAATCCGCTTGCAGAATTTGACAGTCACTTGTATCTTTTATCTGCCTGTATATTTTAAAATCATCGGCATAGAGAAGGCAATCAGAAGAAACAAGCTCTGGTAAATCATTGATAAAAATTAAGAAAAATAATGGACCCAGATTGGATCCCTGCGGCACACCTGACCTCGCCAGGAAATTAGAAGAGACAGACCCACGATATGTGACACACTGCCATCTATTACTCAAATAGGTTTTAAAAAAATGTAACAAATGATCACTAAATCCGTAAAAATGTAACTTTGATAAGAGTGTGTCGTGGTCTACCCTGTCGAATGCCTTCGCAAGGTCAGCGTACACTACATCCATCTGTCCTCCACCATGTACAATTTTACCAGTTTTATCCACGAACACACCCAGATTAGTTTCAACTGACCTCTGCTTGACAAAACCATGTTGTTCTGGTGAAATATACTTTTGCATATATAAATAAATTTTGTCAGACAGAATAAACTCATATAATTTAGCTACTGCATTAATTAAAGCAATCGGTCTATAATTACTAACTAGATTTTTATTATCTTTTATGTGGATAGGTGTTAATTTTGTGTTTGTAAATTCATTAGGAATACTCCGGTTTCGATAGATTTTTGGAAAATTAAAAGTAATGGATACAATAAAAAGTCTTTACAAGCTTTGATAATGTAACATGGAATATTATCTGGCCCAGAAGAATGTTTGGGTTTTAATTTCTTAAATGCCCTCTCCATATCTTCAATATAAATTTTTGAAAAGTGCAAGCAATCAGTTTTAGCCAAAGTGTTGAATAACCTTTCACTATGATTTTTAACGATATCGATATTATATGATGACTGTTGACCGTAAACACTAGCAAAATAATCAGCGAAAGTATTAGCTATGAGAGATTTATCATTAGTATTCGAATCATTAATTAAAAATATGTCTCCATTTCATTTTTATATTTTTACTATTTACGTAGTTCCAGAATACATTTTTATCATTTATCAGATTGCTTTCAATATTTTTTATATGGTTTGAATGCAAGTTTAATTTTGGTTTTCAAGTCAGCTCGTTTTTGTTTGTAAATAGATAGATAAAACTCAGATTCATTCTTCCGTTTTCGATAATACTCTTTTTGTTTTATTATTTGTCTTATTTCTTCAGTGAACCATTCAGGATACTTTTTGCGACAACTATTTGATTTACGTTTAGGAACACAAGTATCTAGTATCATATATAGACTTCTATAAAAATATTGAACAGCTTCATTGACATCTTCATAATATCCTAATGGTGTCCAGTCATAATCCTGCAGATAGTTACAAATCAAATCAAAATTAGCAAGTTTAAAATTGTACATATTCTTTAAATTATTTGGTGCATTACTTCGCCTCTCAACGATTTATTATTATTTCAGAGACTAATGCCGGATGTTTTCTGTCAATAGGAACTAATGAAAGACATTCTTCCTGAATTGTTATGTTAGCATTACTAAACACTAAATCTAAAGTTCTACCATCTTCATTAAGAATGTTATTTAATGATTTCAAATCATAAAAATCCATAAGTTGCTCTAAACATGTAATGGACTGATTATTCGTCTTAAATTTGAATTCAGTTCCATTAATAACAGGTATATTGTAGTCTCCAAATAGGAAAATATATGTATTTAAAGATATGTACCTATTAATTTCAGAAAAAACATCCACATAGTCCATATAGCATAGAGCAGCAGAAGAGGGGGGAATGTATGTCGAATTAAAAATTAACGTATTTCCACATACTTTAACAAGTACAAATAATGTTTCTATGTAAGTGTTTACCTCAATAAGTGATGATTGATATTTATTACTAACAGCAATTAACACTCCTCCACCTCTCTGTTTACCAACCAACGATCTATCTCTGTCTTTCCTGTAGACATTATAATTTTCATCAAAAGCTCACTATCATACATCTCATCAGTCAGCCAGGTCTCAGTTAAGATTACAATATCATATAATTCAGAAAGTAAATTTTGAAAGAATACTGCACATTTAAATCGTAAACCCCTACAATTCTGATAATATATTCTAATATTCATATTATACAATTAAGTTCAAATTGATTTTACAGTTATGCCCTATTTATATGCCTAATAACTATTTATCTGACGCTATATATCAAATAGACGAATAAAAAAAAAACACACAAAAAATAAAGAGAAAAGAGCTGTAGAAATAAAGAGCTCCAGTTATATCCCACAAAAAGTAAACGAGATTGTGATAAATATTAAAACAAAAACTATTTCATTTAATTGCCATATGAACAAAAATAAAAACTAGATACTAAAATAGTACTACCACCACGATAAAGTCTTTAGAATTCTTCTTCTAAGTTAGCCACATGCACCTGCCCATCAGACCTCCAATGTATTTTTCCATAACGAGACCAGACATTATTTTTCCCATATTTCTTCTTCGCTTGTTGTAGAAGACTATATCGCGGCTTTGTTAGTTCCTCAAAAATAGACATCCCTGAGTGCTTTAGCAACTTTTTGGCATCAAAAACTTCTTTGCATTTGAGATAAGACACAAAATTTATTAATATTGGTCTGGGCTTTGATCCAACAACTTTGCCCACTCTGTAAATATAGTCTATGTCCACTTGAGAACAGGATACGTTAAGAGTTTTGTTTATGAACAATAACATTACATTTAACACTACCTCACTATTCTGCTCCTCAATTCCATTAAAACGCAAAGTGTTCCTCAATCTTAACTGGTTTAAGTTGTCATAGCTTTGGTTAAGCTTAGTTATATTTCCTTGGTTGGTAGAAACCGATTTATTTATGTCATTAAGGGTTTTATTTATGTCATTTAATTTGACATCGAGTTTTTCAAACTTCTTCTCCAGCTGTATTACAAATTTGGAGCAAACTTTATTCATTAATTCTTCCATATGATCCTCACTCGATTTGGGTTCTGCTGCTACCGCCGCACTACGAGTACTTGGCTTCATGATCTAAGTTTTATTGCTGCGGTACGACTATAAACAAGGAAATTTTCTAACCTTGCAACCCTGATTCATATGCACCTTTAACTAGATGAAACGTACTACTACTTCTACTCCAATCACAGGCACAGTGTATAACACTAAGTATATTACAAAAGTCAATACGGAATTCAAAGAGATTACCACTCAAACTTGATAAATTTAACCAGAGCTCTTCAAAACAACCTCACTCTTGCCAGGACATGCGATACATAATTGTAATATTACGGACACATTCCTGTTCATCTGTATGCTGAATACCTGACATAATACAGTAAGCTATTACTTTATTTTTCTATTAATGTAACTTTTTATAACAATATTTAAAAAAATATTTTATTCTACATTTACCATATTACTTTTAGATCATGCAAACTATTTTAAGATCTCTTCTAGATACTACTTCAATCACAAAAATAAACAAAATCTACTCTTTCAGAGTGTATGCATACACCTTTATTGCAGATCCTATCACATTAGAAAATATGAACCAAACTGTCTATCCAAAATATACAATAGAAACCATTTAACACTACTGGAAATTCTCACTTGCAGTTAACTTATTTCAAAGTAGGTATTGCAAATATCTTTTAAAACATTATTTTCAATTATTTCCACTTCTATTTCAGGCCATTACAGAAGAAAACATGAGTATGCTATAACATACAACAATATTCCAATAAAACCTGCTTTTTCGTGCCACACAAGAATATTATCATAAATATAAATCATTAATTATCAAAGTATCAACACTTTGGAATATCAATTTTTCTACATTAAAATATTTCATATATTTTTTCCATACTTTTTTTATACAGAAATTATTCTCTATAGATTTTAGACGATAAATCCTATGTACATTCCTGGCACTAAGGTATAATCATACTGCCAATATGTTTCACTAAAATTTAAGAAACTGGCACCTATGCTTTCGAGCTTAAATGATAAAACCAAGCCAGCTACACAAGGAAAGATTCGCCCTTCGTTTCTATAAGATCTTTTCTGTACTTCATATTCTCATTTATTAATTATTTTTCATATTTTACAATTGTACTTTCCATTTTTGATGTAGAAAAATTATATTTTTATCTATCTTTCACTGAAATGTACTTTGTAATATCGTTATTAATATAAATGAGGTATATCAACTCCAACTCAACATTTTCTCATCAAGAATAATTGTAATATTACGGACACATTCCTGTTCATCTGTACGCTGAATACCTTACATAATACAGTAAGCTATTACTTCATTTTTCTATTAATGTAACTTTTTATAAAAATATTTAAAAAAATTTTATCTACATTTACTTTTAGATCAAGCAAACTATTTTAAGATCTCTTCTGGATACTACTTCAATCACAAAAATAAACAAAATCTACTCTTTCAGTGTGTACTTGCCAAGAATAGTCGTATATTAACAAAGGGTATTTCTATTTACCATTTACTATGCACTCATTCATTATTATTTTTTTATTACAGGCCATCTATACTTTCTTTTGAAAACGATAGGATAAAAAAAACAATTCCATCATTTCATGTAACTAAAACTATATTAATCAATATTTTTTATTTATGTTAAATTATTAATCAATTCATACACCTTTATTGCAGATCCTATTACATTAGAAAATATTAACCAAACTGTCTATCCAAAATATACAGTGGAAACCATTTAACGCTACTGGAAATTCCTCACTTGCAGTTAACTTATTTCAAAGTATTGTAAATATCTTTTTAAAACATTATTTTCAATTATTTCCACTTCTATTTCAGGCCATTACAGAAGAAAACATGAGTATGCTATAACATACAACAATATTCCAATAGAACCTGCTTTTCGTGCCACTCAAGAAAAACCTAACCCAGTCTAGACTACCCTAACCCAATATAAAATCAGAAATACTTCAATGATTTACGTTTTTTCCAATTCCTTATATACAGAAAATTGAAAAAGGTAATTCATTATTAAATTCTAATAATATTTTTCATAAATTAAAAACAATTCTTTTCATTTTTAAAGGTCACCAATATGAAACAAGAATAGCTACTAACGCTTTACTATCAATATTATAAATTAGATTATTTACAAGAGCGACTACCCAAAATATAACTAAAAATCACTATTAGAGTTTCAATTACTTTTATCTATGAAGAGGTAATATCTTTCAAGTTGTTTTGTCATCCCACATTCTCATTACATTTCATTTCTTCCTTAGATTATCCCAGCACAACCCAAAAATTTCAAAACTTTATTATGTATGTCAAAAATTATTTTAAAATTCTGTAATACAAAACTATTGTTAATTTAATAATTTGTGAAAAAATGTGTATATTTCTGGACAAATAATTATAATACTTTTTCAAAACTTTCATAATATTTCCATAAAATATTATTAAATAAAATGAATTTATTATTCTTCAAAATCATACTACAATTAATCCAGAAATACAAACGATATAGACGATGTTAAATTCATTACCACGATTATTTCTGTTATAATTTTCAGATTACTATGCCATAATTTAAAACAACTGATCTTACTCTATGACCTATCACTCAAAAAATAATTAAATAAATCACTTACAAAAATAACTATTGAACTCCTTCAGAAACCTACTATTACCTAAGCGGTTTTATCTAACAGTCCTAAAACCATTAATAACACTAAGCAATATATAGGGCCCTGTAATTGTAATTAAGATCAAATATCTAAATCATGGCATAACAATCAAAAAATTAAAGTAATTAAATAAAAACTGTAATTTTGCATTTGTTTTACATTTTATATGTATTTAAATTCTAATAATAATTTAATCTTATCTTATTCTATCAATTAATTGCATAATCAAATATAACATTTAATTTTACATTTATTGTAGATTTCATATGCATTTCAATTCTAATAATAATTTAATCATTATAACATATGTTCATTATTTTATACTATAAATATATAACCTATCAATTTATTCTGTGATAAAATAAAATGTATACCTATATGTACTTATTTAAATTTTAATAATAATTTAATGTAATTTTTATATAATTTGTTAATTTTTTTAACAATCAATATATTATAATCTTAAAATAAACCTGTTTTTCCTGCATTTGTTTTTATTTTTTTTACATTTTAAAATATTTTCCTACTAATTTATAAAATAATTGAATTAAAAATTTATATTATAAAAAATTTAAAAAATAAAGTGTAACATGATACCCTACCTTTCTCAAAATTACAATGAACCAAATATCAGTAACATATAAATACTTAAATATTTATCAATTTAAAACTCTTTCCTACAGAAAATATTAATGCCCTCTATCTCAGAAAAGAGGAACTTCAAAACCTATATTTATATGAACTTTTCACATTACAATAAAATTGTCGAATATCAAAATCCTAATCATTAAAACTGCAACACCCTGGATATATTTAATACATATATTTCAATCAACTCAATAAAAATATGATACATAATATCAATTACTATACAAATAATTTATTATAAAACTAACAATTCAAAAATATATATATCAAAATACAAAATAAACTTCTCATAAATTGATATTTAAAAAATAAACGTTTTCATCATGTCATTACAATTTACATTAACAAAACTTACAATGATATTAGTTCTATATTCCAAGCAGAATAATTTACGACAAATCCTAAGAAATATATTAATTAACTCGACTTCATCTCTTTCAAAAAATACGGGGTGTTTAACAAAACCAAACCATTCTCTAAGGATCCTCACAATTCATGGAATATTTTCTAATGAAACTTTTCACAACGGTCTGTAAGAAAACTATACTAATTAAAAAACTACTGGGTGTTTAAAAAACCGACCGTTCTCTAGAAACCTTCATGGAAGTATAATATTCCTTTGATGAAACTTTTAACAATGGTCTATATGGAAACTATTTTAATGAAAACAATACAGGGTGTTTAAGAAAACTGAACCAATATTGAAACTCCCAAAATTCATGGAATAAAATTATTTTTTTTGC
>CM046725.1:40386395-40736395 GCA_025584915.1 Monochamus saltuarius | reverse complement strand
CTAATACAATCAGACGTGCATCACGATACAGACATTAACGATACACACTGGCTATACCTTTACTGCATGTGTATTGCACAGTACAAGCACAGCGCTATAGGACACGCCAGGCGTTGGGTTTCCTTCTAGAAAGGCTTGCACTGCTAAGAAGTAACAACTTAGCAGTTGAATCATCTGCGTTTTGAAGACCGTTGATATTAATATAGACAATATTGCTCTACACACGCTCTATGTACTATGAAGTAGTTTCAAGTGAAACAACCCCTCTGTTTATGGCCCGACTGCTTATATATTACAGTTTCCCTCTAGAAGCAACACAAACACGTGGCTGCTGATACAATCAGCCGTGCATCACGATACAGACAATAAGGATACACACTTTCAAAATTAGGAGACTTTCAAGAAAAAGACTCAGGGTGGGCTTTATTAGAAATTTTACATTTAAAAGTTAACAGAAATAATTATTCTCCAATTAGTGGTGGCTTATCTATTTATATTGATGTACCAAAACATATAAAAATGAAAAAAAGCTGTAATAAATGTTAAAAATAATGATCAATATTGTTTCCTGTGGGCAGTTGTATCAGCACTATTTCCTGTTGAATATAAGGATCATCCTAACAGAACATCATCATATCCCCATTTTAGTCAAGTACTAGAATATAATGATATTAATTTTCCTATTCAACTAAAAGATATCTCAAAATTTGAAAATTTAAATCATATTTCGATAAATGTGTATACTCTAGAAAAGAAAAATATTGTACCTATATTTTTAAGTAAAAATGATTTTGTAAGACGTATCCATTTATTAATGCTATCTACTGAAATTGAAAACTCAACTAAATACCATTTCGTTTGGATTAAAAATTTGTCTCGCCTCTTACGTAACCAACTTTTATTAACACATAAAAATTTTATTTGTGATAGATGTTTAAATCATTTTAGTACTGAAAATATTTTACATAAACATATAGAAATTTGTAAAAAAAAAATTCTACTAAAATCACATTACCAATCAAAGAAAATAATATCATTAAATTTCAGAATTTTAGAAATAAACTGAAATGTCCTTTTGTAATATATGCAGATTTGGAAAGTATTTTAGTAAATTATACTGATACTAATAACAATAAAACATGTACTGAAAAAATTCAAAAACATGAACCGTTTAGCATAGCATATTCTATAAAATGTTCATATGATGACAATCTTTGTAAATTTGAATCGTACTGCGGACAGGACTGTATAGATTGGTTTGTAAATAAATTGCAAACAATTTCTATTGAAATTAACAATATTTTTTCCAATATAGTTCCAATGAAACCACTATCCAAATTACAAAAATATAATTTTGATACAGCTGAAATATGTCATATTTGCAGCAAATCATTTACTGAAAATGAAATAAAAATTCGTGACCATTGTCATTTAACAGGAGAATATAGGGCAGCAGCTCACCAAAAATGTAATTTAGATTACAGGGACAGTCATGTAGTACCTGTAATATTACATAACTTGACAGGTTATGATTCACAATAACGCTCTACACACGCTCTATGTACTATGAAGCAGTTTCAAGTGACACAACCCCTCTGTTTATGGCTCGACTGCATATATATCACAGTTTCCCTCTAGAAGCAACACAAACACGTGGCTGCTGATACAATCAGAAGTGCATCACGATACAGACATTAAGGATACACACTGGCTATACCTTTACAGCATGTGTATTGCACAGTACAAGCCCAGCGCTCTAGGACATGATCCCAGGCGTTGGGTTTCCTTCTAGAAAGGCTTGCACTGCTAAGAAGCTAACTTAGCAGTTGAATCATCTGCGTTTGCGAGACCGTTGATGTTAGTTTAGACAATAACGCTCCTCACACGCTCTATGTACTATGAAGCAGTTTCAAGTGACACAACCCCACTGTTTATGGCTCGACTGCATATATATCACAGTTTCCTTTTTGAAGCAACACAAACACGTGGCTGCTGATACAATCAGACGTGCATCACGATACATACATTAAGGATACACACTGGTTATACCTTTACTGCATGTGTATTGCACAGTACAAGCCCAGCGCTATAGGACATGATCCCTATCGTTGGGTATCCTTTTAGAAAGGCTTGCACTGCTAAAAAGCAACAACTTAGCGTTTAAAATATCTGCGTTTGTAAGACCGTTGATGTTAGTATAGACAATAACGCTCCACACACGCTCTATGTACTATGAAGCAGTTTCAAGTGACACAACCCCTCTGTTTATGGCTCGACTGCATATATATCACAGTTTCCTTCTTGAAGCAACACAAACACGTGGCTGCTGATACAATCAGACGTGCATCACGATACATACATTAAGGATACACACTGGTTATACCTTTACTGCATGTGTATTGCACAGTACAAGCCCAGCGCTATAGGACATGATCCCAGGCGTTGGGTATCCTTCTAGAAAGGCTTGCACTGCTAAAAAGCAACAACTTAGCGTTTAAAATATCTGCGTTTGTAAGACCGTTGATGTTAGTATAGACAATAACGCTCCACACACGCTCTATGTACTATGAAGCAGTTTCAAGTGACACAACCCCTCTGTTTATGGCTCGACTGCATATATATCACAGTTTCCCTCTTGAAGCAACACAAACACGTGGCTGCTGATACAATCAGACGTGCATCACGATACATACATTAAGGATACACACTGGTTATACCTTTACTGCATGTGTATTGCACAGTACAAGCCCAGCGCTATAGGACACTATCCCAGGCGTTGGGTTTCCTTCTAGAATGGCTTGCACTACTAACAAGTGACAACTTAGCAGTTGAATCATCTACGTTTGCGAGACCGTTGATGTTAGTATAGACAATAACGCTCTACACACGCTCTATGGATTATAAAGTACTTTCAAGTGAGACAACCACTCTGTTTATGGCTCGACTGCATATATATCACAGTATCCCTCTAGAACAAACATAAACACGTGGCTGCTGATACAATCAGCCGTGCATCACGATACATACATTAAGGATACACACTGGTTATACCTTTACTGCATGTGTATTGCACAGAACAAGCACAGCGTTATAGGACACGATCTCAGGCGTTGGGTTTCCTTCTAGAAAGGCTTGCACTGCTAAGAAGTAACAACTTAGCAGTTGAATCATCCGCGTTTGCCAGACGGTTGTTGTTGGTATGGGCAGTAACGCTCAACACATGCTCTATGTACTGTATAGTAGTTTCAAGTGAGACAACCACTCTGTCTATGGCTCGACTGCTTATATATCATAGTTTCCCTCTAGAAGCAACTCAAACACGGGGCTGCTGATACAATCAGACGTGCATCACGATACAGACAATAAGGATACACAATGGTTATACCTTTACTGCATGTGTATTGCACAGTACAAGCACAGCGCTATAGGACACGATCCCAGGCGTGGGGTTTCCTTCTAGAAAGGCTTGCACTGCTTAGAAGAAGCAACTTAGCAGTTGAATCATCTACGTTTGCGAGACCGTTGATGTTAGTATATACAATAACGCTCTACACACGCTCTATGAACTATGAAGCAGTTTCAAGTGAACCAACCACTCTGTTTATGGCTCGACTGCTTATATATCACAGTTTCCCTCTAGAAGCAACACAAACACGTGGCTGCTGATACAATCAGACGTGCATCACGATACAGACATTAAGGATACACACTGGTTATACCTTTGCTGCATGTGTATTGCACATTATAAGCACAGCGCTATAGGACACTATCCCAGGCGTTGGGTTTCTTTCTAGAAAGGCTTGCACTGCTAAGAAGTAACAACTTAGCAGTTGAATCATCTACGTTTGCGAGACCGTTGATGTTAGTATAGACAATAACGCTCTACACACGCTCTATGAACTATGAAGCAGTTTCAAGTGAACCAACCACTCTGTTTATGGCTCGACTGCATATATATCACAGTTTCCCTCTAGAAGCAACACAAACACGTGGCTGCTGATACAATGAGACGTGCATCACGATACAGACATTAAGGATACACACTGGTTATACCTTTGCTGCATGTGTATTGCACATTATAAGCACAGCGCTATAGGACACTATCCCAGGCGTTGGGTTTCTTTCTAGAAAGGCTTGCACTGCTAAGAAGTAACAACTTAGCAGTTGAATCATCTACGTTTGCGAGACCGTTGAAGTTAGTATAGACAATACCGCTCTACACACGCTCTATGAACTATGAAGCAGTTTCAAGTGAACCAACCACTCTGTTTATGGCTCGACTGCTTATATATCACAGTTTCCCTCTAGAAGCAACACAAACACGTGGCTGCTGATACAATCAGACGTGCATCACGATACAGACAATAAGGATACACACTGGTTATACCTTTACTGCATGAGTATTGCACAGTACAATCACAGCGGTATAGGACACGATCCCAGGCGTTGGGTTCCTTCTAGAAAGGCTTGCACTGCTAAGAAGTAACAACTTAGCGTTTGAAACATCTGCGGTTGTAAGACCGTTGATGCTAGCATAGGCAGTAACGCTCTACACTCGCCCTATGTACTATGAAGTAGTTTCAAGTGAGACAACCACTTTGTTTATGGCTCGACTGCTTATATATCATAGTTTCCTTCTAGAAGCACAACAAACACGTGGCTGCTGATACAATCAGACGTGCATCACGATACAGACAATAAGGATACACACTGGTTATACCTTTACTGCATGTGTATTGCACAGTACAAGCACAGCGCTATAGGACACGATCCCAGGCGTTGGGTTTCCTTCTAGAAAGGCTTGCACTGCTAAGAAGTAACAACTTAGCGTTTGAACCCTCTACGTTTATAAGACCGTTGATGTTAGTATAGGCAATAACGCTCTACACACGCTCTATGTAATATGAAGCAGCTTCAAGTGAACCAACCACTCCGTTTATGGCTCGACTGCTTATATATTATAGTTTCCATCTAGAAGCAACACAAACACGTGGCTGCTGATACAATGAGACGTGCATCACGATACAGACATTAAGGATACACACTGCCTTTACCTTTACTGCATGTGTATTGCACACTACATGCCCAGCGCTATAGGACACGATCCCAGGCGTTGGGTTTCCTTCTAGAAAGGCTTGCACTGCTAAGAAGTAACAACTTAGCAGTTGAATCATCTACGTTTGCGAGACCGTTGATGTTAGTATAGACAATAACGCTCTACACACGCTCTATGAACTATGAAGCAGTTTCAAGTGAACCAACCACTCTGTTTATGGCTTGACTGCATATATATCACAGTTTCCCTCTAGAAGCAACACAAACACGTGGCTGCTGATACAATGAGACGTGCATCACGATACAGACATTAAGGATACACACTGGTTATACCTTTGCTGCATGTGTATTGCACATTATAAGCACAGCGCTATAGGACACTATCCCAGGCGTTGGGTTTCTTTCTAGAAAGGCTTGCACTGCTAAGAAGTAACAACTTAGCAGTTGAATCATCTACGTTTGCGAGACCGTTGAAGTTAGTATAGACAATACCGCTCAACACACGCTCTATGAACTATTAAGCAGTTTCAAGTGAACCAACCACTCTGTTTATGGCTCGACTGCTTATATATCACAGTTTCCCTCTAGAAGCAACACAAACACGTGGCTGCTGATACAATCAGACGTGCATCACGATACAGACAATAAGGATACACACTGGTTATACCTTTACTGCATGAGTATTGCACAGTACAATCACAGCGGTATAGGACACGATCCCAGGCGTTGGGTTCCTTCTAGAAAGGCTTGCACTGCTAAGAAGTAACAACTTAGCGTTTGAAACATCTGCGTTTGTAAGACCGTTGATGCTAGCATAAGCAGTAACGCTCTACACACGCCCTATGTACTATGAAGTAGTTTCAAGTGAGACAACCACTCTGTTTATGGCTCGACTGCTTATATATCATAGTTTCCTTCTAGAAGCAACACAAACACGTGGCTGCTGATACAATCAGACGTGCATCACGATACAGACAATAAGGATACACACTGGTTATACCTTTACTGCATGTGTATTGCACAGTACAAGCACAGCGCTATAGGACACGATCCCAGGCGTGGGGTTTCCTTCTAGGCTTGCACTGCTTAGAAGAAACAACATGGAGTTTGAAACAACCACGTTTGCAAGACGGTTGATCTTAGTATAGGCGTTAGGCAAGCCTGTGCACCTTATACATCAGTTCTTCCCTAGCGTTGAGAAAGGATACAAGATTGCCGAATCTCCGCTTCCAATATTATTTTGTTCTCTCAGTGTCCAGACGATAACCAATATAACCATAAAAGTACTGGTTCAAGACGAAAGACTAATCAATTTTAAAGGTAAAACTATAACTGTTCAAATGGTGATTAGATATGATAAAGATGTTCCAAACCAAAAGTCTTATAAAAAGAAAAAACATGGATCCAAACATAGTATGCAAAATACATTCAAAGCGTTAATATCTAAGTATCATAACGTGGCTGATGATACAATCAGACGTGCATCATGATACAGACAATAAGGATATACACTGGTTATACCTTTCCTGCATGTGTATTGCACGGTACAAGCACAGCGCTATAGGACACGATCCCAGGCGTTGGGTTCCTTCTAGAAAGGCTTGCACTGCTAAGAAGTAACAACTTAGCGTTTGAAACATCTGCGTTTGTAAGACCGTTGATGCTAGCATAGGCAGTAACGCTCTACACACGCCCTATGTACTATGAAGTAGTTTCAAGTGAGACAACCACTCTGTTTATGGCTCGACTGCTTATATATCATAGTTTCCTTCTAGAAGCAACACAAACACGTGGCTGCTGATACAATCAGACGTGCATCACGATACAGACAATAAGGATACACACTGGTTATACCTTTACTGCATGTGTATTGCACAGAACAAGCACAGCGCTATAGGACACGATCTCAGGCGTTGGGTTTCCTTCTAGAAAGGCTTGCACTGCTAAGATGTAACAACTTAGCAGTTGAATCATCCGCGTTTGCCAGACGGTTGTTGTTGGTATGGGCAATAACGCCCTACACACGCTCTATGGACTATGAAGTACTTTCAAGTGAGACAA
The DNA here is from genome assembly GCA_025584915.1 of Monochamus saltuarius. NCBI lineage: Eukaryota > Metazoa > Arthropoda > Insecta > Coleoptera > Cerambycidae > Monochamus > Monochamus saltuarius. The sequence continues at coordinate 40,729,279 of CM046725.1, read as the reverse complement.
CCACTCTGTTTATGGCTCGACTGCTTATATATCACAGTTTCGCTTTAGAAGCAACACAAACACGTGGCTGCTGGTACAATCAGACGTGCATTATGATACATACATTAAGGATACACACTGGTTATACCTTTACTGCATGTGTATTGCACAGTACAAGCCCAGCGCTATAGGACACTATCCCAGGCGTGGGGTTTCCTTCTAGAATGGCTTGCACTGCTAAGAATTAACAACTTAGCAGTTGAATCATCTGTGTTTGCGAGACCGTTGATGTTAGTATAGCCAATAACGCTCTACACACGCTCTATGTACTATGAAGCAGTTTCAAGTGAAACAACCCCTCTGTTTATGGCTCGACTGCATATATATCACAGTATCCCTCTAGAACAAACATAAACACGTGGCTGCTGATACAATCAGCCGTGCATCACGATACATACATTAAGGATACACACTGGTTATACCTTTACTGCATGTGTATTGCACAGAACAAGCACAGCGCTATAGGACACGATCTCAGCCGTTGGGTTACCCTCTAGAAAGGCTTGCACTGCTAAGAAGTAACAACTTAGCGTTTGAAACCTCTGCGTTTATAAGACCGTTGATGTTAGTATAGGCAATAACGCTCAACACACGCTCTATGTACTATGAAGCAGTTTCAAGTGAAACAACCCCTCTGTTTATGGCTCGACTGCATATATATCACAGTTTCCATCTAGAAGCAACACAAGCACGTCGCTGATGATACAATCAGCTTTGCATCACGATACATACATTAAGGATACACACTGGTTATACCTTTCCTGCATGTGTATTGCACGGTACAAGCACAGCGCTATAGGACACGATCCCAGGCGTTGGGTTTCCTTCTAGAATGGCTTGCACTGCTAAGAAGTAAGAAATTAGCGTTTGAAACTTCTGCGTTTATAAGACCGTTGATGTTAGTATAGGCAATAGCGCTCTACACACGCCCTATGTACTATGAAGCAGTTTCAAGTGAAACAACCCCTCTGTTTATGGCTCGACTGCTTATATATCACAGTATCCCTCTAGAACAAACATAAACACGTGGCTGCTGATACAATCAGCTTTGCATCACGATACATACATTAAGGATACACACTGGTTATACCTTTCCTGCATGTGTATTGCACGGTACAAGCACAGCGCTATAGGACACGATCCCAGGCGTTGGGTTTCCTTCTAGAAAGGCTTGCACTGCTAAGAAGTAACAACTTAGCGTTTGAAACATCTGCGTTTGTAAAACCGTTATTGCTAGTATAGGCAGTAACGCTCTACACACGCTCCATGTACTATGAAGTACTTTCAAGTGATGCAACCACTCTGCTTATGGCTCGACTGCATATATATCATAGTTTCCTTCTAGAAGCAACACAAACACGTGGCTGCTGATACAATCAGACGTGCATCACGATACATACATTAAGGATACACACTGGTTATACCTTTACTGCATTTGTATTGCACAGTACAAGCCCAGCGCTATAGGACATGATCCCAGGCGTTGGGTTTCCTTCTAGAAAGGCTTGCACTGCTAAGAAGTAACAACTTAGCAGTTGAATCATCTGCGTTTGCGAGACCGTTGATGTTAGTATAGACAATAACGCTCTACACACGCTCTATGTACTATGAAGCAGTTTCAAGTGATACAACCCCTCTGTTTATGGCTCGACTGCATATATATCACAGTATCCCTCTAGAACAAACATAAACACGTTGCTGCTGATACAATCAGCCGTGCATCACGATAGATACATTAAGGATACACACTGGTTATACCTTTACTGCATGTGTATTGCACAGAACAAGCACAGCGCTATACTACACGGTCTCAGGCGTTGGGTTTCCTTCTAGAAAGGCTTGCACTGCTAAGATGTAACAACTTAGCAGTTGAATCATCCGCGTTTGCCAGACGGTTGTTGTTGGTATGGGCAATAACGCCCCACACACGCTCTATGGACTATGAAGTACTTTCAAGTGAGACAACCACTCTGTTTATGGCTCGACTGCTTATATATCACAGTTTCGCTCTAGATGCAACACAAACACGTGGCTGCTGATACAATCAGACGTGCATTATGATACATACATTAAGGATACACACTGGTTATACCTTTACTGCATGTGTATTGCACAGTACAAGCCCAGCGCTGTAGGACTATCCCAGGCGTTGGGTTTCCTTCTAGAATGGCTTGCACTGCTAAGAAGTAACAACTTAGCGTTTGAAACCTCTGCGTTTATAAGACCGTTGATGTTAGTATAGGCAATAACGCTCTACACACGCCCTATGTACTATGAAGCAGTTTCAAGTGAAACAACCCCTCTGTTTATGGCTCGACTGCATATATATCACAGTTTCCATCTAGAAGCAACACAAGCACGTGGCTGATGATACAATCAGACGTGCATTATGATACAGACCTTAAAAGATACACACTGGTTATACCTTTACTGCATGTGTATTGCACAGTACAAGCCCAGCGCTATAGGACACTATCCCAGGCGTTGGGTTTCCTTCTAGAATGGCTTGCACTGCTAAGAAGTAACAACTTAGCGTTTGAAACCTCTGCGTTTATAAGACCGTTGATGTTAGTATAGGCAATAACGCTCTACACAGGGCCTATGTACTATGAAGCAGTTTCGAGTGAAACAACCCCTCTGTTTATGGCTCGACTGCTTATATATCACAGTATCCCTCTAGAACAAACATAAGCATGTGGCTGCTGATACAATCAGCCGTGCATCACGATACATACATTAAGGTTACACACTGGTTATACCTTTACTTGCACAGAACAAGCACAGCGCTATAGGACACAATCCAGGCGTTGGCTTTCCTTCTAGAAAGGCTTGCACTGCTAAGATGTAACAACTTAGCGTTTGAAATATCTGTCTTTGTAAGACCGTTGATGTTAGTATAGACAATAACGCTCTACACACGCCCTATGGACTATGAAGTACTTTCAAGTGAGACAACCACTCTGTTTATGGATTGACTGCATATATATCACAGTATCCCTCTAGAACAAACATAAACACGTGGCTGCTGATACAATCAGCAGTGCATCACGATACATACATTAAGGATACACACTGGTTATACCTTTACTGCATGAGTATTGCACAGAACAAGCACAGCGCTATAGGACACAATCCAGGCGTTGGGTTCCTTTTAGAAAGGCTTGCACTGCTAAGAAGTAACAACTTAGCGTTTGAAACATCTGCGTTTGTAAGACCGTTGATGCTAGCATAGGCAGTAACGCTCTACACACGCTCTATGTACTATGAAGTAGTTTCAAGTGACACAACCACTCTGTTTATGGCTCGACTGCTTATATATCACAGTTTCCTTCTAGAAGCAACACAAACACGTGGCTGCTGATACAATCAGACGTGCATCACGATACAGACAATAAGGATACACACTGGTTATACCTTTACTGCATGTGTATTGCACAGTACAAGCACAGCGCTATAGGACACGATCCCAGGCGTGGGGTTTCCTTCTAGGCTTGCACTGCTTAGAAGAAACAACATGGAGTTTGAAACAACCGCGTTTGCAAGACGTTTTATGTTAGTATAGGCGTTAGGCAAGCCTGTGCACCTTATACATCAGTTCTTCCCTAGCGTTGAGATAGGATACAAGATTGCCGAATCTCCGCTTCCAATATTATTTTGTCCTCTCAGTGTCCAGACGATAACCAATATAACCATAAAAGTACTGGTTCAAGACGAAAGACTAATCAATTTTAAAGGTAAAACTATAACAGTTCAAATGGTGATTAGATATGATAAAGAAGTTCCAAACCAAAAGTCTTATAAAAAGAAAAAACATGGATCCAAACTTAGTATGCAAAATACATTCAAAGCGTTAATATCTAATCATAACGTGGCTGATGATACAACCAGACATGCATCATAACACATACATTAAGGACTGGTTATACCTTTCCTGCATGTGTATTGCACGGTACAAGCACAGGCTATAGGACACGATCCCAGGCGTTGGGTTCCTTCTAGAAAGGCTTGCACTGCTAAGAAGTAACAACTTAGCATTTTTACTGTTTTAGAAAGGTATTTTAAGCTAATATATATCAAATCTCCTACAATTCCTATCAATGAAGTCATATGTATGTTACAAAAGCTAATAATAAAGAATATATGGGTAGATATTGTGGGTGTAATTCAACGCAGGTTGGGGCTTTTGTCCACTGAGTAGTTAGTTTCACACAATATTGTTAATACCTGAAAATATATGAAAAAACCGTTGATGCTAGCATAGGCAGTAACGCTCTACACACGCCCTATGTACTATGAAGTAGTTTCAAGTGAGACAACCACTCTGTTTATGGCTCGACTGCTTATATATCATAGTTTCCTTCTAGAAGCAACACAACCACGTGGCTGCGGATACAATCAGACGTGCATCACGATACAGACAATAACGATACACACTGGTTATACCTTTACTGCATGAGTATTGCACAGTACAATCACAGCGGTATAGGACACTATCCCAGGCGTTGGGTTTCCTTCTAGAAAGGCTTGCACTGCTAAGATGTAACAACTTAGCAGTTGAATCATCCGCGTTTGCCAGACGGTTGTTGTTGGTATGGGCAATAACGCCCTACACACGCTCTATGGACTATGAAGTACTTTCAAGTGAGACAACCACTCTGTTTATGGCTCGACTGCTTATATATCACAATTTCGCTTTAGAAGCAACACAAACATGTGGCTGCTGGTACAATCAGACGTGCATTATGATACATACATTAAGGATACACACTGGTTATACCTTTACTGCATGTGTATTGCACATTAAAAGCCCAGCGCTATAGGACACTCTCCCAGGCGTTGGGTTTCCTTCTAGAAAGGCTTGCACTGCTAAGAACTAACAACTTAGCAGTTGAATCATCTGTGTTTGCGAGACCGTTGATGTTAGTATAGGCAATAACGCTCTACACACGCTCTATGTACTATGAAGCAGTTTCAAGTGAAACAACCCCTCTGTTTATGGCTCGACTGCATATATATCACAGTATCCCTCTAGAACAAACATAAACACGTGGCTGCTGATACAATCAGCCGTGCATCACGATACATACATTAAGGATACACACTGGTTATACCTTTACTGCATGTGTATTGCACAGAACAAGCACAGCGCTATAGGACACGATCTCAGCCGTTGGGTTACCCTCTAGAAAGGCTTGCACTGCTAAGAAGTAACAACTTAGCGTTTGAAACCTCTGCGTTTATAAGACCGTTGATGTTAGTATAGGCAATAACGCTCTACACACGCCCTATGTACTATGAAGCAGTTTCAAGTGAAACAACCCCTCTGTTTATGGCTCGACTGCATATATATCACAGTTTCCATCTAGAAGCAACACAAGCACGTCGCTGATGATACAATCAGCTTTGCATCACGATACATACATTAAGGATACACACTGGTTATACCTTTCCTGCATGTGTATTGCACGGTACAAGCACAGCGCTATAGGACACGATCCCAGGCGTTGGGTTTCCTTCTAGAATGGCTTGCACTGCTAAGAAGTAAGAAATTAGCGTTTGAAACTTCTGCGTTTATAAGACCGTTGATGTTAGTATAGGCAATAGCGCTCTACACACGCCCTATGTACTATGAAGCAGTTTCAAGTGAAACAACCCCTCTGTTTATGGCTCGACTGCTTATATATCACAGTATCCCTCTAGAACAAACATAAACACGTGGCTGCTGATACAATCAGCCGTGCATCACGATACAGACAATAAGGATACACACTGGTTATACCTTTCCTGCATGTGTATTGCACGGTACAAGCACAGCGCTATAGGACACGATCCCAGGCGTTGGGTTTCCTTCTAGAAAGGCTTGCACTGCTAAGAAGTAACAACTTAGCGTTTGAAACATCTGCGTTTGTAAAACCGTTATTGCTAGTATAGGCAGTAACGCTCTACACACGCTCCATGTACTATGAAGTACTTTCAAGTGATGCAACCACTCTGCTTATGGCTCGACTGCATATATATCACAGTTTCCCTCTAGAAGCAACGCAAACACGTGGCTGCTGATACAATCAGACGTGCATCACGATACATACATTAAGGTTACACACTGGTTATACCTTTACTTGCACAGAACAAGCACAGCGCTATAGGACACAATCCAGGCGTTGGCTTTCCTTCTAGAAAGGCTTGCACTGCTAAGATGTAACAACTTAGCGTTTGAAATATCTGTCTTTGTAAGACCGTTGATGTTAGTATAGACAATAACGCTCTACACACGCCCTATGGACTATGAAGTACTTTCAAGTGAGACAACCACTCTGTTTATGGATTGACTGCATATATATCACAGTATCCCTCTAGAACAAACATAAACACGTGGCTGCTGATACAATCAGCAGTGCATCACGATACATACATTAAGGATACACACTGGTTATACCTTTACTGCATGAGTATTGCACAGTACAATCACAGCGGTATAGGACACGATCCCAGGCGTTGGGTTCCTTCTAGAAAGGCTTGCACTGCTAAGAAGTAACAACTTAGCGTTTGAAACATCTGCGGTTGTAAGACCGTTGATGCTAGCATAGGCAGTAACGCTCTACACACGCCCTATGTACTATGAAGTAGTTTCAAGTGAGACAACCACTCTGTTTATGGCTCGACTGCTTATATGTCATAGTTTCCTTCTAGAAGCAACACAAACACGTGGCTGCTGATACAATCAGACGTGCATCACGATACAGACAATAAGGATACACACTGGTTATACCTTTACTGCATGTGTATTGCACAGTACAAGCACACGATCCCAGGCGTGGGGTTTCCTTCTAAAAGGCTTGCACTGCTTAGAAGAAACAACATGGAGTTTGAAACAACCGCGTTTGCAAGACGTTTTATGTTAGTATAGGCGTTAGGCAAGCCTGTGCACCTTATACATCAGTTCTTCCCTAGCGTTGAGATAGGATACAAGATTGCCGAATCTCCGCTTCCAATATTATTTTGTCCTCTCAGTGTCCAGACGATAACCAATATAACCATAAAAGTACTGGTTCAAGACGAAAGACTAATCAATTTTAAAGGTAAAACTATAACAGTTCAAATGGTGATTAGATATGATAAAGAAGTTCCAAACCAAAAGTCTTATAAAAAGAAAAAACATGGATCCAAACTTAGTATGCAAAATACATTCAAAGCGTTAATATCTAATCATAACGTGGCTGATGATACAATCAGACGTGCATCACGATACAGACAATAAGGATACACACTGGTTATACCTTTCCTGCATGTGTATTGCACGGTACAAGCACAGATCTATAGGACACGATCCCAGGCGTTGGGTTCCTTCTAGAAAGGCTTGCACTGCTAAGAAGTAACAACTTAGCGTTTGAAACATCTGCGTTTCTAAGACCGTTGATGCTAGCATAGGCAGTAACGCTCTACACACGCCCTATGTACTATGAAGTAGTTTCAAGTGAGACAACCACTCTGTTTATGGCTCGACTGCATATTGTCACGGAATTTGCCCCACTCACTCCCAAACCTACGACTGTGGCACCGCGAATTGCCTAAGATTGCCCCGATCGCCCCTACGCCATTCTGGTAAACAAACAACATGCGTGAATCGAGGCGTTACTAGAAAATCGTAGAAACGACGAGAAGCGTTCCAGTCGTACGAGAAAAGGGATCTAGAGATACTGGAATATACCTGGAATATTCCTTAGGTCTATAAAAGAAGAATAAACGGCCGAGTTAGTTAGTCTTGTATAAGTCTTGTATTACAGTCTGAATTAAAGTGTTTAGTTGGAGATATCAAAGTGATTTAGATAGCGATTAATGAAATAAGTGTTTAGTTGACCTGTAATTAGTAGTGTTCAGTAGTTAATAAAGAAGTAATTAATTAACGGATTGTTTTTCTGGAAGTAAGAGAAAAGACGGATTGGGAAATCCGTGACAATTTGGTGTCAGAAGTGGGATTTAATTGGAAGTTTTCAAGAGCTTTCTGGAACCCTGTCCACAAAGTGAGTGGATTTAACTGGAAGTTTGAGGAGCTTTCTGGAACCCTGTGTGTGAGTGGGTTTAAGTGGAAGTTGTAAGAACTTTCTGCAACCCTGTACGTAGGTGGAATAAAGACCCAAGTGTGATATATCACCGCACTCGTCTTGTCGAAAGGAAGTGAACGGTGGTATTCGCGAAGGACAATCTCGAACATTCTAGAACTTTGTACGGGAGTGAGACAAAGACCCAAGTGTGACATATCACCGCACTCGTCTTGACTTAAGGAAGTGAACGGTGCTATTTGCGAAGGACATTCTCGAACATTCTAGAATTTTGTACGGGAGTGAGACAAAGACCCAAGTGTGACATATCACCGCACTCGTCGTGACTCAAGGAAGTGAACGGTGGTATTCGCGAAGGACATTCTCGAACATTCTAGAACTTTGTACGGGAGTGAGACAAAGACCCAAGTGTGACATATCACCGCACTCGTCGTGACTCAAGGAAGTGAACGGTGGTATTCGCGAAGGACAATCTGGAACATTCTAGAACTTTATACGGGAGTTAAACAAAGACACAAGTGTGACACATCACCGCACTCGTCGTCACTTAAGGAAGTGAACGGTGCTATTTGCGAAGGACATTCTCGAACATTCTAGAACTTTGTACGGGAGTGAGACAAAGACCCAAGTGTGACATATCACCGCACTCGTCGTGACTCAAGGAAGTGGACGGTGGTATTTGCGAAGGACATTCTCGAACATTCTAGAACTTTATACCGAAGTGAGACAAATACCCAAGTGTGGCATATCACTGCACTCGTTTCATTGTAAGGAAGTCAACGGTGACATTTACAAACACATTCCTGGACATTCTAGAACTTTCCAAATAGAGTGCATGCCTATAACTAGAAGCCAAGTCAACATGGATGCACAACTGGCGAAACTGTTAGAAATGATGCAAACAATGCAAAAGAAAATGGAAGACCAGGCGAAGACGATGCAAGAGAAATTAGAAGAGCAGGGACATAAAATGGAAGACCAGGCGAAAACGATGCAGGAACAAGGAAGGATGATGCAAGAAAAATTAGAAGAACAGGGACAAACGATGCAAAAGAAATTTGAAGAACAAGGACATAAAATTGAAGACCAGTCCCAGTCAATGCAAGAAAAATTTGAAGAACAAGGGCATACAATGAAAGATCAGATACAGACAATACAACAGGAAATGAGAAACCAGACGAAAGAAATGCAGGAGAAATTAGAAAATAAACTAGAAGAGCAAGGGTATATAATGAAAGAACAGATACAGACAATACAACAGGAAATGGAAAACCAGACGAAGGATATGCAGACAAAGTTAGAAAAATTGGAGAATACACTAGAAGAAAAACTAGAGGAACAGTCACATAAGGTAGAAACACAAGTAGAAGAGAAAATGTTAGCACAAAAACAAGAAATAGACGAAGAAATAAACTTGGTTAGAGAAACCTGCGAAGAGCTTCGACATAAATTAGACAAGATAGCAAAGGAGGGCGTAATCAAATCAGAAGGACCTGTTATCCGAACTCAGAAGACGAGACCCCCTGAATTCGACGGCAAGGTTTCCTGGAATGTATATCTGCGTCAGTTCGAAGCAGCAGCTGCAGCAAACGAATGGTCCGACTATGAAAAGGCTACAGCTCTGATAGTTGCTCTACGAGGGGAAGCTCTTGACGTCTTACAAGGAGTTCCTGCTGGGCAACAGAATAGCTACGATATTCTAAAACAGCATATGGAAATGAGATATGGGGATAAACACCTGCAGCAAGTGTACCAGGCACAATTGAAAAATCGTCACCAACAAAGTGGAGAGAATTTACAACATTTTGAGACCGATGTTGCCAGACTGGTTCGATTGGCTTATCCAACAGCCCCGTCCGAATTTGTAGACCAGCTCTCCATCCAAGTGTTTATCGACGGCCTAAGAGATTGTGAAACCCAGCAGGCACTACGACTCGCCAGACCTAAACCGTTGAACGACGCTCTTTCGCATGCACTGGAATTCGAGGCAGCAAAGATGGCATCCGGTAGACATGTTAAAGTTCGTGCCAACAGTGATAACAGCGATAATATGGGAAATGGAGACATAATCAAAACATTGAAGGAGGTCATTGATAAACTCAGCCCAACTGCCAAGCTGAAGAGAGAACAACCTGGAAGCCGAAGAGATCGCCCTCTTCAATGTTGGAACTGCGGGCAGACGGGACATCTGAAGAGGCAGTGTAGAGCCCCAGTTGCAGATCAACAAAGGCGCGACTCCCAAGCGGCAGTCTCCAGGGAACATGTTAAAGTGCGAACCATTAGTGCGAATAGCAACAGTACGGGAAAGGGAGAGTTAATCAAAACACTGAAGGAAGCCATTGATAAATTCAGCCTAACTACCAGACCAAAAACAGGACAACCCGATAGACGAAGAGAACGCCCACTTCAATGTTGGAACTGTGGGCGGGCGGGTCACCTAAAGGGGCAGTGTAGGGCGCCAGTCGCGGATCGGCAATGGCGCAACTCCCAGGCAGGCAAGGAACATGGAAACGCAGACGCCCTGTCTAGACCTTGTCCTACCAACAACAACAAACACTGTAGTAGTCTCGAAAGAAAAGAGGACATATCATTTGTTCCTTGCAAGATAGTAGTAGCCCAAACTGAAGACAGATGGAGTTCAGCGGCGATTCGGGAAGACCAGCAAGCTGACTGTGACATCAAACCTTTACTGGACTGGAAAGAAGCCAACAAGCGACCGTCTTGGGCTGAAGTCAGTAGTAAAAGCCCAGCATTAAAGAGTTATTGGGCTCAATGGATCTCCTTGGTGTTGGAAGACGGTGTCCTAAAAAGAGCATGGGAGAACAATGACGGAACGGAGGTCAAGAAACAAGTACTACTCCCGAGGTCCCGGGTCAAGGAAGTGCTGCAGGAAGTACATGGAGGTACTGGGGTGGACATTTCGGTATCAATAGGACTCTACAGAAGATTAGGAGCGTTTCTACTGGTTGAGCTGTAGGACGGATGTAGAAGATTGGTGCCGAAAATGTGACATATGTGCAGCCAGCAAGGGACCGAAGACCCGTTCCAGAAGCAAAATGCGCCAGTACATCGTAGGAGCACCGTTCGAGAGGATTGCCATTGATATCGCTGGCCCATTTCCGAAAACCCAAAGTGGGAACCGATATCTGCTAGTAGCCATGGACTACTTCAGTAAATGGCCGGAAGTATACCCCCTTCCCAATCAAGAGACCACAACCGTAGCAGCCGTACACGATCAAGTCAGATCTCGAATGCGATTAGAGAGCGATCGCATGAAGACTCGATACGACGTCCGGGCCAATACAGTCGGATTCCAACAAGGTGACCTGGTGTGGCTGTACAACCCCACGCGGAAGAAAGGAAGATCGCCTAAACTACAGAACCGTTGGGAGGGCCCCTACACAGTCATTAAAAGAATCAATGATGTCGTCTACCGGATACAGAGGACTCCCAGGAGTAAGATGAAGGTCGTCCATCTGGAGCGTCTGTCCCCGTATAGAGGTGTATCCGATCGGGACGATCGGTCCTAAGGAGGGCAGTGTCACGGAATTTGCCCCACTCACTCCCAAACCTACGACTGTGGCACCGCGAATTGCCTAGATTGCCCCGATCGCCCCTACGCCATTCTGGTAAACAAACAACATGCGTGAATCGAGGCGTTACTAGAAAATCGTAGAAACGACGAGAAGCGTTCCAGTCGTACGAGAAAAGGGATCTAGAGATACTGGAATATACCTGGAATATTCCTTAGGTCTATAAAAGAAGAATAAACGGCCGAGTTAGTTAGTCTTGTATAAGTCTTGTATTACAGTCTGAATTAAAGTGTTTAGTTGGAGATATCAAAGTGATTTAGATAGCGATTAATGAAATAAGTGTTTAGTTGACCTGTAATTAGTAGTGTTTAGTAGTTAATAAAGAAGTAATTAATTAACAAATTGTTTTTGTGTCAGTAAGAGAAAAGACGGATTGGGAAATCCGTGACAATATCATAGTTTCCTTCTAGAAGCAACACAACCACGTGGCTGCGGATACAATCAGACGTGCATCACGATACAGACAATAACGATACACACTGGTTATACCTTTACTGCATGAGTATTGCACAGCACAATCGCAGCGGTATAGGACACGATCCCAGCCGTTGGGTTTCCTTCTAGAAAGGCTTGCACTGCTAAGAAGTAACAATTTAGCGTTTGAAACATCTGCGTTTGTAAAACCGTTGATGCTAGCAAAGGCAGTAACGCTCTACACACGCCCTATGTACTATGAAGTAGTTTCAAGTGAGACAACCACTCTGTTTCTGGCTCGACTGCTTATATATCATAGTTTCCTTCTAGAAGCAACACAACCACGTGGCTGCTGATACAATCAGACGTGCATCACGATACAGACAATAAGGATACACACTGGTTATACCTTTACTGCATGAGTATTGCTCAGCACAAGCACAGCGCTATAGGACACGATCCCAGGCGTTGGGTTCCTTCTAGAAAGGCTTGCACTGCTAAGAAGTAACAACTTAGCGTTTGAAACATCTGCGTTTGTAAGACCGTTGATGCTAGCATAGGCAGTAACGCTCTACACACGCCCTATGTACTATGAAGTAGTTTCAAGTGAGACAACCACTCTGTTTATGGCTCGACTGCTTATATATCATAGTTTCCTTCTAGAAGCAACACAAACACGTGGCTGCTGATACAATCAGACGTGCATCACGATACAGACATTAAGGATACACACTGACTTATACCTTTACAACATGTGTATTGCACAGTACAAGCCCAGCGCTATAGGACACGATCCCAGGCGTTTTGTTTCCTTCTAGAAAGGCTTGCACTGCTAAGATGTAACAACTTAGCAGTTGAATCATCCGCGTTTGCCAGACGGTTGTTGTTGGTATGGGCAATAACGCCCTACACACGCTCTATGGACTATGAAGTACTTTCAAGTGAGACCACCACTCTGTTTATGGCTCGACTGCATATATATCACAGTTTCGCTCTAGAAGCAACACAAACACGTGGCTGCTGATACAATCAGCCGTGCATCACGATAAATACATTAAGGATACACACTGGTTATACCTTTACTGCATGTGTATTGCACAGAACAAGCACAGCGCTATAGGCCACGATCTCAGGCGTTGGATTTCCTTCTAGAAAGGCTTGCACTGCTAAGATGTAACAACTTAGCAGTTGAATCATCTACGTTTGCGATACCGTTGATGTTAGTATAGACAATAACGCTCTACACACGCTCTATGAACTATGAAGCAGTTTCAAGTGAACCAACCACTCTGTTTATGGTCGACTTCTTATTTATCACAGTTTCCCTCTAGAAGCAATACAAACATGTGGCTGCTGATACAGTCAGACGTGCATCACGATACAGACATTAAGGATACACACTGGTTATACCTTTACTGCATGTGTATTGCACAGTATAAGCACAGCGCTATAGGACACTATCCCAGGCGTTGGGTTTCCTTCTAGAAAGGCTTGCACTGCTAAGAAGTAACAACTTAGCAGTTGAATCATCTGCGTTTGCGAGACCGTTGATGTTAGTATAGACAATAACGCTCTACATACGCTCTATGTACTATGAAGCAGTTTCAAGTGAAACAACCCCTCTGTTTATGGCTCGACTGCATATATATCACAGTTTCCATCTAGAAGCAACACAAACACGTGGCTGCTGATACAATCAGACGTGCATCACGATACAGACATTAAGGATACACACTGGTTATACCTTTACTGCATGTGTATTGCACAGTATAAGCACAGCGCCATAGAACACGATCCCAGGCGTGGGGTTTCCTTCTAGAAAGGCTTGCACTGCTTAGAAGAAACAATCGCGTTTGCAAGACGGTTGATGTTAGTATAGGCGTTAGGCAAGCCTGTGCACCATATACATCAGTTCTTCCCAAGCGTTGAGAATGGATAAAAGATTGTCGAATCTCCACCTCCAATATTATATTGTCCTCTCAGTGTCCAGACGATAACCAATATAACCATAAAAGTACTGGTTCAAGACGAAAGACATCCCTCTAGAACAAACATAAACACGTGGCTGCTGATACAATCAGCCGTGCATCACGATACATACATTAAGGATACACACTGGTTATACCTTTACTGCATGTGTATTGCACAGAACAAGCACAGCGGTATAGGACACGATCCCAGGCGTTGGGTTTCCTTCTAGAAAGGCTTGCACTGCTAAGAAGTAACAACTTAGCAGTTGAATCATCTCCGTTTGCGAGACCGTTGATGTTAGTATAGACAATAACGCTCTACACACGCTCTATGTACTATGAAGCAGTTTCAAGTGAACCAACCACTCTGTTTATGGCTCGACTGCTTATATATCACAGTTTCGCTCTAGAAGCAACACAAACACGTGGCTGCTGATACAATCAGACGTGCATCACGATACATACTGTCACGGAATTTGCCCCACTCACTCCCAAACCGACAACTGTGGCACCGCGAATTGCCTGAGATTGCCCCGATCGCCCCTACGCCATTCTGGTAAACAAACAACATGCCGCTGATCGAGATGGGCCTGGAAAAATCGGGAATCGCCGAGAAGCATTCCAGTCGTACTAGAAAATGGATCTAGAGATACTTGAATATACCTGGAATATTCGTTGGGTCTATAAAAGAAGAATAAACGGTCGAGTTAGTTAGTCTTGTATAAGTCTTGTATAAGTCTTGTATTACAGTGTAGAAGTGAAGTGTTTAGTTGGAGATATCAAAGTGATTTAGATAGCGATTAATTAAATAAGTGTTTAGTTGACCTGTAATTAGTAGTGTTCAGTAGTTAATAATGAAGTAATTAATTAACGGATTCTTTTTCTGGAAGTAAAAGAAAAAGACGGATTATGAAATCCGTGACAATTTGGTGTCAGAAGTGGGATTTAACTGGAGGTTTTAAAGAGCTTTCTGGAACCCTGTCCACACAGTGGGATTTAAGTGGAAGTTTGAAGAACTTTCTGGAACCCTGTGCGCGGTGGAATAAATACCTAAGTGTGGCATATCACCGCACTCGTCGTGACTCAAGGAAGTGAACGGTGGTATTCGCGAAGGACAATCTCGAACATTCTAGAACTTTGTACAGGAGTGAGACAAATACCCAAGTGTGATATATCACCGCACTCGTCGTGACTCAAGGAAGTGAACGGTGGTATTCGCGAAGGACAATCTCGAACATTCTAGAACTTTGTACAGGAGTGAGACAAATACCCAAGTGTGATATATCACCGCACTCGTCGTGACTCAAGGAAGTGAACGGTGGTATTCGCGAAGGACAATCTCGAACATTCTCTAACTTTGTACGGGAGTGAGACAAATACCCAAGTGTGATATATCACCGCACTCGTCGTGACTCAAGGAAGTGAACGGTGGTATTTGCGAAAGACATTCTCGAACATTCTAGAAGTTTGTACGGGAGTAAGACAAAGACCCAAGTGTGACATATCGCCGCACTCGTCGTGACTTAAGGAAGTGAACGGTGCTATTTGCGAAGGACATTCTCGAACATTCTAGAACTTTACACCGAAGTGAGACAAAGACACAAGTGCGACATATCACTGCACTCGTCGTGACTTAAGGAAGTGAACGGTGTTATTCGCGAAGGACAATCTCGAACATTCTAGAACTTTATACCAAAGTGAGACAAAGACCCAAGTGTGGCATATCACTGCACTCGTTTCATTGTAAGGAAGGCAACGGTGATATCTAGAAATACATTCGTGGACATTCTAGAACATTCTAAAGAAAATAAAGTGAATGCCTGTAACTAGAAGCCAAGTCAATATGGATGCACAACTGGCGAAACTGTTAGAAATGATGCAAACGATGCAAGAACAGGGACGTATGATGCAAGAAAAGTTGGAAGAACAAGGGCATAAAATGGAAGACCAGGCGAAGACGATGCAAAAGAAATTAGAAGAACAGGGACATAAAATGGAAGACCAAGCGAAGACAATGCAACAGGAAATGAGAGACCAGACGAAGACGATGCAAGAGAAATTAGAAGAACAGGGACAAACAATGCAAGAGAAATTTGAAGAACAAGGGCACAAAATTGAAGATCAGTCCCAAACAATGCAGGAGAAATTAGAAAAGAAATTAGAAGAACAAGGGTGTAAAATGAAAGATCAGATACAGACAATACAACAGGAAATGAGAGATCAAACGAAAGAAATGCAGACAAAGTTAGAAAAATTGGAAAATACACTAGAAGAAAAACTAGAGGAGCAGTCACATAAAGTGGAAAAACAAGTAGAAGAGAAGCTGTTAGAACAAAGAAAAGAAATCAACGAAGAAATGTTAGTACAAAAACAAGAAATAGACGAAGAAATAAACTTGGTTAGAGAAACCTGCGAAGAGCTTCGACATAAATTAGACAAGATAGCAAAGGAGGGCGTAATCAAATCAGAAGGACCTGTTATCCGAACTCAGAAGACGAGACATCCAGAATTCGACGGCAAGGTTTCCTGGAATGTATATCTGCGTCAGTTCGAAGCGGCAGCTGCAGCAAACGAATGGTCTGACTATGAAAAGGCTACAGCTCTGATAGTTGCTCTACGAGGGGAAGCTCTTGACGTCTTACAAGGAGTTCCTGCTGGGCAACAGAATAGTTACGATATTCTAAAACAGCATATGGAAATGAGATATGGGGATAAACACCTGCAGCAAGTGTATCAGGCACAATTGAAAATCGTCACCAACAAAGTGGAGAGAATTTACAACATTTTGAGACCGATGTTGCCAGACTGGTTCGATTGGCTTATCCAACAGCCCCATCCGAATTTGTAGATCAGCTCTCCATCCAAGTTTTTATCGACGGCCTAAGAGATTGCGAAACTCAGCAGGCACTACGGCTCGCTAGACCTAAAACGTTGAATGACGCTCTTTCACATGCACTGGAATTCGAGGCAGCAAAGATGGCATCTGGTAGACATGTTAAAATTCGTGCCATCAGTGATAACAGCGATAATATGGGAAATGGAGACAATCAAAACATTGAAGGAGGTCATTGAGAAACTCAGCCCAACTACCAATCCGAAGAGAGAACAACCTGAAAACCTTTCCACAGAAAATTACAAAGGGAACTGAAGTAGGAGTCTGTGAACCTGTTATCATGGTCAGAACACTCAAAGAAAACAACGAAATGGAGAAGAAACCAAACAAGACCAGTCTACCGGAATGTCTAAGGGACATCGTGGATAGGGTTAAGGAAAGATTAACAGAGATGGAGGTGGAACAACTGGAAGAGCTGCTAAGTGAAAATGAAGAGGTGTTTGCACTTAAACCAGGCGACTTTGGGAGAACAAATGTAGTGAAGCATCGAATCGATACTGGTTCATCATCTCCTATAAAGCAGCCACCACGAGGACTTCCACTAGCCAAGCGAGAAGAAGTTAACAAGATGTTAATCGAGATGCAAAATCAAGGCACCATAGAGCCATCTCAGAGTCCTTGGGCTTCTCCTGTAGTTCTGGTCAAGAAGAAAGACGGCTCCACCCGATTTTGTGTGGACTACAGAAAATTAAATGACGTTACCAAGAAAGACAGTTACCCATTACCGAGGATTGACGATACTTTGGACACCTTGGCTGGTGCGCAATGGTTTTCCACTTTGGATTTAAAGAGTGGATATTGGCAAGTCGAGGTCAGCCCAGAAGACAAGGAAAAGACAGCATTCACTACCGGAAATGGATTGTGGCAGTTCAATGTAATGCCATTTGGTCTATGTAATGCCCCTGCCATTTTTTGAACGACTGATGGAAACTGTACTTCATGGCCTGCATTGGGAGACCTGCTTGATTTACTTGGACGACGTGGTGGTGCTGGGACGCTCTTTCCAGGAGCACCTGAAGATCGTGTCCGAAGTGTTCAAGAAGTTGAAAGCAGCGAACCTGAAGTTGAACCCGAAAAAGTGCAGTCTGTTCCAAAAGGAGGTCAGATACTTAGGCCACATTATTACTCCAAATGGTGTGAAAACAGACCCGGAGAAGACAGAGTGCATAAAGAACTGGCCGGTTCCTAAAGACAAACATCAAGTTCGAAGTTTCCTCGGCCTATGCACATACTATCGACGATTCGTCCAAGGATTCTCGGACATTGCCAAGCCTCTTCATAAACTCACAGAAGACAACATCCCGTTCGAATGGACGCCGAAATGCCAGCAAGCCTTTGAGACGCTGAAAGAGGCCCTCTGCACTACCCCGATTTTGACATACCCAATACCTGGACAACCATTTATAGTGGACACGGACGCAAGCAACATTGGAATTGGCGGAGTTCTTTCCCAAATACAAGATGGCCAAGAGCGAGTAGTGGGCTACTTCAGCAAAATCCTGTCAAAAGCCGAAAAGAACTACTGTGTGACTCGGAAAGAATTGCTTGCCATCGTCAAGAGTCTAGAACACTTTCACAAATACTTGTATGGCCAAGAATTCCTCCTCAGAACGGATCACGCTTCCTTAAATGGCTGTTGCAGTTTAAGAACCCTGAAGGACAGATGGCCAGGTGGCTGGAACGGCTGCAAGAATATCACTTTGTTGTTGAACATCGAGCCGGCAGGAAGCATGGAAATGCAGATGCCCTTTCTAGGAGGCCCTGTCCTGTCAACTGCAAGCACTGTAGTAGTCTTGAAAAGAAAGAGGACATCTCATCAGTTCCTTGCAAGGTGGTAGCAGCCCAACCTGAAGACAGATGGAGTTCAGCGGCGATTCGGGAAGACCAGCAAGCTGACTGTGACATCAAGCCCTTACTAGACTGGAAAGAAGCCAACAACCGACCCTCATGGGCTGAAGTCAGCAGTAAAAGCCCAACATTAAAGAGCTATTGGGCTCAATGGAATTCCTTGGTGTTGGAAGACGGTGTCCTAAAAAGAGCTTGGGAGAACAATGACGGAACGGAAGTCAAGAAACAAGTACTACTCCTGAGGTCCCGGGTCAAGGAAGTGCTGCAGGAAGTACATGGAGGTACTGGTGGTGGACATTTCGGTATCAATAGGACTCTACAGAAGATTAGGGAGCGTTTCTACTGGTTGAGCTGTAGGACGGATGTAGAAGATTGGTGCCGAAAATGTTACATATGTGCAGCCAGCAAGGGACCGAAGACCCGTTCCAGAGGCAAAATGCGCCAGTACATCGTAGGAGCACCGTTCGAGAGAATTGCCATTGATATCGCTGGCCCATTTCCGAAAACCCAAAGTGGCAACCGATATCTGCTAGTAGCCATGGACTACTTCAGCAAATGGTCGGAAGTATACCCTCTTCCCAATCAAGAGACCACGACCGTAGCAGAAGCCCTAGTCAACAACCTGTTCTGCAGATTTGGTGTGCCCATGGAACTGCATTCAGATCAGGGCAGAAATTTCGAATCAGGTGTGTTCCGAAAGGTCTGCGAGCTTATGGGAATACGGAAAACCAGGACCACCCCACTGCATCCCCAGTCAGATGGTATGGTGGAACGCTTCAACGCCACACTAGAAACCAATCTGAGGATGTTTGTGAACGAGAACCAAACAGACTGGGACAAGCTCATTCCACTCTTCCTGTTAGCTTACCGCTCAGCTGTCCATGAAACTACTGGGAAGACTCCCGCAAGGATCATCTTTGGAAGAGAGCTTCGCCTTCCCGCAGATTTGGTATTTGGTCGTCCTGCGGAACAGCCCACAGAGCCAGACACTTATACCCATGAGCTAGAACGAAGACTAGCAGCCGTACACGATCAAGTCAGATCTCGAATGCGACTAGAGAGCGATCGCATGAAGACTCGATACGACGTCCGGGCCAATACAGTCGGATTCCAACAAGGTGACCTGGTGTGGCTGTATAACCCCACGCGGAAGAAAGGAAGATCGCCTAAATTACAGAACCGTTGGGAGGGCCCCTATACCGTCATTAAACGGATCAATGACGTCTACCGGATACAGAGGACTCCCAGGAGTAAGATGAAGGTCGTCCATCTGGAGCGTCTGTCCCCTTATAGAGGTGCATCCGACTGGGACGATCGGTCCTAAGGAGGGGGCAGTGTCACGGAATTTGCCCCACTCACTCCCAAACCGACAACTGTGGCACCGCGAATTGCCTGAGATTGCCCCGATCGCCCCTACGCCATTCTGGTAAACAAACAACATGCCGCTGATCGAGATGGGCCTGGAAAAATCGGGAATCGCCGAGAAGAATTCCAGTCGTACTAGAAAATGGATCTAGAGATACTGGAATATACCTGGAATATTCGTTGGGTCTATAAAAGAAGAATAAACGGTCGAGTTAGTTAGTCTTGTATAAGTCTTGTATAAGTCTTGTATTACAGTGTAGAAGTGAAGTGTTTAGTTGGAGATATCAAAGTGATTTAGATAGCGATTAATTAAATAAGTGTTTAGTTGACCTGTAATTAGTAGTGTTCAGTAGTTAATAAAGAAGTAATTAATTAACGGATTCTTTTTCTGGAAGTAAAAGAAAAAGACGGATTAGGAAATCCGTGACAATACATTAAAGATACACACTGGTTATACCTTTACTGCATGTGTATTGCACAGTACAAGCCCAGCGCTATAGGACATGATCCCAGGCGTTGGGTTTCCTTCTAGAAAGGCTTGCACGGCTAAGAAGTAACAACTAGCGTTTGAATCATCTGCGTTTTGAAGACCGTTGATGTTAGTATAGGTAATAACGCTCTACACACGCTCTATGTACTATGAAGCAGTTTCAAGTGAACCAACCACTCTGTTTATGGCTCGCCTGCTTATATATCACAGTTTCCCTCTAGAAGCAACACAAACACGTGGCTGCTGATACAATGAGATGTGCATCACGATACAGACATTAAGGATACACACTGGCTTTACCTTTACTGCATGTGTATTGCACACTACATGCCCAGCGCTATAGGACACGATCCCAGGCGTTGGGTTTCCTTCTAGAAAGGCTTGCACTGCTAAGAAGTAACAACTTAGCAGTTGAATCATCTGCGTTTATAAGACCGTTGATGTTAGTATAGGCAATAACGCTCTACACACGCTCTATGTAATATGAAGCAGCTTCAAGTGAACCAACCACTCTGTTTATGGTTCGACTGCTTATATATCACAGTTTCCCTCTAGAAGCAACACAAACACGTGGCTGCTGATACAATCAGACGTGCATCACGATACATACAGTAAGGATACACACTGGTTATACCTTTACTGCATGTGTATTGCACAGTACAAGCCCAGCGCTATAGGACACGATCCCAGGCGTTGGGTTTCCTTCTAGAAAGGCTTGCACGGCTAAGAAGTAACAACTAGCGTTTGAATCATCTGCGTTTATAAGACCGTTGATGTTAGTATAGGCAATAACGCTCTACACACGCTCTATGTAATATGAAGCAGCTTCAAGTGAACCAACCACTCTGTTTATGGCTCGACTGCTTATATATCACAGTTTCCCACTAGAAGCAACACAAACACGTGGCTGCTGATACAATCAGACGTGCATCACGATACAGACATTAAGGATACACACTGGTTATACCTTTACTGCATGTGTATTGCACAGTACAAGCACAGCGCAATAGGACACGATCCCAGGCTCTAGGTTTCCTTCTAGAAAGGCTTGCACTGCTAAGAAGTAACAACTTAGCGTTTGAAACCTCTGCGTTTATAAGACCGTTGATGTTAGTATAGGCAATAACGCTCTACACACGCTCTATGTACTATGAAGCAGTTTCAAGTGAACCAACCACTCTGTTTATGGCTCGACTGCTTATATATCACAGTTTCCCTCTAGAAGAAACACAAACACGTGGCTGCTGATACAATCAGACGTGCATCACGATACAGACATTAAGGATACACACTGGTTATACCTTTACTGCATGTGTATTGCACAGTACAAGCCCAGCGATATAGGACACGATCCCAGGCGTTGGGTTTCGTTCTAGAAAGGCTTGCACTGCTAAGAAGTAACAACTTAGCAGTTGAATCATCTACGTTTGCGAGACCGTTGATGTTAGTATAGACAATAACGCTCTACACACGCTCTATGTACTATGAAGCAGTTTCAAGTGAACCAACCACTCTGTTTATGGCTCGACTGCTTATATCACAGTGTCCCTTTAGAAGCAACACAAACACGTGGCTGCTGATACAATCAGACGTGCATCACGATACAGACATTAAGGATACACACTGGTTATACCTTTACTGCATGTGTATTGCACAGTACAAGCACAGCGATATAGGACACGATCCCAGGCGTTGGGTTTCCTTCTAGAAAGGCTTGCACTGCTAAGAAGTAACAACTTAGCGTTTGAACTTTCTGCGTTTATAAGATCGTTGATGTTAGTATAGGCAATAACGCTCTACACACGCTCTATGTAATATGAAGCAGCTTCAAGTGAACCAACCACTCTGTTTATGGTTCGACTGCTTATATATCACAGTTTCCCACTAGAAGCAACACAAACACGTGGCTGCTGATACAATCAGACGTGCATCACGATACAGACATTAAGGATACACACTGGTTATACCTTTACTGCATGTGTATTGCACACTACATGCCCAGCGCTATAGGACACGATCCCAGGCGTTGGGTTTCCTTCTAGAAAGGCTTGCACGGCTAAGAAGTAACAACTAGCGTTTGAATCATCTTCGTTTTGAAGACCGTTGATGTTAGTATAGGTAATAACGCTCTACACACGCTCTATGTACTATGAAGCAGTTTCAAGTGAACCAACCACTCTGTTTATGGCTCGACTGCTTATATATCACAGTTTTCCTCTAGAAGCAACACAAACACGAGGCTGATGATACAATCAGACGTGCATTATGATACAGACATTAAGGATACACATACACACTGGTTATACCTTTACTGCATGTGTATTGCACAGTACAAGCCCAGCGCTATAGGACACTATCCCAGGCGTTGGGTTTCCTTCAAGAATGGCTTGCACTGCTAAGAAGTAACAACTTAGCAGTTGAATCATCCGCGTTTGCCAGACGGTTGTTGTTGATATGGGCAATAACGCCCTACACACGCTCCATGGACTATGAAGTACTTTCAAGTGAAACAACCCTCTGTTTATGGCTCGACTGCATATACATCACAGTTTCCCTCTTGAAGCAACACAAACACGTGGCTTCTGTTACAATCAGACGTGCATCACGATACTGACATTAAGGATACACACTGGTTATACCTTTACTGCATGTGTATTGCACAGTACAAGCACAGCGCAATAGGACACGATCCCAGGCTTTAGGTTTCCTTCTAGAAAGGCTTGCACTGCTAAGAAGTAACAACTAGCGTTTAAATCATCTGCGTTTATAAGACCGTTGATGTTAGTATAGGCAATAACGCTCTACACACGCTCTATGTACTATGAAGCAGTTTCAAGTGAACCAACCACTCTGTTTATGGCTCGACTGCTTATATATCACAGTTTCCCTCTAGAAGCAACACAAACACGTGGCTGCTGATACAATCAGACGTGCATCACGATACAGACATTAAGGATACACACTGGTTATACCTTTACTGCATGTGTATTGCACAGTACAAGCACAGCGCAATAGGACACGATCCCAGGCGTTGGGTTTCCTTCTAGAAAGGCTTGCACTGCTAAGAAGTAACAACTTAGCGTTTGAAACCTCTGCGTTTATAAGACCGTTGATGTTAGTATAGGCAATAACGCTCTACACACGCTCTATGTACTATGAAGCAGTTTCAAGTGAACCAACCACTCTGTTTATGGCTCGACTGCTTATATATCACAGTTTCCCTCTTGGAGCAACACAAACACGTGGCTGCTGATACAATCAGACGTGCATCACGATACAGACATTAAGGATACACACTGGTTATACCTTACTGCATGTGTATTGCACAGTACAAGCACAGCGCTATAGGACACGATCCCAGGCTTTGGTTTCCTTCTAGAAAGGCTTGCACTGCTAAGAAGTAACAACTTAGCAGTTGAATCATCTGCGTTTGCAAGACGGTTGGGGTTGGTCTGGACAGTAACGGTCTACACAGGCTCTATGTATTATGAAGTAGTTTCAAGTGAACCAACCACTCTGTTTATGGCTCGACTGCTTATATATCACAGTTTCCCTCTAGAAGCAACACAAACACGTGGCTGCTGATACAATCAGACGTGCATCACGATACAGACATTAAGGATACACACTGGTTATACCTTTACAGCATGTGTATTGCACAGTACAAGCCCAGCGCTATAGGACACGATCCCAGGCGTTTTGTTTCCTTCTAGAAAGGCTTGCACTGCTAAGAAGTAACAACTTAGCAGTTGAATCATCCGCGTTTGCCAGACGGTTGTTGTTGGTATAGACAATAACGCTCTACACACGCTCTATGTGCTATGAAGTACTTTCAAGTGAAACAACCCCTCTGTTTATGGCTCGACTGCATATATATCACAGTTTCCCTCTTGGAGCAACACAAACACGTGGCTGCTGTTACAATCAGACGTGCATCACGATACTGACATTAAGGATACACACTGGTTATACCTTTACTGCATCTGTATTGCACAGTACAAGCACAGCCCAATAGGACACGATCCCAAGCTTTAGGTTTTCTTCTAGAAAGGCTTGCACTGCTAAGAAGTAACAACTTAGAGTTTGAAACCTCTGCGTTTATAAGACCGTTGATGTTAGTATAGGCAATAACGCTCTACACACGCTCTATGTATTATGAAGCAGTTTCAAGTGAACCAACCACTCTGTTTATGGCTCGACTGCTTATATATCACAGTTTCCCTCTTGGAGCAACACAAACACGTGGCTGCTGATACAATCAGACGTGCATCACGATACAGACATTAAGGATACACACTGGTTATACCTTTACTACATGTGTATTGCACAGAACAAGCACAGCGCTATAGGACACGATCTCAGGCGTTGGGTTTCCTTCTAGAAAGGCTTGCACTGCTAAGATGTAACAACTTAGCAGTTGAATCATCCGCGTTTGCCAGACGGTTGTTGTTGGTATGGGCAATAACGCCCTACACACGCTCTATGGACTATGAAGTACTTTCAAGTGAGACAACCACTCTGTTTATGGCTCGACTGCATTTATATCACAGTTCCCTCTAGAAGCAACACAAGCACGTGGCTGATGATATAATCAGACGTGCATTATGATACAGACATTAGGGATACACACACACTGACTATACCTTTACAGCATCCCAGACAGCACACTTTGTCTTAAAGACGTCGTTTTTAAGTCCGCAATATGTCTGAACGCCTAAAGACTTAAAAAAGACATCTGCAAGATGTCATTTTTAAGATATTTTATGAATAATTTCTATCAACATCTTTAAGACATCTTTCTAATGCCTTTAATGTAAACCTAATTTTCTTCTATAATTCGTATATTCGGAGGGCGTCCGACAGCCCACTAAACAAGAGACCTTACATAACATTTTAAAGTTGCATTCATTTTAAATATGTAATTTTACACTGTAAAGTAACTGCAGGCTTGCTAGAATATTTCATATGAATGTTTTAACTAGATAGTTTGTTATAAGTGAACCGCAAACAGTTTCTGTGACGTTACATTAGTACTTGCTGCAAGTTATCACATAATTTGCAAAAGAAAAGTTGCAATGCAACGATATTATCAAGATGTCGAAACTTTATATGTATATTAATAGGCGACAGATGGCGCCACTTATATCTCACTGATACTGTGTACCCGAATTTTAGTAGGCTATCTACAAGATTTGGGCCCTGTCAATTGCACAGGCAAGGGAATAATAGATCCCATAACGTCACAAATCCCTTGCGAACTTTCTGTAAAAGCTATTGCAACTTGCAACGTTACAGTTTGGTTTGTGAATTTTGAGAAATGTTGCAGCAATTTTATCTTGCTTAGTGGGAGGAGGGCATCCTGCTTAAAAAAAAATTAAATCAAAATAAATAGGTGTATCAGAGAAAACAGAGTTTTATTTTAATTTATAACCCTCTTCCAATATGTCTTACATATCTCTATGTCTTAATGAAGATATCTTAAAAATGCAGTGGAAAAGATGTCTTAAAGATAGTGAGTTTTGTAACATTGTACGTCTTAAAGACGTCTTTAAAATGAACTAATGGCGACAATGGACGTCCATAAGATGTCTGACACATCTTGATCGGACATCTTTCCGACATCTTTGAGACGTCTCCGTGCTGTCTGGGATGTGTATTGCACAGTACAAGCCCAGCGCTATAGGACACAATCCCAGGCGTTTTGTTTCCTTCTAGAAAGGCTTGCACTGCTAAGAAGTAACAACTTAGTAGTTGAATCATCTGCGTTTGCAAGACGGTTGGGGTTTGTATGGACAGTAACGGTCTACACACGCTCTATGTATTATGAAATAGTTTCAAGTGAGACAACCACTCTGTTTATGGCTCGACTGCTTATATATCACAGTTTTGCTCTAGAAGCAACACAAACACGTGGCTGCTGATACAATCAGACGTGCATCACGATACATGATACATACATTAAGGATACACACTGGTTATACCTTTACTGCATGTGTGTTGAACAGTACAAACACAGCGCTATAGGACACGATCCCAGGCGTTGGGTTACCTTCCAGAAAGGCTTGCACTGCTAAGAAGTAACAACTAGCGTTTGAATCATCTGCGTTTTGAAGACCGTTGATGTTAGTATAGGCAATTACGCTCTACACGCGCTCTATGTACTATGAAGCAGTTTCAAGTGAAACAACCCCTCTGTTTATGGCTCGACTGCTTATATATCACAGTATCCCTCTAGAACAAACATAAACACGTGGCTGCTGATACAATCAGACGTGCATCACGATACAGACATTAGGGATACACACTGGTTATAACTTTACTGCATGTGTATTGCACAGTACAAGCCCAGCGCTATAGGACACGATCCCAGGCGTTGGGTTTCCTTCTAGAAGGGATTGCACTGCTAAGAAGTAACAACTAGCGTTTGAATCATCTGCGTTTTGAAGACCGTTGATGTTAGTATAGGCAATAACGCTCTACACACGCTCTATGTACTATGAAGCAGTTTCAAGTGAAACAACCCCTCTGTTTATGGCTCGACTGCTTATATATCACAGTATCCCTCTAGAACAAACATAAACACGTGGCTGCTGATACAATCAGACGTGCATCACGATACAGACATTAAGGATACACACTGGTTATAACTTTACTGCATGTGTATTGCACAGTACAAGCCCAGCGCTATAGGACACGATCCCAGGCGTTGGGTTTCCTTCTAGAAAGGCTTGCACTGCTAAGAAGTAACAACTAGCGTTTGAATCATCTGCGTTTTGAAGACCGTTGATGTTAGTATAGGCAATAACGCTCTACACACGCTCTATGTACTATGAAGCAGTTTCAAGTGAAACAACCCCTCTGTTTATGGCTCGACTGCTTATATATCACAGTATCCCTCTAGAACAAACATAAACACGTGGCTGCTGATACAATCAGACGTGCATCACGATACAGACATTAGGGATACACACTGGTTATACCTTTACTGCATGTGTATTGCACACTACATGCCCAGCGCTATAGGACACGATCCCAGGCGTTTTGTTTCCTTCTAGAAAGGCTTTCACTGCTAAGAAGTAACAACTTAGCAGTTACACGTTGAATTATGCGTTTGCAAGACGGTTGAGGTTGGTATGGACGGTCTGTAATAAACACGTGGCTGCTGATACAATCAGACGTGCATCACGATACAGACATTAGGGATACACACTGGTTATACCTTTACTGCATGTGTATTGCACACTACATGCCCAGCGCTATAGGACACGATCCCAGGCGTTGGGTTTCCTTCTAGAAAGGCTTGCACGGCTAAGAAATAACAACTAGCGTTTGAATCATCTGCGTTTTGAAGACCGTTGATGTTAGTATAGGCAATAACGCTCTACACACGCTCTATGTACTATGAAGCAGTTTCAAGTGAACCAACCACTCTGTTTATGGCTCGACTGCATATATATCACAGTTTCCCTCTAGAAGCAACACAAACACGTGGCTGCTGATACAATCAGACGTGCATCACGATACAGACATTAAGGATACACACTGGTTATACCTTTACTGCATGTGTATTGCACAGTACAAGCACAGCGCAATAGGACACGATCCCAGGCTTTAGGTTTCCTTCTAGAAAGGCTTGCACTGCTAAGAAGTAACAACTGTAACGTTAAAAATTAACATCTTTATTATTTTAGTTAAGTACAACCGTAGGCAACCATTAATTCAATACTTTATGGTCTTTTAATAATAGTTTCCGGCGTATATATTTGAAATGTACATCGCAACGTTTTTGCGAGTTGGAACAAAAAGAGCGGAGCCGGAAAAAAGATTACTTTTCGGGTCTTCGAGAATAGTTGAATCAATCAGCAGGTGTAATTTTTACAAATTTTCCTTTTAAACAAATTGATTGTTTCCTTTTGGGATAGTAGGAAATTGTATTATTATTAACTGTGCCTATTTCGTTTTGGAACGGTGTTAAAAGTGCATAGTTTCGGCTATATTGCTGGATTTTTCTGCATCTGCATTCGACTCACGTGGTTAACAACTATATCAGCTATTACATAAAGAATAGCCCACTATCAAGCCACTCTTCAACGATGTAAATTATTTTACTGTTTCTTGTTATCGGATTATTATTAATTACAGTGTAAATTCCCAATTTTAGGGCTTTAATTGCGTAGTGCATCCGCTGCAGCATTATTGCAAGTACTATTATTTCCACCAATAAGCTCTTGCATTACGGAAACGAATACTGTTGATGTCTACAGTGCATTCGGGATATATTTGGGAAAGTTGCAGTATACCGGCTGTCCTTCAATACCAAGCCGCCATTTTGTAGTCCAACTTCTGGTGACGTCCACAGAGATCAACAAACAGATAAGCTGTAGTTTTAAGACTTTTATCCTCCTCTTACGTAGTAACAACGAATATTTTGTATTTTTTTTCTATATTTATATCCGTATGTAGTTTTCATAGAAACCTTGGGTAGTTCTTATCATTAACTTGTTTTTTAGGTTGTACAGTACAAGGTGTTTGATATATTCAACAAATTTTGTACGCCACCCGTAATCACGAGCGGTTATACGATACCTTCTTCCTCACTATAGTAGTATTACTAATAGATATACATTTTCTTTCTTTTGTTGCCGCTAATTATAATATACTTATTGTTGTATGTTTAATGCATATTTTTTTTCCCGTTGCATACTTGCTATTATTTAAAGTAAATGTGCTTAAATTCTTGTAACCAGGTTTTAAGTGACTTAAGAAACGCTAGCGTCAATTGTTTTGGTTACTGGCGCCCTGAATGACAAAAGTTCCAACTATTGTCGTTCTAAATTTAACTCACGACCAGCTCCGACTAAGAGCTAGCTGGCGTTTCTGCCCAAAGACCTTAAGGACACCCCAAGATCGAGTATTCTTTTTTTTAAGTATCAATGGATATTAGTATATTTTACTCATAAAATAAAACGTGGCAAGAAATTTGACGCCCAACGTGCCGGCCCAAGGAAAAATAAAAAGATATAGAAAAGAAAACAATTTTTTTTTTATATTTCAGTTTTCTGTAAGATATATATTTCTATGTATACAGCTTATCCGATGTTTAGCAGCAGGAAGTTGCGATAACAGTATTTAGTATAAGTTGTCATTTTTTGTATTCATTGGCGTCGCGACGTAATAGACGTCTCATATTGCCAATGATATTATAGTTATTGATTTTAAGTATAGTTAAATAGGTATAGGTAGCATATTTAAATGTAGATTTAATTTAAATAATAATTTTAGAAGCCGTTATATTGCAACAATTACCTCTGTTATACGACGCCTTTGGACGCCTAGCGTCGTTGGTTTAAAATACGTATATTTCTACTTTTAAATTAATTTTCAGGTATATTTGATATAAATTATCGATTTTCCATTACCGACGCCTACCGACGCCTGGCATCGATCTTTGTATTTGATAAAATTTCAATATTTTTTTATTTTCTTAATAGTCTAGTTATAATTTATACAAATTTTAGGTACTATTTAGTAATCTTTGGCATAACTTAAAAAGAAAAAAAAATTTCGGAAATTTTGATAAAATTTCATAGACTTCATTATTTACGCTTCATTGAATAATTTAATAATGTCGTAAGTTTATTTTTTTTAGGCATTGCTGTTATAAAATCGCTAGTATTTGCTAAAGTTTAATTTTATAGTTAAAATTTGGGTTATAGTTAAGCACATTTAAAGTTGTAGTCCTCATTTATTTTTAGATCCTTATTATTGCGTTGCCGTTTGAGTAAAAATTTTGTTTTCCCTCCTATTATAATTTTGTTTGTACTAAGAGTTAAATAAAGATAAATAATCAAATATGGATTTGAAATATGAAATAAATAGGTTGGATAAAGATGAATTAACATACGAACTGGCCTTTCGTGGTATAACTGATAAGAAAACTGTAGATGACATGCGGAAATGCTTGCGTGCAATTTTACGTTTGGAAAAGACCGGCTCTTCTCTCAAATATCCCAAGTATCCATTTACTTTTGAGGAAGATGCTAATTGCATAACAACTAAAATTCAGGAATTGCTAGTATCCATAGAGAGTTTTACTGATAGTAAAGATAGTGCCTTATTTTCAAAAATTTCATCTAAGCTTGTACATATATTTAGAAGAGCTGAGCGAGCTAAATCTAAAACGGATGCAGAACATACACAGCGTTCGAATTTTATGTTAGAAATTTTGAATTTACAAAGTCAGTTAAAGTCTAAATTTAAAAAAATTAAACGTATGAGTCGTAACTTAGATTTACCAATGGAACTTACTACTATCATGTCCTCCACAAATCTTTCATCTGATTCAAGTAGTAGCAGTTCAGATGAATCCGATGTTGTCAGTAAGGCAGCACCGATTGTAGCTTGTTCTAGTAATTCAATGAAGTCGGTACCGGTTTCGAAATGGAACGTGAGTAAATTTTCAGGTGAAAACCTTAACTTATCTTTAAATGCCTTTCTGAAAAACGTAGATGAACTTCGTATTTCTCGGAATGTAACTGAAATTCAACTTTTAAACTCTGCCAGCGAATTATTTTCGGGAAAAGCTTTGTTATGGTTTCGTTCAATTCGAAGTAAGATACAATCTTGGTCTCAATTGGTAGATGAACTACGTATTCAGTTTCAGCCGCCTCGGTTCAATGAAAAATTATTAAAAGAAATTAAACAGCGAACGCATGGTTTTGAAGAATCTATAGGTATTTATATTGCAGTAATGAATAACATGTTTAATCGTTTAACTATATCCGTTACTGAAGATGTTCGGTTAAAAATAATTCTACCGAATCTCGCACCATTTTACCAGAGTCAGTTAAGTTTAATCGAAATTACCTCTATAAATCAATTATTAACATTAGGTCGAAAATTAGAAGCACATAAAGAATCAATCAAATCTTTCGTACCTCCACCCAGAAATAGGTCCTCATTAATGGAGCCTGATTTAGCATACGTGTATACAGATACCGAGAGACCTTCGACATCTGCTGGTGTTAATGAGCTTGTCTGTTGGAATTGTAAGTTATCTGGTCACAGATCACGTCAGTGCACTAGTTCCACTAAAAATAAACATTGTTTTCGGTGTGGCAATCCTGGTTATACAGTGCGAAGTTGTCCAAAATGTAGAAATCAGTCGGGAAACGCAAACCGGAGACGTTAGATGATCGTATAACGGCCTCCTCGTCGGTTGAAACGGTCAGTGGAACACAGTATACTCATTCTATGTTCAAACCAGATTCCTCTCAAATCGCCATTTTAGATTACATTTTAGCACATGCTGAGGGCGACGAGCGACCATATTTGGAGATATCAATTTTAGGTAGTAAAATGTTAGGTTTATTAGATTCCGGCGCAACTAATACTATTATCGGTGGTGAAGGTTGGAAAATTTTGAGTAACTTAAACCTCGAGTTAAATTCCAAAGATATAACTTCGTGTACAGTAGCTAATGGTAATAAATGTAATAGTATAGGTTCTTTGATCCTGCCCTTCCAACTTCAAGATCGAGTAAAGCTCATAAAAGTTTTAGTTATCCCATCGCTTCCTCATACACTCATTTTGGGAGCTGATTTCTGGAAAGCAATGGAAATTGTTCCTGATTTGCGGCACGGTGCGTGGAAATTTTCAGATAGTTGCGATAACTTTGTTGATTCCGTGGCCTTACAATCTCAAACTACCCTATCACCGTATGAATCGCAACAATTGCATGAGTTAGTCGAAAATCATTTTCTGAAATGGGTGACAAATTAGGATGTACCACTTTAATTGAGCACGAGATAAAAACTTCGTCTTCTCCAATCAAGCAGAGATACTATCCGGTATCACCGATCATGCAGTCTCACATTGACAAAGAATTAGATAAATTAATATATCAAGGCATTGTCGAGAAATCGAGTAGTCCCTGGTCATCACCTATTATACTTGTTAAAAAGAAAGATCAAAGTTATAGATTCTGCGTCGACTATCGGAAATTAAACCGAGTAAGTGAACGTGATGCTTACCCGTTACCCTACGTATCTGCAACTTTGGACAAATTACGCGATGCTAGGTATCTATCTTCTTTAGATATAAAATCAGCGTATTTTCAGGTCCCTCTCTCAGAAGCTTCCCGTCCTTTAAACGCATTTACCATTCCAAATCGTGGATTATTTCAATTTAAGCGTTTACCTATGGGTTTAGCCAATTCTCCGGCAACATTCCAAAGATTGATTGATCGCGTCCTTGGTCCAGAACTCGAACCTCACGTCTTCGTCTATTTAGATGACATTATTATTGTCACACAGACCTTTGAAAAACATCTTTCTATTCTCGCGGAAGTTTTCAAACGCCTTAAAAATGCTAATCTGACATTGTCAAAAGAAAATGTTTTTTCTGTAGACCAGAATTACGGTATCTTGGGTATGTCATTGACTGTAACGGATTACACGTGGATCCTGATAAAATTAAAGCCATCATAAATATTCCTCCTCCAACCAATATTTCAGAAGTTAGGAGAATCATTGGATTAGCTTCTTGGTACCGTAGATTTGTGCCAGATTTTTCTACCCTCACGGCACCTATTTCTAATCTACTCCGTAAAAATAAACCTTTTGTTTGGGACGAACTATGTGATAATTCTTTTAAAGCATTGAAAGAACATTTAATTACCGCTCCCGTATTGTCATGCCCAAACTTTTCTCTTCCCTTCACGATACAAACAGATGCATCAGGTTTCGGCATTGGGGCAGTTTTAACACAACAACATCCTGAAGGTGAAAAGGTTATATGTTATCTTTCCCGTTCTCTCACTCGTCCGGAGCGCAACTATAGTACTACGGAACGCGAGTGCTTAGCTGTGTTGTGGGCAATCAAGAAACTTAGACCATATATTGAAGGCTCTAGGTTTACAGTGGTTACCGATCACTATAGCCTGGTGTGGTTAAATAATTTACAATCCCCTACCGGTCGACTTGCGCGATGGGCAATACGCCTACAACAATATGACTGTTATTGTACATCGGAAAGGAAAGGAACACGTAGTTCCTGACACGTTATCTCGATCAGTCCCTATTATTGATACTATATCCATGTCTAAGTCAGTCCCTCCAAAAATCGATAATTCATCTTCTAGTCTCCAATCATCAACGGAAGATAAGTGGAATAGCAAGATGAAAGTAAAAGTTACGGAAAATCCTCGGAAGTATTCTGCTTGGCGAGTATTAAATGAGAAACTCTATAAGCATGTGGCTCCTCTATATCCTGAGCTGACTAGAGAGTATGATTGTTGGCGTGAAGTAATACCGCGTAACAGTCGTCAGAAATTAATTAATGATATCCATAATACTTTGTGTCATCCAGGAGTTTATAAGACTTTCCATAAGGTAAGCGAAGATTACTACTGGCCAAAAATGCGCAGCGATGTAGCCTCCTTTGTTCGTCATTGCAGAATCTGTCAATCTATTAAGCCTGAACAAAAACGTCCGGCAGGTCTTATGTTAAGTGCACAAACTAGTATTTCTCGTCCGTTTGAATTACTCTGTGCTGATCTGGTAGGCCCATTACCCAAATCTAAGGCGGGCTATCAGTATATTTTAGTCGTCGCCGACTGTTTTAGTAAATTTCCTCTCATATTTCCGTTGCGAACAGCAAAATCTCCTAATATCGTCAAATTAATAGAAGAACAAGTATTTCTTTTATTTGGAATTCCTAGAGCTATCATAGTAGATAATGGGGTGCAATTTAGGTCAAAAGAATTTGTAAAACTTATGAAGTTGTATAATGTCACAATTAAATATACTGCCTTGTATCATCCTCAAGCTAATCCTTGCGAGAGAATTAATAAAGTCTTAAAATCTATGTTACGTTCTTTAGTATCCGAAAATCATCGAGAATGGGATATTCATTTGGCAAAAGTTGGTTATTCTATTAGGTCAACGAAACATGAAGTTACCGGTTTTACGCCCAACTTTATTAATTTTGGTCGAGAAATTTCTTTAAAAGGTAAACCCTTGAATGATGAGGTCCCCATCCAATTTGATCGTTCTTTGATCAATGATCAACGTTTAACCGGATTTGCTCGTATCTATGCAGATGTAAAATGTCGATTAGCTAAAGCATATGAGCACAATAAAAAGTTTTATGATCTTCGTCGTAGAGCCACCCAATTCTTAGAAAATGAATTAGTCTGGAGACGTAACTATGTACTTTCTGATAAATCTCAGTATTATACTTCAAAACTCGCTCCTACATTTTTAGGTCCTTTTATCGTTGCTAAACGTATTTCGCCATGGACATACGAGCTAAAGGATTCCAATAATAAATATTGTGGAGTTTGGCATTCAAAAGATTTAAAGGCACACCCGCCTGAAGAATAGTACTTATTAGTTTTAGATAGTTTAGCTATAAAAGATTTTATAGGATAAAATCTTAAAATGAGGGGAGAATTTGTAACGTTAAAAATTAACATCTTTATTATTTTAGTTAAGTACAACCGTAACCAACCATTAATTCAATACTTTATGGTCTTTTAATAATAGTTTCTGGCGTATATATTTGAAATGTACATCGCAACGTTTTTGCGAGTTGGAACAAAAAGAGCGGAGCCGAAAAAAAGATTACTTTTCGGGTCTTCGAGAATAGTTGAATCAATCAGCAGGTGTAATTTTTACAAATTTTCCTTTTAAACAAATTGATTGTTTCCTTTGGGATAGTAGGAAATTGTATTATTATTAACTGTGCCTATTTCGTTTTGGAACGGTGTTAAAAGTGCATAGTTTCGGCTATATTGCTGGATTTTTCTGCATCTGCATTCGACTCACGTGGTTAACAACTATATCAGCTATTACATAAAGAATAGCCCACTATCAAGCCACTCTTCAACGACGTAAGTTATTTTACTGTTTCTTGTTATCGGATTATTATTAATTACGGTGTAAATTCCCAATTTTAGGGCTTTAATTGCGTAGTGCATCCGCTGCAGCATTATTGCAAGTACTATTATTTCCACCAATAAGCTCTTGCATTACGGAAGCGAATACTGTTGATGTCTACAGTGCATTCGGGATATATTTGGGAAAGTTGCAGTATACCGGCTGTCCGTAGTATACCGGCTGTCCTTCAATACCAAGCCGCCATTTTGTAGTCCAACTTCTGGTGACGTCCACAGAGATCAACAAACAGATAGGCTGTAGTTTTAAGACTTTTATCCTCCTCTTACGTAATAACAACGAATATTTTGTATTTTTTTTCTATATTTATATCCGTATGTAGTTTTCATAGAAACCTTGGGTAGTTCTTATCATTAACTTGTTATTTAGGTTGTACAGTACAAGGTGTTTGATATATTCAACAAATTTTGTGCGCCACCCGTGATCACGAGCGGTTATACGATACCTTCTCCCTCACTATAGTAGTATTACTAATAGATATACATTTTCTTTCTTTTGTTGCCGCTAATTATAATATACTTATTGTTGTATGTTTAATGCATATTTTTTTTCCCGTTGCATACTTGCTATTATTTAAAGTAAATGTACTTAAATACTTGTAACCAGGTTTTAAGTGACTTAAGAAACGCTAGCGTCAATTGTTTTGGTTACTGGCGCCCTGAATGACAAAAGGTTCAACTATTTTCGTTCTAAATTTAACTCACGACCAGCTCCGACTAAGAGCTAGCTGGCGTTTCTGCCCAAAGACCTTAAGGACACCCCAAGATCGAGTATTCTTTTTTTTTAAGTATCAATGGATATTAGTATATTTTACTCATAAAATAAAACGTGGCACAACTTAGCGTTTGAATCATCTGCGTTTTGAAGACCGTTGATGTTAGTATAGGCAATAACGCTCTACACACGCTCTATGTACTATGAAGCAGTTTCAAGTGAACCAACCACTCTGTTTATGGCTCGACTGCTTATATATCACAGTTTCCCTCTAGAAGCAACACAAACACGTGGCTGCTGAAACAATCAGACGTGCATCACGATACAGACATTAAGGATACACACTGGTTATACCTTTACTGCATGTGTATTGCACAGTACAAGTCCAGCAATATAGGACACGATCCCAGGCGTTGGGTTTCCTTCTAGAAAGGCTTGCACTGCTAAGAAGTAACAACTTAGCGTATGAAACCTCTGCGTTTATAAGACCGTTGATGTTAGTATAGGCAATAACGCTCTACACACGCTCTATGTACTATGAAGCAGTGTCAAGTGAACCAACCACTCTGTTTATGGCTCGACTGCTTATATATCACAGTTTCCCTCTAGAAGCAACACAAACACGTGGCTGCTGATACAATCAGACGTGTATCACGATACAGACATTAAGGATACACACTAACTATACCTTTACAGCATGTGTATTGCACAGTACAAGCCCAGCGCTATAGGACACGCCAGGCGCTGGGTTTCCTTCTAGAAAGGCTTGCACTGCTAAGAAGTAACAATTTAGCAGTTGAATCATCTGCGTTTGCTTGACGGTTGAGGTTGGTATGGGCAGTAACGGTCTACACACGCTCTATGTATTATGAAGTAGTTTAAAGTGAAACAACCTCTCTGTTTATGGCTCGACTGCTTATATATCACAGTTTCCCGCTAGAAGCAACACAGACACGTGGCTGCTGATACAATCAGACGTGCATCACGATACAGACAGTAGATGAGTGAGGCGGATTTTCGAGCGGATGTGACGTCACGGTCGCATGGCGGCCATCTTGTTCGGCGTTCAGCGCCTGCTGGTGGTCATTGACCTTAGTGGGTGGCCGTGACGAGTTTTTTGGTGAAGGGTGCGGGGTGCGGGGTACGGGCGCGGGGTGCGGGGGTGCGGAGTGCTGGCGACCTAACCTAAGGATCTAATTTAATAGAAAAAACATGCGCAGTGTGGAGCTAACCTAACAGAAAAAAAACGTGCGTTGTATCGAGCTAACCTAATAGAAAAAACATGCGCAGAAAAAAGAAAAGATTTGTAGCAGAGATAAGCGAAAAAGTGGAGAGTCAAAAAATGTGTAATTTGAACCTTCATATGAAAAAAGCATGGGATTTTGCGGTAGGTAGATGTGGTAGCGTTAGTGACGTCACACATGCAGTTTTTTGTTAATAACTCGAGAACGGTGCAAGATAACTAAAATTTGAAAGCTGATTTGATTGGTTCCACATCGAGACCTATCACGTGACGTTGTTAGTTTTTTTGTGGCTGGCGCCCTTCTAGCTTTTAGCAGCTTAGAGCATTTGTTAGTGACGTCACACATGCAGTTTTTTGCTAATAACTCGAGAACGGTACAAGATAACTAAAATTTGAAAGCTGATTTGATTGGTTCCTCATCGAGGCCTATCACATGACGTTGTTGGTTTTTTCGGGACTAGTGTCCTTATAGGTTTTAGCAGTTTGGAGATTTCGAGTCAATGTTAGAACCTTTCAATGATCAACAGCAACAACACACATCAACTCAAAAATATCAGAAGCATGCCGCCATTAGCGCAGGATATTATTTCAAATGCTCGTACGATGCCTCTTTGTCGTTTTACGCCAGCAACAAAGGTTTCGGTTGCATCAAAAGGTTTACCCAACAACTGGAAAATATATCTAAAGATATAGAGGATAAATTAAAAACCGTAGTTCCCATGACTAAGACGCAGGCACAATTATCTCAATTTCTTTCTGCAACACATTGTCATATTTGTGATAAACCTTTTGCTGTAGGTGATGTTGCTTCTAGAGGGTAACTGTGATATATAAGCAGTCAAGCCATAAACAGAGTGGTTGTCTCACTTGAAACTACTTCATAATACATAGAGCGTGTGTAGACCGCTACTGTCCATACCAACCTCAACCGTCTTGCAAACGCAGATGATTCAACTGCTAAGTTCTTTCTTCTTAGCAGTGCAAGCCTTTCTAGAAGGAAACAAAACGCCTGGGATCGTGTCCTATAGCGCTGGGCTTGTACTGTGCAATACACATGCTGTAAGGGTATAGTCAGTGTGTATCCCTAATGTCTGTATCATAATGCACGTCTGATTGTATCATCAGCCACGTGCTTGTGTTGCTTCTAGAGGGAAACTGTGATATAAATGCAGTCGAGCCATAAGCAGAGGGGTTGTTTCACTTGAAACTGCTTCATAGTACATAGAGCGTGTGTAGAGCGTTATTGACTATACTAACATCAACGGTCTCGCAAACGCAGATGATTCAACTGCTAAGTTGTTACTTCTTAGCAGTGCAAGCCTTTCTAGAAGGAAACCAAACAACTGGCGTGTCCTATAGCGCTGTCCTTGTACTGTTCAACCCACATGCAGTAAACGTATAACCAGTGTGTATCCTTATTGTCTGTTTCGTGATGCACGTTTGATTGTATCAGCCGCCACGTGTTTGTGTTGCTTCAAGAGGGAAACTGTAAAATATAAGCAGTCGAGCCATAACCAGAGGGGTTGTTTCACTTGAAACTTCTTCATAGTACATAGAGCGTGTGTAGAGCGTTACTGCCTATACTAGCATCAACCGTCTTACAAACGCAGATGTTTCAAACACTAGTTGTTACTTTATAGCAGCGCAAGCCTTTCTAGGAAGAAACCCAACGCCTGGGATCGTGTCCTATAGCGCTGTGCTTGTACTATGCAATACACATGCAGTAAAGGTATAAACAGTGTGTATCCTTAATGTATGTATCATAATGCACGTCTGATTGTATCAGCAGCCACGTGTTTGTGTTGCTTCTAGAGCGAAACTGTGATATATAAGCAGTCGAGCCATAAACAGAGTGGTTGTCTCACTTGAAAGTACTTCATAGTCCATAAAGCGTGTGTAGGGCGTTATTGCTCATACCAACAACAACCGTCTGGCAAACGCGGATGATTCAACTGCTAAGTTGTTACATCTTAGCAGTGCAAGCCTTTCTAGAAGTAAACCCAACGCCTGAGATCGTGTCCTATAGCGCTGTGCTTGTTCTGTGCAATACACATGCAGTAAAGGTATAACCAGTGTGTATCCTTAATGTATGTATCGTGATGCCCGGCTGATTGTATCAGCAGCCACGTGTTTATGTTTGTTCTAGAGGGATACTGTGATATATAAGCAGTCGAGCCATAAACAGAGGGGTTGTTTCACTTGAAACTGCTTCATAGTACATAGGGCGTGTGTAGAGCGTTATTGCCTAAACTAACATCAACGGTCTTATAAACGCAGAGATTTGAACCGCTAAGTTGTTACTTCTTAGCAGTGCAAGCCTTTCTAGAAAGAAACCCAACGCCTGGGATAGTGTCCTATAGCGCTCGGCTTGTACTGTGCAATATACATGCAGTAAAGGTATAACCAGTGTGTATCCTTAATGTCTGTATCGTGATGCACGTCTGATTGTATCAGCAGCCACGTGTTTGTGTTGCTTCTAGAGGATAACTGTGATATATAAGCAGTCGAGCCATAAACAGAGTGGTTGGTTCACTTGAAACTGCTTCATAGTACATAGAGCGCGTGTAGAGCGTTATTGCCTATACTAACATCAACCGTCTTACAAACGCAGATGATTCAACTGCTAAGTTGTTACTTCTTAGCAGTGCAAGCCTTTCTAGAAGGAAACCAAACGCCTGGGATCGTGTCCTATAGCACTGGGCTTGTACTGTACAATACACTTGTTGTAAAGGTATAGTCAGTGTGTATCCTTAATGTCTGTATAGTGATGCACGTCTGATTGTATCAGCAGCCACGTGTTTGTGTTGCTTCTAGAGGGTAACTGTGATATATAAGCAGTCGAGCCATAAACAGAGTGGTTGGTTCACTTGAAACTGCTTCATAGTACATAGAGCGTGTGTAGAGCGTTATTGCCTATACTATCATCAACGGTCTTCAAAACGCAGATGATTCAAACGCTAGTTGTTACTTCTTAGCAGTGCAAGCCTTTCTAGAAGGAAACCCAACGCCTGGGATAGTGTCCTATGGCGCTGGGCTTGTACTGTGCAATACACATGCAGTAAAGGTATAACCAGTTTGTATCGTTAATGTCTGTATCATCATGCACGTCTGATTGTATCATCAGCCACGTGCTTGTGTTGCTTCTAGAGGGAAACTGTGATATATATGCAGTCGAGCAATAAACAGAGGGGTTGTTTCACTTGAAACTGCTTCATAGTACATAGAGCGTGTGTAGAGCGTTATTGTCTATACTAACATCAACGGTCTCGCAAACGTAGATGATTCAACTGCTAAGTTGTTACTTCTTAGCAGTGCAAGCCTTTCTAGAAGGAACCCCAACGCCTGGGATAGTGTCCTATAGCGCTGTGCTTATACTGTGCAATACACATGCAGTATAGGTATAACCAGTGTGTATCCTTAATGTCTGTATCGTGACGCACGTCTGATTGTATCAGCAGCCACTTGTTTGTGTTGATCCAAGAGGGAAACTGTGATATATAAGCAGTCGAGCAATAAACAGAGTGGTTGGTTCACTTGAAACTGCTTCATAGTACATTGAGCGTGTGTAGAGCGTTATTGCCTATACTAACATCAACGGTCTTATAAACGCAGAGGTTTCAAACGCTAAGTTGTTACTTCTTAGCAGTGCAAGCCTTTCTAGAAGGAAACCCAACGCCTGGGATCGTGTCCTATAGCGCTGGGCATGTAGTGTGCAATACACACGCAGTAAAGGTAAAGCCAATGTGTATCCTTAATTCTGTATCGTGATGCACGTCTCATTGTATCAGGAGCCACATGTTTGTGTTGCTTCTAGAGGGAAACTGTGATATATAAGCAGTCGAGCCATAAACAGAGTGGTTGGTTCACTTGAAACTGCTTCATCTTACATAGAGCGTGTGTAGAGAGTTATTGCCTATACTAACATCAACGGTCTTATAAACGCAGAGGGTTCAAACGCTAAGTTGTTACTTCTTAGCAGTGCAAGCCTTTCTAGAAGGAAACCCAACGCCTGGGATCGTGTCCTATATCGCTGGGCTTGTACTGTGCAATACACATGCAGTAAAGGTATAACCAGTGTGTATCCTTAATGTCTGTATCGTGATGCACGTCTGATTGTATCAGCAGCCACGTGTTTGTGTTGCTCCAAGAGGGAAACTGTAATATATATGCAGTCGAGCCATAAACAGAGGGGTTGTTTCACTTGAAAGTACTTCATAGTCCATAGAGCGTGTGTAGGGCGTTATTGCCCATACCAACAACAACCGTCTGGCAAACGCGGAGGATTCAACTGCTAAGTTGTTACTTCTTAGCAGTGCAAGCCTTTCTAGAAGGAAACAAAACGCCTGGGATCGTGTCCTATAGCGCTGGGCTTGTACTGTGCAATACACATGCCCTAAAGGTATAGTCAGTGTGTATCCCTAATGTCTGTATCATAATGCACATCTGATTGTATCAGCAGCCACGTGTTTGTGTTGCTTCTTGAGGGAAACTGTGATATATAAGCAGTCGAGCCATAAACAGAACGGTTGGTTAACTTGAAGCTGCTTCATATTACATAGAGCGTGTGTAGAGCGTTATTGCCTATACTAACATTAACGGTCTTATAAACGCAGAGGGTTCAAACGCTAAGTTGTTACTTCTTAGCAGTGCAAGCCTTTCTAGAAGGAAACCCAACGCCTGGGATCGTGCCCTATATCGCTGGGCTTGTACTGTGCAATACACATGCAGTAAAGGTATAACCAGTGTGTATCCTTAATGTCTGTATCGTGATGTACGTCTGATTGTATCAGCAGCCACGTGTTTGTGTTGCTTCTAGAGGATAACTGTGATATATAAGCAGTCGAGCCATAAACAGAGTGGTTGGTTCACTTGAAACTGCTTCATAGTACATAGAGCGTGTGTAGAGCGTTATTGCCTATACTAACATCAACGGTCTTCAAAACGCAGATGATTCAAACGCTAGTTGTTACTTCTTAGCAGTGCAAGCCTTTCTAGAAGGAAACAAAACGCCTGGGATCGTGTCCTATAGCGCTGGGCTTGTACTGTGCAATACACATGCTGTAAAGGTATAGCCAGTGTGTATCCTTAATGTCTGTATCGTGATGCACGTCTGATTGTATCAGCAGCCACGTATTTGTGTTGCTTCTAGAGGGAAACTGTGATATATAAGCAGTCGAGCCATAAACAGAGTGGTTGGTTCACTTGAAACTGCTTCATAGTACATAGAGCGTGTGTAGAGCGTTATTGCCTATACTAACATCAACGGTCTTATAAACGCAGAGGTTTCAAACGCTAAGTTGTTACTTCTTAGCAGTGCAAGCCTTTCTAGAAGGAAACCCAACGCCTGGGATCGTGTCCTATAGCGCTGGGCATGTAGTGTGCAATACACATGCAGTAAAGGTAAAGCCAGTGTGTATCCTTAATGTCTGTATCGTGATGCACGTCTGATTGTATCAGCAGCCACG
This sequence comes from Monochamus saltuarius, assembly GCA_025584915.1. NCBI lineage: Eukaryota > Metazoa > Arthropoda > Insecta > Coleoptera > Cerambycidae > Monochamus > Monochamus saltuarius. The sequence goes on along the minus strand of CM046725.1, from coordinate 40,686,228 downwards.
TGTTTGTGTTGCTTCTAGAAGGAAACTGTGATATATAAGCAGTCGAGCCATAAACAGAGTGGTTGGCTCACTTGAAACTACTTCATAATACATAGAGCGTGTGTAGAACGTTATTGCCTATACTAACATCAACGGTCTTATAAACGCAGAGGTTTCAAACGCTAAGTTGTTACTTCTTAGCAGTGCAAGCCTTTCTAGAAGGAAACCCAACGCCTGGGATAGTGTCCTATAGCGCTGGGCTTGTACTGTGCAATACACATGCTGTAAAGGTATAGCCAGTGTGTATCCTTAATGTCTGTATCGTGATGCACGTCTGATTGTATCAGCAGCCACGTGTTTGTGTTGCTTCTAGAGGGAAACTGTGATATATAAGCAGTTGAGCCATAAACAGAGTGGTTGGTTCACTTGAAACTGCTTCATAGTACATAGAGCGTGTGTAGAGCGTTATTGCCTATACTAACATCAACGGTCTTATAAACGCAGAGGTTTCAAACGCTAAGTTGTTACTTCTTAGCAGTGCAAGTCTTCCTAGAAGGAAACCCAACGCCTGGGATCGTGTTCTACAGCGCTGTGCTTGTACTGTTCAACCCACATGCAGTAACGGTATAACCAGTGTGTATCCTTATTGTCTGTATCGTGATGCACGTCTGATTGTATCAGCAGCCACGTGTTTGTGTTGCTTCTAGAGCGAAACTGTGATATATAAGCAGTAGAGCCATAAACAGAGTGGTTGTCTCACTTGAAAGTACTTCATAGTCCATAGAGCGTGTGTAGGGCGTTATTGCCCATACCAACAACAACCGTCTGGCAAACGCGGATGATTCAACTGCTAAGTTGTTACTTCTTAGCAGTGCAAGCCTTTCTAGAAGGAAACCCAACGCCTGGGATAGTGTCCTATAGCTCTGTGCTTATACTGTCCAATACACATGCAGTAAAGGTATAACCAGTGTGTATCCTTAATGTCTGTATCGTGATGCACGTCTGATTGTATCAGCAGCCACGTGTTTGTGTTGCTTCTAGAAGGAAACTGTGATATATAAGCAGTCGAGCCATAAACAGAGTGGTCGGTTCACTTGAAACTGCTTCATAGTACATAGAGCGTGTGTAGAGCGTTATTGCCTATACTAACATCAACGGTCTTATAACCGCAGAGGTTTCAAACGGTAAGTTGTTACTTCTTAGCAGGGAAAGCTTTTCTAGAAAGAAACCCAACGCCTGGGATAGTGTCCTATAGCGCTGGGCATGTACTGTGCAATACACATGCAGTAAAGGTATAACCAGTGTGTATCCTTAATGTCTGTATCATAATGCACGTCTGATTGGATCATCAGCCACGTGCTTGTGTTGCTTCTAGAGGGAAACTGTGATATATATGTAGTCGAGCCATAAACAGAGGGGTTGTTTCACTTGAAACTGCTTCATAGTACATAGAGCGTGTGTAGAGCGTTATTGCCTATACTAACATCAACGGTCTTCAAAACGCAGATGATTCAAACGCTAGTTGTTACTTCTTAGCAGTGCAAGCCTTTCTAGAAGGAAACAAAGCGCCTGGGATCGTGTCCTATAGCGCTGGGCTTGTACTGTGCAATACACATGCTGTAAAGGTATAGCCAGTGTGTATCCTTAATTTCTGTATCGTGATGCACGTCTGATTGTATCAGCAGCCACGTATTTGTGTTGCTTCTAGAGGGAAACTGTGATATATAAGCAGTAGAGCCATAAACAGAGTGGTTGTCTCACTTGAAAGTACTTCATAGTCCATAGAGCGTGTGTAGGGCGTTATTGCCCATACCAACAACAACCGTCTGGCAAACGCGGATGATTCAACTGCTAAGTTGTTACTTCTTAGCAGTGCAAGCCTTTCTAGAAGGAAACCTAAAGCCTGGGATCGTGTCCTATTGCGCTGTGCTTGTACTGTGCAATACACATGCAGTAAAGGTATAACCAGTGTGTATCCTTAATGTCTGTATCGTGATGCACGTCTGATTGTATCAGCAGCCACGTGTTTGTGTTGCTCCAAGAGGGAAACTGTGATATATATGCAGTCGAGCCATAAACAGAGGGGTTGTTTCACTTGAAAGTACTTCATAGTCCATAGAGCGTGTGTAGGGCGTTATTGCCCATACCAACAACAACCGTCTGGCAAACGCGGATGATTCAACTGCTAAGTTGTTACTTCTTAGCAGTGCAAGCCTTTCTAGAAGGAAACCCAACGCCTGGGATAGTGTCCTATAGCGCTGTGCTTATACTGTGCAATACACATGCAGTAAAGGTAAAGCCAGTGTGTATCCTTAATGTCTGTATCATAATGCACGTCTGATTGGATCATCAGCCACGTGCTTGTGTTGCTTCTAGAGGGAAACTGTGATATATATGTAGTCAAGCCATAAACAGAGGGGTTGTTTCACTTGAAACTGCTTCATAGTACATAGAGCGTGTGTAGAGCGTTATTGCCTATAGTAACATCAACGGTCTTCAAAACGCAGATGATTCAAACGCTAGTTGTTACTTCTTAGCAGTGCAAGCCTTTCTAGAAGGAAACAAAACGCCTGGGATCGTGTCCTATAGCGCTGGGCTTGTACTGTGAAATACACATGCTGTAGCCAGTGTGTATCCTTAATGTCTGTATCGTGATGCATGTCTGATTGTATCAGCAGCCACGTGTTTGTGTTGCTTCTAGAAGGAAACTGTGATATATAAGCAGTAGAGCCATAAACAGAGTGGTTGGTTCACTTGAAACTGCTTCATAGTACATAGAGCGTGTGTAGAGCGTTATTGCCTATACTAACATCAACGGTCTTATAAACGCAGAGGTTTCAAACGCTAAGTTGTTACTTCTTAGCAGGGCAAGCTTTTCTATAAGGAAACCCAACGCCTTTGATAGTGTCCCATAGTGCTGGGCATGTACTGTGCAATACACATGCAGTAAAGGTATAACCAGTGTGTATCCTTAATGTCTGTATCATAATGCACGTCTGATTGGATCATCAGCCACGTGCTTGTGTTGCTTCTAGAGGGAAACTGTGATATATATGTAGTCGAGCCATAAACAGAGGGGTTGTTTCACTTGAAACTGCTTCATATACATAGAGCGTGTGTAGAGCGTTATTGTCTATACTAACATCAACGGTCTCGCAAACGCATATGATTCAACTGCTAAGTTGTTACTTCTAAGCAGTGCAAGCCTTTCTAGAAGGAAACCCAACGCCTGGGATCGTGTCCTATAGCGCTGTGCTTATACTGTGCAATACACATGCAGTAAAGGTAAAGCCAGTGTGTATCCTTAATGTCTGTATCGTGATGCACGTCTCATTGTATCAGGAGCCACGTGTTTGTGTTGCTTCTAGAGGGAAACTGTGATATATAAGCAGTCGAGCCATAAACAGAGTGGTTGGTTCACTTGAAGCTGCTTCATATTACATAGAGCGTGTGTAGAGCGTTATTGTCTATACTAACATCAACGGTCTTCAAAACGCAGATGATTCAACTGCTAAGTTGTTACTTCTTAGCAGTGCAAGCCTTTCTAGAAGGAAACCCAACGCCTGGGATCGTGTCCTATAGCGCTGGGCATGTAGTGTGCAATACACATGCAGTAAAGGTAAAGCCAGTGTGTATCCTTAATGTCTGTATCGTGATGCACGTCTGATTGTATCAGCAGCCACGTGTTTGTGTTGCTTCTAGAGGAAAACTGTGATATATAAGCAGTCGAGCCATAAACAGAGTGGTTGGTTCACTTGAAACTGCTTCATATTACATAGAGCGTGTGTAGAGCGTTATTGCCTATACTAACATCAACGGTCTTATAAACGCAGAGGTTTCAAACGCTAAGTTCTTACTTCTTAGCAGTGCAAGCCGTTCTAGAAGGAAACCCAACGCCTGGGATCGTGTCCTATAGCGCTGGGCATGTTGTGTGCAATACACATGCAGTAAAGGTAAAGCCAGTGTGTATCCTTAATTCTGTATCGTGATGCACGTCTCATTGTATCAGGAGCCACGTGTTTGTGTTGCTTCTAGAGGGAAACTGTGATATATAAGCAGTCGAGCCATAAACAGAGTGGTTGGTTCACTTGAAGCTGCTTCATATTACATAGAGCGTGTGTAAAGCGTTATTGCCTATACTAACATCAACGGTCTTATAAACGCAGAGGGTTCAAACGCTAAGTTGTTACTTCTTAGCAGTGCAAGCCTTTCTAGAAGGAAACCCAACGCCTGAGATAGTGTCCTATAGCGCTGGGCTTATACTGTGCAATACACATGCAGTAAAGGTATAACCAGTGTGTATCCTTAATGTCTGTATCGTGATGCACGTCTGATTGTATCAGCAGCCACGTGTTTGTGTTGCTTCTAGAAGGAAACTGAGATACATATGCAGTCGAGCCATATACAGAGTGTATGGTTCACTTGAAACTGCTTCATAGTACATAGAGCGTGTGTAGAGCGTTATTGCCTATACTAACATCAACGGTCTTCAAAACGCAGATGATTCAAACGCTAGTTGTTACTTCTTAGCCGTGCAAGCCTTTCTAGAAGGAAACCCAACGCCTGGGATCGTGTCCTATAGCGCTGGGCATGTAGTGTGCAATACACATGCAGTAAAGGTATAACCAGTGTGTATCCTTAATGTCTGTATCGTGATGCACGTCTGATTGTATCAGCAGCCACGTGTTTGTGTTGCTACAAGAGGGAAACTGTGATATATATGCAGTCGAGCCATAAACAGAGGGGTTGTTTCACTTGAAAGTACTTCATAGTCCATAGAGCGTTAGTAGGGCGGTATTGCCTATACTAACATCAACGGTCTTATAAACGCAGAGGTTTCAAACGGTAAGTTGATACTTCTTAGCAGTGCAAGCCTTTCTAGAAGGAAACCTTAAGCCTGGGATCGTGTCCTATTGCGCTGTGCTTATACTGTGCAATACACATGCAGTAAAGGTATAACCAGTGTGTATCCTTAATGTCTGTATCGTGATGCACGTCTGATTGTCAGCAGCCACGTGTTTGTGTTGCTCCAAGAGGGAAACTGTAATATATATGCAGTCGAGCCATAAACAGAGGGGTTGTTTCACTTGAAAGTACTTCATAGTCCATAGAGCGTGTGTAGGGCGGTATTGCCCATACCAGCAACAACCGTCTGGCAAACGCAGATGATTCAACTGCTAAGTTGTTACTTCTTAGCAGTGCAAGCCTTTCTAGAAGGAAACAAAACGGCTGGGATCGTGTCCTATAGCGCTGGGCTTGTACTGTGAAATACACATGCTGTAGCCAGTGTGTATCCGTAATGTCTGTATCGTGATGCACGTCTGATTGTATCAGCAGCCACGTGTTTGTGTTGCTTCTAGAGGGAAACTGTGATATATAAGCAGTCGAGCCATAAACAGAGTGGTTGGTTCACTTGAAGCTGCTTCATATTACATAGAGCGTGTGTAAAGCGTTATTGCCTATACTAACATCAACGGTCTTCAAAACGCAGATGATTCAAACGCTAGTTGTTACTTCTTAGCCGTGCAAGCCTTTCTAGAAGGAAACCCAACGCCTGGGATAGTGTCCTATAGCGCTGTGCTTATACTGTGCAATACACATGCAGTAAAGGTAAAGCCAGTGTGTATCCTTAATGTCTGTATCGTGATGCACGTCCCATTGTATCAGGAGCCACGTGTTTGTGTTGCTTCTAGAGGGAAACTGTGATATATAAGCAGTCGAGCCATAAACAGAGTGGTTGGTTCACTTGAAGCTGCTTCATATTACATAGAGCGTGTGTAGAGCGTTATTGTCTATACTAACATCAACGGTCTTCAAAACGCAGATGATTCAAACGCTAGTTGTTACTTCTTAGCCGTGCAAGACTTTCTAGAAGGAAACCCAACGCCTGGGATCGTGTCCTATAGCGCTGGGCATGTAGTGTGCAATACACATGCAGTAAAGGTATAACCAGTGTGTATCCTTAATGTCTGTATCGTGATGCACGTCTGATTGTATCAGCAGCCACGTGTTTGTGTTGCTTCTAGAAGGAAACTGTGATATATAAGCAGTCGAGCCATAAACAGAGTGGTTGGTTCACTTGAAACTGCTTCATAGTAAATAGAGCGTGTGTAGAGCGTTATTGCCTATACTAACATCAACGGTCTTATAAACGCAGAGGTTTCAAACGGTAAGTTGATACTTCTTAGCAGTGCAAGCCTTTCTAGAAGGAAACCTTAAGCCTGGGATCGTGTCCTATTGCGCTGTGCTTATACTGTGCAATACACATGCAGTAAAGGTATAACCAGTGTGTGTCCTTAATGTCTGTATCGGGATGCACGTCTGATTGTCAGCAGCCACGTGTTTGTGTTGCTCCAAGAGGGAAACTGTGATATATATGCAGTCGAGCCATAAACAGAGGGGTTGTTTCACTTGAAAGTACTTCATAGTCCATAGAGCGTGTGTAGGGCGGTATTGCCCATACCAACAACAACCGTCTGGCAAACGCGGATGATTCAACTGCTAAGTTGTTACTTCTTAGCAGTGCAAGCCTTTCTAGAAGGAAACAAAACGCCTGGGATCGTGTCCTATAGCGCTGGGCTTGTACTGTGCAATACACATGCTGTAAAGGTATAGCCAGTGTGTATCCTTAATGTCTGTATCGTGATGCACGTCTGATTGTATCAGCAGCCACGTGTTTGTGTTGCTTCTAGAGGAAAACTGTGATATATAAGCAGTCGAGCCATAAACAGAGTGGTTGGTTCACTTGAAACTGCTTCATAGTACATAGAGCGTGTGTAGAGCGTTATTGCCTATACTAACATCAACGGTCTTATAAACGCAGAGGTTTCAAACGCTAAGTTGTTACTTCTTAGCAGTGCAAGCCTTTCTAGAAGGAAACCCAACGCCTGGGATAGTGTCCTATAGCGCTGTGCTTATACTGTGCAATACACATGCAGTAAAGGTAAAGCCAGTGTGTATCCTTAATGTCTGTATCGTGATGCACGTCCCATTGTATCAGGAGCCACGTGTTTGTGTTGCTTCTAGAGGGAAACTGTGATATATAAGCAGTCGAGCCATAAACAGAGTGGTTGGTTCACTTGAAGCTGCTTCATATTACATAGAGCGTGTGTAGAGCGTTATTGTCTATACTAACATCAACGGTCTCGCAAACGTAGATGATTCAACTGCTAAGTTGTTACTTCTTAGCAGTGCAAGCCTTTCTAGAAGGAAACCCAACGCCTGGGATCGTGTCCTATAGCGCTGGGCATGTAGTGTGCAATACACATGCAGTGAAGGTATAACCAGTGTGTATCCTTAATGTCTGTATCGTAATGCACGTCTGATTGTATTTTCAGCCACGCGCTTGTGTTGCTTCTAGAGGGAAACTGTGATATATAAGCAGTCGAGTAATAAACAGAGTGGTTGGTTCACTTGAAGCTGCTTCATATTACATAGAGCGTGTGTAGAGCGTTATTGCCTATACTAACATCAACGGTCTCATAAACGCAGAGGGTTCAAACGCTAAGTTGTTCCTTCTTAGCAATGCAAGCCTTTCTAGAAGGAAACCCAACGCCTGGGATCGTGTCCTATATCGCTGGGCTTGTACTGGTCAATACACATGCAGTAAAGGTATAATCAGTGTGTATCCTTAATGTCTGTATCGTGATGCACGTCTGATTGTATCAGCAGTCACGTGTTTGTGTTGCTCCAAGAGGGAAACTGTGATATATATGCAGTCGAGCCATAAACAGAGGGGTTGTTTCACTTGAAACTGCTTCATAGTACATAGAGCGTGTGTAGAGCGTTATTGTCTATACTAACATCAACGGTCTCGCAAACGTAGATGATTCAACTGCTAAGTTGTTACTTCTTAGCAGTGCAAGCCTTTCTAGAAGGAAACCCAACGCCTGGGATCGTGTCCTATAGCGCTGGGCATGTAGTGTGCAATACACATGCAGTAAAGGTAAAGCCAGTGTGTATCCTTAATGTCTGTATCGTGATGCACGTCTGATTATATCAGCAGCCACTCGTTTGTGTTGCTTCTAGAGGAAAACTGTGATATATAAGCAGTCGAGCCATAAACAGAGTGGTTGGTTCACTTGACACTGCGTCACAGTACATAGAGCGTGTGTAGAGCGTTATTGCCTATACTAACATCAACGGTCTAATAAACGCAGAGGTTTCAAACGCTAAGTTGTTACTTCTTAGCAGTGCAAGCCTTTCTAGAAGGAAACCCAACGCCTGGGATAGTGTCCTATAGCGCTGGGCTTGTACTGTGCAATACACATGCAGTGAAGGTATAACCAGTGTGTATCCTTAATGTCTGTATCGTAATGCACGTCTGATTGTATTTTCAGCCACGTGCTTGTGTTGCTTCTAGAGGGAAACTGTGATATATATGCAGTGGAGCCATAAACAGAGGGGTTGTTTCACTTGAAACTGCTTCATAGTACATAGAGCGTGTGTAGAGCGTTATTGCCTATACTAACATCAACGGTCTTCAAAACGAAGATGATTCAAACGCTAGTTGTTACTTCTTAGCCGTGCAAGCCTTTCTAGAAGGAAATCCAACGCCTGGGATCGTGCCCTATAGCGCTGGGCATGTAGTGTGCAATACACATGCAGTAAAGATATAACCAGTGTGTATCCTTAATGTCTGTATCGTGATGCACGTCTGATTGTATCAGCAGCCACGTGTTTGTGTTGCTTCTAGAGGGAAACTGTGATATATAAGCAGTCGAGCCATAAACAGAGTGGTTGGTTCACTTGAAACTGCTTCATAGTACATAGAGCGTGTGTAGAGCGTTATTGCCTATACTAACATCAACGGTCTTATAAACGCAGATGTTTCAAACGCTATGTTGTTACTTCTTAGCAGTGCAAGCCTTTCTAGAAGGAAACCCAACGCCAGGGATAGTGTCCTATAGCGCTGGGCTTGTACTGTGCAATACACATGCAGTAAAGGTATAACCAGTGTGTATCCTTAATGTCTCTATCATAATGCACGTCTGATTGTATCATCAGCCACGTGCTTGTGTTGCTTCTAGAGGGAAACTGTGATATATAAGCAGTCGAGCCATAAACAGAGTGGTTGGTTCACTTGAAGCTGCTTCATATTACATAGAGCTTGTGTAGAGCGTTATTGCCTATACTAACATCAACGGTCTTATAAACGCAGAGGGTTCAAACGCTAAGTTGTTACTTCTTAGCAGTGCAAGCCTTTCTAGAAGGAAATATAACGCCTGGCGTGTCCTATAGCGCTGTGTTTGTACTGTGCAATACACATGCAGTAAAGGTATAACCAGTGTGTATCCTTAATGTCTATATCGTGATGCACGTCTGATTGTATCAGCAGCCACGTGTTTGTGTTGCTTCTAGAGCGAAACTGTGATATATAAGCAGTCGAGCCATAAACAGAGTGGTTGGTTCACTTGAAACTGCTTCATAGTACATAGAGCGTGTGTAGAGCGTTATTGCCTATACTAACATCAACGGTCTTATAAACGCAAAGGTTTCAAACGCTAAGTTGTTACTTCTTAGCAGTGCAAGCCTTTCTAGAAGTAAACCCAACGCCTGGGATCGTGTCCTATATCGCTGGGCTTGTACTGTGCAATACACATGCAGTAAAGGTATAACCAGTGTGTATCCTTAATGTCTGTATCGTGATGCACGTTTGATTGTATCAGCAGCCACGTGTTTATATTTGTTCTAGAGGGATACTGTGATATATAAGCAGTCGAGCCATAAAGAGAGGGGTTGTTTCACTTGAAACTGCTTCATAGTACATAGAGCGTGTGTAGAGCGTTACTGCCTATACTAACATCATCCGTCTTACAAACGCAGATGTTTCAAACACTAGTTGTTACTTCTTAGCAGTGCAAGCCTTTCTAGAAGGAAACCCAACGCCTGGGATCGTGTCCTATAGCGCTGTGCTTGTACTGTGCAATACACATGCAGTAAAGGTATAAACAGTGTGTATCCTTAATGTATGTATCGTGATGCACGTCTGATTGTATCAGCAGCCACGTGTTTGTGTTGCTCCAAGAGGGAAACTGTGATATATATGCAGTCGAGCCATAAACAGAGGGGTTGGTTTACTTGAAACTGCTTCATAGTACATAGAGCGTGTGTAGAGCGTTATTGCCTATACTAACATCAACGGTCTTATAAACGCAGAGGTTTCAAACGCTAAGTTGTTACTTCTTAGCAGTGCTAGCCTTTCTAGAAGGAAACCCAACGCCTGGGATAGTGTCCTATAGCGCTGGGCTTCTACTGTGCAATACACATGCAGGAAAGGTATAACCAGTGTGTATCCTTAATGTCTGTATATAATGCACGTCTGATTGTATCATCAGCCACGTGCTTGTGTTGCTTCCAGAGGGAAACTCTGATATATATGCTGTCGAGCCATAAACTGAGGGTTTGTTTCACTTGAAACTGCTTCATAGTTACATAGAGCGTGTGTAGAGCGTTATTGTCTATACTAACATCAACGGTCTCGCAAACGCAGATGATTCAACTGCTAAGTTGTTACTTCTTAGCAGTGCAAGCCTTTCTAGAAGGAAACCCAACGCCTGGGATAGTGTCCTATAGCGCTGTGCTTATACTGTGCAATACACATGCAGTAATGGTATAACCAGTGTGTATCCTTAATGTATGTATCATGTATTGTGATGCACGTCTGATTGTATCAGCAGCCACGTGTTTGTGTTGCTTCTAGAGGGAAACTGTGATAGATATGCAGTCGAACCATAAACAGAGTGGTTGTCTCACTTGAAACTAGTTCATAGTACATAGAGCGTGTGTAGGGCGGTATTGCCTATACTAACATCAACGGTCTTCAGAACGCAGATGATTCAAACGCTAGTTGTTACTTCTTAGCAGTGCGATGAATTTTAACAAGTTTAACCCCTAAAGAAAAGGTTTGTTTTAAATTTCTATAATGAATAATGTAACGCGTTTTTGGATATAAAGTAGTCATGAGTTTCGGTAATTTTGATCCGGGAGGTGTGAGGTGTTCAGGACATAGAGGTAAGTCTTTATGCTCATCATGCAGATGTTCAGGATATTCCAAGTCAACCTCTAGGACGTAACCTTCAGACGACGTGTCTGATACTGTTGCAACGTCAATGTTTATATCTACCCACTCGAACCCACCATAAGGTAGGTTTTGAGACATTGCCCAACCATAGAGATTATTTACATCAAAGTACATTAGATACTTTGATTTTTGGTTGGGATTAAAATTTTGCATAAATTTATTGTTTGCTTCAGCGTAGCGGTTGCAGCATTGACTAATACCGCCCCTAATACCACGATCCATAAACAGCAAAATGTCTACGTCCTTCAGATAATCTAATTCAATTTTGGCATATTTAAGCATACAGTCCCACGTATACCCAGGTAATGTATAATAATGGCTTGGATCTAGATGATAAATATTCAAACATTTTTCGCGGAAATTTTCAAATACATCAGTCAATAAAAGCACATCAGTTTTGAGGTACAGATCTGCATACTCACCTAAATTTTGACAATTGAATACATTCAATACATTTTGAGCATGTAGATAATCGTCTTGAGATATGTTGCAATCGTTTAATTTATTATAAAATTTATCAATGTCAGGTAGTTCTGTTTCTTTTAGTTTCTCCTCACAGTCTATATAGTCGTATGGGAATACTCCTTTTCTCGTAAGTAATGTAAAACTGTCATCGTTCAAGTCGTTGAATTCTTTACGTAAATTTTGAAGCTTATTTGGTTTTAAATATGCAGATAAAGTGACGCCATAAACCTAAAGGAGTCGATAAAACGAAACTTTACCGGGGAATCTGGTATGGACTTGGTGAATGAAATGTATTTTTCTTTATTTATAGGCAATAAGGATATACTACCGGTTTTTGCCAAATCTCTAATCAAAAAGTGTGAGTCATACCCAGTTAGATTATGAAATACTATTGGTATTGAGAAAGAATTTTTATAATTTAGATTACAGCTCTGGTGTGAGGCACCTCTATAGCTTCCGATGAGGTGACAGTGGTCTCTAGTCTTTATATCACCTACAGCAAAAGGTTTATCACAAATATGACAATGTGTTGCAGAAAGAAATTGAGATAATTGTGCCTGCGTCATAGTCATGGGAACTACGGTTTTTATTGTATCCTCTATATCTTTAGATATATTTTCCAGTTGTTGGGTAAACCATTTGATGCAACCGAGACCTTTGTTGCTGGCGTAAAACGACAAAGAGTCATCGTACGAGCATTTGAAATAATATCCTGCGCTAATGGCGGTATGCTTCTGATATTTTTGAGTTGATGTGTGTTGTTGCTGTTGATCATTGAAAGGTTCTAACATTGACTCGAAATCTCCAAACTGCTAAAACCTATAAGGACACTAGTCCAGAAAAAACCAACAACGTCATGTGATAGGCCTCGATGAGGAACCAATCAAATCAGCTTTCAAATTTTAGTTATCTTGTACCGTTCTCGAGTTATTAGCAAAAAACTGCATGTGTGACGTCACTAACAAATGCTCTAAGCTGCTAAAAGCTAGAAGGGCGCCAGCCACAAAAAAACTAACAACGTCACGTGATAGGTCTCGATGTGGAACCAATCAAATCAGCTTTCAAATTTTAGTTATCTTGCACCGTTCTCGAGTTATTAACAAAAAACTGCATGTGTGACGTCACTAACGCTACCACATCTACCTACCGCAAAATCCCATGCTTTTTTCATATGAAGGTTCAAATTACACATTTTTTGACCCTCCACTTTTTCGCTTATCTCTGCTACAGATCTTTCCTTTTTTCTGCGCATGTTTTTTCTATTAGGTTAGCTCGATACAACGCATGTTTTTTTCTGTTAGGTTAGCTCTATACTGCGCATGTTTTTTCTATTAAATTAGATCGTTAAGTTAGGTCGCCAGCACCCCGCACCCCCGCACCCCGCGCCCGCACCGCGCACCCCGCACCCTCCACCAAAAAACTCGTCACGGCCACCCACTAAGGTCAATGACCACTAGCAGGCGCTGAACGGCGAACAAGATGGCCGCCATGCGACCGTGACGTCACATCCGCTCGAAAATCCGCCTCACTCATCTACTGTCTGTATCGTGATGCATGTCTGATTGTATCAGCAGCCACGTGTCTCTGTTGCTTCTAGCGGGAAACTGTGATATATAAGCAGTCGAGCCATAAACAGAGGGGTTGTTTCACTTTAAACTACTTCATAATACATAGAGCGTGTGTAGACCGTTACTGCCCATACCAACCTCAACCGTCAAGCAAACGCAGATGATTCAACGTCTGATTGTATCATCAGCCACGTGCTTGTGTTGCTTCTAGAGGGAAACTGTGATATATATGCAGTCGAGCCATAAACAGAGGGGTTGTTTCACTTGAAACTGATTCATAGTACATAGAGCGTGTGTAGAGCGTTATTGTCTATACTAACATCAACGGTCTCGCAAACGTAGATGATTCAACTGCTAAGTTGTTACTTCTTAGCAGTGCAAGCCTTTCTAGAAGGAACCCCAACGCCTGGGATAGTGTCCTATAGCGCTGTGCTTATACTGTGCAATACACATGCAGTAAAGGTATAACCAATGTGTATCTTTAATGTCAGTATCGTGATGCACGTCTGATTGTATCAGCAGCCACGTGTTTGTGTTGCTTCTAGAGGGAAACTGTGATATATATGCAGTCGAGCCATAAACAGAGTGGTTGGTTCACTTGAAACTGCTTCATAGTACATAGAGCGTGTGTAGAGCGTTATTGCCTATACTAACATCAACGGTTTTCAAAACGCAGATGATTCAAACGCTAGTTGTTACTTCTTAGCCGTGCAAGCCTTTCTAGAAGGAAACCCAACGCCTGGGATCGTGTCCTATAGCGCTGGGCATGTAGTGTGCAATACACATGCAGTAAAGGTAAAGCCAGTGTATATCCTTAATGTCTGTATCGTGATGCACGTCTCATTGTATCAGGAGCCACGTGTTTGTGTTGCTTCTAGAGGGAAACTGTGATATTGTCAAGAATGGAAATTTGAGTAGAAATATATTTGAATGAATTTAGAAATTATACTCGAAGGCATCGACCCAGTTTTATTCAAAATTATTATATTTTATTTATATAAATAATATTGTTAAAGATTACAAAATTATAACATTCCAAGTAGTTCGGTGACCAGTGATTTCCTGCATATAGTGCAATGTTGCTGACTTGTCAGGAGTGCATCGGGGACATTGCAAATGCAGCGAAATTGTTGTTAACAGGGTCGGTGCTCAAAAGTAAGAGAAAAAGAGTCAGTCGGTGGCAGTGTGGAAAGTGATGAAGTTCTCCCCCTTTTTGGAATAGCAGTATCTCCCCTAGACCAGGGAAGTTGGAAATAGGTAAGAGCTATATTGATATTTGTACCACCTCCAGCTGGTGGCAATATTTTTTCGCCCCTATATTTCTAATTATTGAATAAACCATTTTGTTACTGTTTTTTTGGTGTGATTAATCTACATCTGTAGCTACCCCCTTGTGCGTAGAGATGCTACATAAAATATGGTGGAGGCGCCGGGAAGCCTTTGATTTCGTTGGATATTTATAATTTTTGAAATTGTTTTTTTTCTTCACCAAATACGTAACATATGGTGGAGGCGCCGGCTTTGATTTCTTTTGACCGATTTAATATTTATTATTTTTATACGATGCCGACCTGGAATTTTTTTTATCTATAAATTGTTTTTTTTTCCTCTACCAAGTACATAACATATGACAGAGGCGCTGATGTTCGATTTTAAAGCATACTAGTAATTATTATTTTTTCCTTATAAATTCATAATAAAGTAACAATATTTTTAAATCAGGTTTTTTCTTGCGTGTTCTAAAGTTTATAATATTTTAGTCTAGACTTTTACAAATCAATTATTGTGAGAATCATTTAAACTTTGCATAGAATATTTCTTTCTCGTTCAGACTAATTTACATACATTTTTTTTTAACGGCTACTAAAAAGTATATATTTTTTAGTTAAATTCGTTTTATAGGTTTGTTGGTAAACATTTTTTTTTAATAAGATATATTTTTCAAATTTTTATTTTACCATATTTTGTTTAGTAATTTTGAAAAATTTAAATAATCTTTTGTTTAAATACAATTTCCTTGTGAATATAATTAAAGAGCTCATTTTATTTTTTATTAAGAAATATATATTTGTCTTAATATTTTGATTTAAACACATTTTGAATATATCAAGTCGAAACAGGCCACCTGGAGTTAGGCTGTTATTTTTTTCATTTCTGTGCGAAATATCTACATATATTTAAAAGTTTAACAGTGCGTCAAGAAAAGTAATTACATGATAGGGCAAGAAAGATAATTTTTGTATTTTTTATGAGTAAATTAATGAAAACGGTCCAAACTGAAACGATGCGACGGCAAGGTTATTTCTTAAGGATATCAAACAAAACTTAGACCTCAACATAGGAGTATAAATATATTTAGTGATTTGAATTAAATAGTCATCAAAAGTCAACGGTTTTGTTCGTTCTTTTTTAAACTTTTGGATCTGTTATATGTGAAAATGTTAGAGAAGATACAGGGGCAAGTAGGAAATAGGAAAACGAAGTTACGAAGTCAAGAAAACAAGAAGTGGTACAAAGACGAAATTATAAGAAGAAATAAGCCAGTTACTGTAGAAAAGAAATTGGATATTGGAAAATTTGCGCCCCGACGGTCATTGGTTTCAAGTGAAAATAGTGAAGACGAAGTGCGTGTTAGAAGAAATAAGAAAAATGGATACGACAATTGCCACAAGGTTAGCAAAACCCAAAACACCTGTATTTCCGAAATTTGTATGTCCGCCGACGTTCGATCCCTCGATAGATAATGCCGTGGCGTTTATGAAAACTTACGAACGCACTGCAGCGGCCAACAGCTGGGACGATGATTTCAAAATTACCTACCTTAGTTCGTTCCTGGAGGGTGCATCAGAATTATGGTTTAGAATATATAAAAAAGCGCCGGAAAATCAAAATAAGACATGGGAAAATATTAAAGAAGAATTCATAAGAGAGTTTATTGGTCCGGACTTTAGAAGAATGTTAGAGAAAAAATTATATGAAACAAAGCAACGCCCTAACCAAACTATACAACAATATTTCTACGAATTACAGACTCTCTTTGCAGATTACGACCCGAATTTAAATGTAGAAGAATTTAGAAAAATTTTTGAAAACGGTATGAGCAAAGAGCTCTACAAAAGCTACCGGCTTATTTTAGATACGAATGTAACATGGGAAAAATTCAAGGAGATAATTAGAAGATTAGAAGATATTGGAGAATTGGTAGATGGATCGTCCGCGTCGCAAAACTTTACTATGAGAGAGGAAAAACATTGCGGTACCTGTTCATATGCGTACGGACAAGAAAGTCGAAATCAGAATAGAAACAGTTATTTTAGTAGACATCACGGAACTTTTAAACATAATAGTTATCAAAACTTTAAACCACAGTATTTACAACAAGGATTTTATAACACAACCCCGCGCAATTATAGGAATGGAAACAATAATATTAACCTTATTAACTATGCCAAACAAAATGTTTTACCTAATAATAAATTTCAAAGACAGCAGTCATATTCGCCAAATAATTACCGAAATGCAAGTACCGTGGTAATGGTACCTTGCTCAATAAATGGCTATTGTGTTAAAGCTATCATAGATACAGGTGCTGAGAAAAATGTACTCGCAACGGGGATTGTCGAGTATACTAAGCATGATTGGGCAAATTCAAAAAATTTAATTGTGGCTGGTGGTGGAAAAATTCCAGTTCTAGGTAGCGCAAGTTTTAATCTGGGAATAGGAGGGATAACTTTGAATTGTGATGCAAATGTTATCGAAAACCTCCCTTACCCACTGTTGCTTGGAATGGAATTTTTAAAAAAATATGACGCCATCATTGATATTGGGCAAGGTACGGTATCGTTACTTGTAAATAACGAAATTATTAATCTTAATATGGCGAATAGCCATAATAAACGCAGAAATATTGAAGGTAATATACAGGCAAATCAAATTGTGCAAAATAGGAATAGCTCTTGGCAGAAAAATAGTAATAATCAAAAATTTATACAGGGTGGCCACAAAGATTATATAAATCGTTATCACGTGCAAAATAATAACCGAAGAAATAATAAATTTCTACAGGGTGTATATGGAAATAAAATAAATAATGACTATTGGTAGAATAATAGCAATGATAGTGATGGAAAAATATCATATAATGATACGATACAGGGGGCGCCCAAAAAGTATCGTAATAATAATGGTAGGAGGAAGAAAGGAGCAAGTATTAGTAAAGAAAAGGAAGCAATTGTGAATGAAGATAGAAAATATTTTTTTGCAAATAAAAAATACGATACTTGTAAGAAAAATTTTAATAATCAAAATATACAGGGGGACCTCAAAAATTACAACGACTGTTGGAAGAATAACAGTGGTTATAGTAAAAAGATGGAGGAGAATTTTAAAGGAAAATTTAGAAATTGTATACAAGGTGGCGGTAATAAAGCAACTGTACGCGGTGAAATAATATAGGGAGTGTATAAAAAGTTTCAAAATAAAAAGGTTTTGGAAAACCAAGGCATGGATAATATAGAACAAAAACCAAATGGAAATGAAAATACTACAGGCTATTTAAGAAAAAATAACAATAAAATTAGAAGAAATATTGACAATTACAAATTAATACATGAAAAGGATGAAATGACTCAAAATAAATACTGTTCAAAGAAGAATAACAGTAATAATGAGGAAATGCAAAGTAGGAAATCACTTCAAAGAGGAAATTTGGAAAAAAGTACAGATTTTAAAGAAAAAATAAATACGCAGATTTTTTCTAGAATTGGTAGGATAGCAGAGCCAGAAAGAAAAGTCGAAAAAGAATAAATACTAACAGAAAAATATACAGAAAAATAATGGCGAGGATGAATGTAAAAAGTTATTTCAAGATTTTATGAAAACAAAAAGGGACTTTGAAGATGACATAATGAGGGCCAAAATAGAAGAAAAGAATAAAGATTTATTTAATAACACAAACAGTTATTGTCTAGCACACTGTGTATCAGCTGACCTTAGAATGGGCAAAGGTATAGCAAAAATATTTAAAGAAAAATTTGGAAAAGTAAATGAACTCATAAATCAAAAACAAAAGCCAGGAGGACTGGCATTGTTAAAAGAAGGTAATAGATGGATTATTTACCTAGTGACAAAAGAATATTTTTGGGAGAAGCCGTCACTAGACATTTTGGACAACACTGTATAATTTAAGACATTTTATATTGGATAATAATATAAGAAAATTGGCAATCCCCAGATTGGGATGTGGATTAGATCAACTAGATTGGAGACTTGTAAAAAATATGATTTTGTATTTATTTAAAGATATTGAAATAGATATAATTATTTGTCATTGGCCAATTGACACTACGACAGAAAATAAATGGGATACAACGATAGTACATAAAGAAGATGAATACTTTATGGGAAATATGGAAATAGAAAAAAAACTTAATAAAGTAGTACTGCAAAGAGACTATGTCTTAGTACCTGGTGGTGTATATGATTTAGAAGTGGAATCGTTATACATTAAAGATAAAACTGGTAATAAAAATTGGATATATGAAGATAATGAAGCATTTTTTACATCAAGAGGACTAATACGGATTGATTTTTTAGAAAGTACTCAACAAAATAGAAAATTTTACATACAGGTAGAAAATATGAGTAGTAGGAAAGTAAAAGTTTTTAAAGGGTCAACAGTGGGTTATGTTGTGCCCCAGAGAAACAGTTCAGAAGCTATGGTCTTATACCTGGAGGAACAGGAAGACATAGTAACCTTGGCAGATCATGATTTGGACCATCTTACAGATGAGTCACAAAGAAATGAACTGTCTGAATTACTGGAGAGATATAATGATGTTTTTTCTAAGTCGACAAGGGGAATGGGTTTAACAGATTTAACGAAACATAAAATAGATGTTGGCGATGCTGCTCCTATAAAATGCCGACCCTACAGGGTGTCTCAAAAAGAACGGCAAATTATAGACGAGCAAATAGAAAATATGTTAGTTAATAACGTTATAAGCCCTAGCCACTCCCCTTGGGCGAGTCCAGTAGTACTAGTGAAGAAAAAAGATGGATCCACAAGATTTTGTGTGGATTATCGGAAATTAAACAATGTAACGAAGAAGTCGACGTACCCCATTCCGAATATAGATGATATTCTTACTTACCTCGGTGGGGCTAAATATTTTACAACGCTAGATATGTTCAGTGGCTACTGGCAGGTAGAAATTGAAGAAAAATCTAAGGAGTATACTGCCTTTATAACACAAGGACAAGGGCTATTTCAGTTTAATGTCCTTCCTTTTGGATTATGCAACGCCCCCGCAACGTTTCAGCATCTAGCTGATCAAGTTTTTGAAGGGATGAAATGGAAAGATGTTTTAATATATTTAGACGACATAGTTGTATTTTCAAAAACATGGGACGAAAATTAGAAAAAGTTTTCGAAAGGCTGAGAATGGCTAATTTAACCTTAAAACCGAGTAAATGTATTTACATGAAAGAAGAAGTAAAACTATTGGGGCACATAGTAAACAAGGATGGTATTGCGCCAGATAAAGACAAATTAATGGCTATTAGAGAATTTCCGCAACCAAAGACGATAAAACACATTCAAAGTTTCGTAGGATTGTGCAATTATTACAGAAAATTTGTAAAAGATTTTTCCCTTATAGCTAGGCCATTACATTTAACAATAAAAGACGGAAATAATTTTGTTTGGAGCCATGACCAACAAAAATCTTTTGAAACACTCAAGGAAAAATTATTAACTAGCCCCGTTTTGCAACATTTTAATCCGAATAAACCATGCGAGTTGCGTGTGGATGGATGTACTATAGGTATCGGTGCGATACTTCTTCAGGAGGAAGACGGGCAACAACATCCCGTAGCCTACGTTAGTAGGAGCCTCTCGAAAGCTGAGAGTAATTATACGATCAGCGAGATTGAAGCATTAGCTGCAATTTGGGCACTAGGCTATTTAAGGCACCTAATTTACGGAAGACCCGTTAAAATTGTTACCGATCATCATGCCCTTTGTTGGATAAGATCGTTAAAGGACCCGACAGGTAGACTGGCGAGATGGTCGCTAAAACTCTCGGAGTTTGACTACTCCATTGTGCATAAGAGTGGTAAAGCACATGCAGATGCGGATGCTTTATCACGAAATCCAGTATTAGAGGTCGAGAATGATCGACAAGATATCGAGGACATACCGACATATCTAATGTTGCCCGAAGATCTTGCTAAAGAACAGGAGGCGGACCCAGAAATAAAAGAACTGATACAAGCAGTTACAAATCCCGAGAACGCACCTATTGGTGTCGCTCGACGAGCGAAAAATTTTCGTATTTTTGATGGAGTTTTATATAAAATTAATCCTTCTTTTGTTGGACGGGAAAATTTACTCGTCATACCAATACAGTTACGTGGAGAAATTTTATACTCACATCACTCGGAACCTCTGGGAGGACACTTAGGAGTGGCGAAAACCTTAGGTAAAATTAAAGCGAGATATTATTGGTCCAATCTACAAAAAGATGTAGAAAAATTTATTAAGGGTTGCCCAGATTGTCAGGCCAGGAAGGGTCAACAAAACAAAAAGCCAGTAGGTCTTCTCCAACCGATAGCGGTGGGGACACCTTTTGAGAAAGTAGGAATTGACATTTTAGGCCCATTTCGAAGGAGTCGAAACGGAAAAACTGTGATAGTTGTTGCCACTGATTATGCTACTCGTTGGGTAGAGGCTGAAGCCTTACCCTCGGGAAAAGCAAAACCCGTTGCCAAGTTTATCTTAGAAAAGATAATAACACGGCATGGAGCTCCTAGGCATATTTTAAGTGACCGAGGACAAACGTTTAGGTCAGAATTAGTGAGAGAACTGTTACAATGCATGGGTACATATAGTCAGTACACCACGGCATATCACCCTAGTTGTAATGGGTTAACTGAAAGGTTTAATAAAACGCTAGCTAACATGCTCTCGTTATATACAAACACCCAACAGTCAGATTGGGATGAATATTTACCTCACGTAATTTTTGCGTATAATACGTCGCCACAAGATACCACTAAATACTTCCCGTTTATGTTGGTATATGGGCGAGAAGCTGTACAGCCGACGGAGGCTAATTTGATAGAAACAAGTAATAATTTGGATGCTCACCAAATAATGGAAAGAGCTTTAGCGGTCAGAGCAGAGGCAGCTGCTAATATTCACAATAAGCAAAAGTATGACAAAATTAGATATGATAATAAGCACCGCCATTTAGAATTTTCAGACGGTGACAAAGTAAAAGTCTTTACTCCAGTAAGAAAAGTAGGAAGAAGTGAAAAACTTTTGCTTCGCTGGTTTGGACCGTACTATATCGTAAAAAAGAATAGTGATGTAGATTATTTGGTTCAAAAGGGACCAACGAAAAAGTCAAAAACAGAAGTAGTTCATGTAAGCCGTATCTTGCCCTATTATGATCCTTGGACGCCTATACCAGTTCCGGTAACTGAAAATTAGTAGAAATAAAAATATAAAGTAAAATGTTATAAATTTAATAAGTAAATAATAGATGTGTAATTTTTGAAATGTGAAATGAGCGAATGATGCGAGATGAGAAAATGAAGTTAATAATTATATATTTATATGTATTTTGTTTTTCTGATAAAGAATGGAATAATAATATTTTGTTTTATAAGGCACTGATTGACATCTAAACGTTCCATGAGAGTAGGGCCCACTACATGGTACAACGTTTAGGAAGACCTACCTGAGGTAGTATAGTATGGAAGAAATCTCACGGTTAATAATAATCAGTATAAAGGGGTGTATTTATGTATTTTTATAAGGGAAATAAAACCCCATTGCTAATGATTGAAAAATAAAACATAGAATACAATTATACAAATAAATAATTTTAAAAATTTTTAAAGAAAGGAAAATAAAATAAGCCCCCCCCCCTTATACTAAACCGTTCTCGATTAAGGAAATAATTCATTTCGCATTATGGTTGGTAAGTAGGACTTAAATTCATGCGCATAGTCCGGAAGATGCTCAGCAAGGAATTTAGGTCCATAATAAAAATATGTAGAAAAATCAAGTGTTAGAATTTTCATTCTGTTTTTTTAATTTCTCTAAAAACTACGATGCAGTTCTCAAATAATGAAACGTTATCGCTGGGTTATTTAAGCTGGCAGTTAATACACGAGGACTGCTAGATAAATATCAAAGTGAGAGGTGAAATATTGAAGACTGCCCTAATTTTTGAAAATAGATACATATGCATACATTTTCTAAGAAGGAAATTTGGACGCTTGAGAACATATTTAGTTATAATTTTTTTTCTCTTATTACAAAACAATTTTTTAGAGTAAATTTAATTGATTTCCTTTTTCTCATCTTATATAATAATCTAATAAAATAAATGAGTTGTTTCCTCATATGGGAAGTGAGAGTAAAGTAAATCTACGTTTTTATTGAAATGGTTACTAAAAGTATACAGGGGGATTTAAAAAAAAAATCAGGTAATAGGTTAAAGGCGCAAATGAGATTAATATTGTCACGGAATTTGCCCACTCACTCCCAAACCTACGACTGTGGCACCGCGAATTGCCTAAGATTGCCCCGATCGCCCCTACGCCATTCTGGTAAACAAACAACATGCGTGAATCGAGGCGTTACTAGAAAATCGTAGAAACGACGAGAAGCGTTCCAGTCGTACGAGAAAAGGGATCTAGAGATACTGGAATATACCTGGAATATTCCTTAGGTCTATAAAAGAAGAATAAACGGCCGAGTTAGTCAGTCTTGTATAAGTCTTGTATTACAGTGTTGAAGTGAAGTGTTTAGTTAGAGAGATCAAAGCGATTAATTAAATAAGTGTTTAGTTGACCTGTAATTAGTAGTGTGCAGTAGTTAATAAAGAAGTAATTAATTAACTGATTGTTTTTTCTGGAAGTGAAAGAAAAGACGGATTGGGAAATCCGTGACAATTTGGTGTCAGAAGTGGGATTTAACTGGAGGTTTTAAAGAGCTTTCTGGAACCCTGTCCACAAAGTGGGATTTGAGTGGAAGTTTGAGGAACATTCTAGAACTTTGTACAGGAGTGAGACAAATACCCAAGTGTGATATATCACCGCACTCGTCGTGACTCAAGGAAGTGAACGGTGGTATTCTCGAAGGTCAATCTCGAACATTCTAGAACTTTGTACGGGAGTGAGACAAAGACCCAAGTGTGGCATATCACCGCACTCGTCGTGACTCAAGGAAGTGAACGGTGGTATTCGCGAAGGACAATCTCGAACATTCTAGAACTTTGTACAGGAGTGAGACAAATACCCAAGTGTGATATATCACCGCACTCGTCGTGACTCAAGGAAGTGAACGGTGGTGTTCGCGAAGGACAATCTCGAACATTCTAGAACTTTTTACGGGAGTGAGACAAATACCTAAGTGTGATATATCACCGCACTCGTCTTGACTTAAGGAAGTGAACGGTGTTATTCGCGAAGGACAATCTCGAACATTCTAGAACTTTGTACGGGAGTGCGACAAAGACCCAAGTGTGACATATCGCCGCACTCGTCGTGACTTAAGGAAGTGAACGGTGCTATTTGCGAAGGACATTCTCGAACATTCTAGAACTTTATACCGAAGTGAGACAAAGACCCAAGTGTGACATATCACTGCACTCGTCGTGACTTAAGGAAGTGAACGGTGCTATTTGCGAAGGACATTCTCGAACATTCTAGAACTTTATACCGAAGTGAGACTTAGACCCAAGTGTAGCATATCACTGCACTCGTTTCATTGTAAGGAAGTCAACGGTGACATTTACAAACATATTCCTGGACATTCTAGAAGATTCCAAAGAGAGTGAATGCCTGTAACTAGAAGCCAAGTCAATATGGATGTACAAATGGCAAAACTGTTAGAAATGATGCAAACAATGCAAAGTAAAATGGAAGACCAGGCGAAAACGATGCAGGAGAAGTTAGAGGAACAAGGACGGACGATGCAAGAAAAATTTGAAGAACAAGGGCACCAGACAAAGACGACACAAGAAAAATTAGAAGAACAGGGACAAACAATAGAAAAGAAATTAGAAGAACAAGGGTGTAAAATGAAAGATCAAATACAGACGATACAACAGGAAATGAGAGATCAGACGAAAGAAATGCAGACAAAGTTAGAAAAATTGGAGAACACACTAGAAGAAAAACTAGAGGAGCAGTCACATAAAGTGGAAAAACAAGTAGAAGAGAAACTGGTAGAACAAAGAAAAGAAATCAACGAAGAACTGTTAGCACAAAAACAGGAAATACACGAAGAAATAAACCAGGTCAGAGAAGAGCTTCAACATAAATTAGACAAGATAGCAAAGGAGGGCGTAATCAAATCAGAAGGACCTGTTATCCGAACTCAGAAGACGAGACCCCCTGAATTCGACGGCAAGGTTTCCTGGAATGTATATCTGCGTCAGTTTGAAGCAGCAGCTGCAGCAAACGAATGGTCTGACTATGAAAAGGCTACAGCTCTGATAGTTGCTCTACGAGGAAGCCCTTGACGTCTTACAAGGAGTTCCTGCTGGGCAGCAGAATAACTACGACATTCTAAAACAGCATATGGAAATGAGATATGGGGATAAGCACCTGCAGCAAGTGTACCAGGCACAATTGAAAAATCGTCACCAGCAGAGTGGAGAGAATTTACAACATTTTGAGACAGACGTTGCTCGACTGGTTCGATTAGCATATCCAACAGCCCCGTCCGAATTTGTAGACCAGCTCTCCATCCAAGTGTTTATCGACGGCCTAAGAGATTGCGAAACACAGCAGGCACTACGGCTTGCTAGACCTAAAACGTTGAATGACGCCCTTTCGCATGCACTGGAATTCGAGGCAGCAAAGATGGCATCCGGTAGACATGTTAAAGTTCGGACCATCAGTGATACCAGCGATAGTATGGCAAATGGAGACATAATCAAAACGTTGAAGGAGGTCATTGAGAAATTCAGCCCAACTACCAATCCGAAGAGAGAACAACCTGATAGTCGAAAGGATCGCCTTCTTAAATGCTGGAACTGTGGACAGACAGGACATCTAAAGAGACAGTGTAGGGCCCCAGTCGCGGATCAGCCAAAGCGCGACTCCCAAACGGCACCTGCACAGGAAAACTAGGGTCAGCCGGCTTGACGGGGCAAAAGCCGGCTGCGTCCTCCTACCATGCCCCACGAGAAGAAATTATGTTGTCACGTCTCCAGGACTCTGACTCCTTGCTAGTAGAGGGTATTATTTTTGGTCGTATGGTCCCTATGGTAATCGACACTGGAGCAGCAAGAACTATTGTACGACCGGATATTATTGGCGATTGGCGTATTAAGAACCCTGCCAAACGTTATGTCCTTACAACAGCCAATGGACAACAACTGCCAGTCAAGGGGAATGTGAGCTTGAAGTAGAATTAGGAGACGTCAAGTTCAAACACAGAGCCCTGGTAGCAGACATATCGGACAATGTCATACTCGGACTAGACTTACTACGAGCAAAGGGGTAAACTTAGATTTGAATGCTGGTACGCTACGGATAATGGGTGAGGAAGTAGTGCTAACGACCACCACTGAGAATAACGCTGTACGGAGACTCGTTGTTAAAGAAGATGTGGTACTACCTGGTCAGACCGAAACATTGGTTGCCACTGTAATGGATGGGGAAATGTCTTGTAGTGTTGGAGTGGTGGAACCAAGTAATCCGGATCTGTTCAATAAATCTATAGTCACCGGCCGCACCCTGATTAAACCAGAGAAAACGACAATAGTACGGGTAGTTAACCTGAAAACCTTTCCACAGAAAATTACAAAGTGAACTGAAGTAGGAGTCTGTGAACCTGTTGCCATGGTCAGAACACTCAAAGAAAATAACGAAATGGAGAAGAAACCGAATAAGACCAGCCTACCGGAATGTCTAAGGGACATCGTGGATAGGGCCAAGCAGAGATTAAAAGAGACGGAGGTGGAACAACTGGAAGAGCTGCTACGTGAAAATGAAGATGTGTTTGCACTTAAACCAGGCGATTTTGGGAGAACCAATGTTGTGAAACATCGAATCGATACTGGTTCATCATCTCCTATAAAGCAGCCACCACGAGGACTTCCACTAGCCAAGCGAGAAGAAGTTAACAAGATGTTAATCGAGATGCAAAATCAAGGCACCATAGAGCCATCTCAGAGTCCTTGGGCTTCTCCTGTAGTTCTGGTCAAGAAGAAAGACGGCTCCACCCGATTTTGTGTGGACTACAGAAAATTAAATGACGTCACCAAGAAAGACAGTTACCCATTACCGAGGATTGACGATACTCTGGACACCTTGGCTGGTGCGCAATGGTTTTCCACTTTGGATTTAAAGAGTGGATATTGGCAAGTCGAGGTCAGCCCAGAAGACAAGGAAAAGACAGCATTCACTACCGGAAATGGATTGTGGCAGTTCAATGTAATGCCATTTGGTCTATGTAATGCCCCTGCCACTTTTGAACGACTGATGGAAACTGTACTTCATGGCCTGCATTGGGAGACCTGCTTGATTTACTTGGACGACGTGGTGGTGCTGGGACGCTCTTTCCAGGAGCACCTAAAGAACGTGTCCGAAGTGTTCAAGAAGTTGAAAGCAGCAAACCTGAAGTTGAACCCGAAGAAATGCAGTCTGTTCCAAAAGGAGGTTAGATACTTAGGCCACATTATTACTCCAAACGGTGTGAAAACAGACCCGGAGAAGACAGAGTGCATAAAGAACTGGCCGGTTCCTAAAGACAAACATCAAGTTCGAAGTTTTCTTGGCCTATGCACATACTATCGACGATTCGTCCAAGGATTCTCGGACATTGCCAAGCCTCTTCATAAACTCACAGAAGATAACATCCCGTTCGAATGGACGACGAAATGCCAGCAAGCCTTTGAGACGCTGAAAGAGGCCCTCTGCACTACCCCGATTTTGACATACCCAATACCTGGACAACCATTTATAGTGGACACGGACGCAAGCAACATTGGAATTGGCGGAGTTCTTTCCCAAATACAAGATGGCCAAGAGCGAGTAGTGGGCTACTTCAGCAAAGTCCTATCAAAAGCCGAAAAGAACTACTGTGTGACTCGGAAAGAATTGCTTGCCATCGTCAAGAGTCTAGAACACTTTCACAAATACTTGTATGGCCAAGAATTCCTCCTCAGAACGGATCACGCTTCCTTAAATGGCTGCTCCAGTTTAAGAACCCTGAAGGACAGATGGCTAGGTGGCTGGAACGGCTGCAAGAATATCACTTTGTTGTTGAACATCGAGCCGGCAGGAAACATGGAAATGCAGATGCCCTTTCTAGGAGACCCTGTCCTGTCAACTGCAAGCACTGCAGTAGTCTTGAAAGGAAAGAGGACATCTCATCAGTTCCTTGCAAGGTGGTAGCAGCCCAACCTGAAGACAGATGGAGTTCAGCGGCGATTCGGGAAGACCAGCAAGCTGACTGTGACATCAAGCCGTTATTAGATTGGAAAGAAGCCAACAACCGACCCTCATGGGCTGAAGTCAGCAGTAAAAGCCCAACATTAAAGAGCTATTGGGCTCAATGGAATTCCTTGGTGTTGGAAGACGGTGTCCTAAAAAGAGCATGGGAGAACAATGACGGAACGGAGGTCAAGAAACAAGTACTACTCCCGAGGTCCCGGGTCAAGGAAGTGCTGCAGGAAGTACATGGAGGTACTGGTGGTGGACACTTCGGTATCAATAGGACTCTACAGAAGATTAGGGAGCGTTTCTACTGGTTGAGTTGTAGGACGGATATAGAAGATTGGTGCCGAAAATGTGACATATGTGCAGCCAGCAAGGGACCGAAAACCCGTTCCAGAGGCAAAATGCGCCAGTACATCGTAGGAGCACCGTTCGAGAGAATTGCCATTGATATCGCTGGCCCATTTCCGAAAACTCAAAATGGAAACCGATATCTGTTAGTCGCCATGGACTACTTTAGTAAATGGCCGGAAGTATACCCTCTTCCCAATCAAGAGACCACGACCGTAGCAGAAGCCCTAGTCAACAACCTGTTCTGCAGATTTGGTGTGCCCATGGAACTGCATTCAGATCAGGGCAGAAATTTTGAATCAGGTGTGTTCCGAAAGGTCTGCGAGCTTATGGGAATCCGGAAAACCAGGACCACCCCACTGCATCCCCAGTCAGATGGTATGGTGGAACGCTTCAACGCCACACTAGAAACCAATCTGAGGATGTTTGTAAACGAGAACCAGACAGATTGGGACAAGCTCATTCCACTCTTCCTGTTAGCTTACCGCTCAGCTGTCCATGAAACGACTGGGAAGACTCCCGCAAGGATCATCTTTGGAAGAGAGCTTCGCCTTCCCGCAGATTTGGTATTTGGTCGTCCTGCGGAACAGCCCACAGAGCCAGACACTTATACCCATGAGCTAGAACGAAGACTAGCAGCCGTACACGACCAAGTCAGAACTCGAATGCGACTAGAGAGCGATCGCATGAAGACTCGATACGACGTCCGGGCCAATACAGTCGGATTCCAACAAGGTGACCTGGTGTGGCTGTACAACCCCACGCGGAAGAAAGGAAGATCGCCTAAACTACAGAACCGTTGGGAGGGCCCCTACACAGTCATTAAAAGAATCAATGATGTCGTCTACCGGATACAGAGGACTCCCAGGAGTAAGATGAAGGTCGTCCATCTGGAGCGTCTGTCCCCGTATAGAGGTGTATCCGATCGGGACGATCGGTCCTAAGGAGGGGGCAGTGTCACGGAATTTGCCCCACTCACTCCCAAACCTACGACTGTGGCACCGCGAATTGCCTAAGATTGCCCCGATCGCCCCTACGCCATTCTGGTAAACAAACAACATGCGTGAATCGAGGCGTTACTAGAAAATCGTAGAAACGACGAGAAGCGTTCCAGTCGTACGAGAAAAGGGATCTAGAGATACTGGAATATACCTGGAATATTCCTTAGGTCTATAAAAGAAGAATAAACGGCCGAGTTAGTTAGTCTTGTATAAGTCTTGTATTACAGTGTTGAAGTGAAGTGTTTAGTTAGAGAGATCAAAGCGATAGCTATTAATTAAATAAGTGTTTAGTTGACCTGTAATTAGTAGTGTCAGTAGTTAATAAAGAAGTAATTAATTAACGGATTGTTTTTTCTGGAAGTGAAAGAAAAGACGGGTTGGGAAATCCGTGACAATATATAACATAGGTACCGAAAATAATATAACAATGAGCGAATAAATACATGGTAATCAAGAAAAAATATTGAAGCATGTAAATAAAACAATGAGAGATAATTAAATGAAATATTAGGTAAAGAATAATAAATAAATATATTGAATGTGAATTGATATGAATATATTGAAATGAAAATTTGAAAAAATAAAAGGTACATGATACGCAACATTTAAAGAAATGTAGGAAATATAATTTATATGAAATAGTGAATAAAGCTGACAATGTAAACTAAAAAAGAGAAATATGGAAAATTGAGATTGAGATTAACGAATACAATAAAATTGAAGGTGATAATTTATAAAGACAATTGAAGGGAAGTACAAATGAATACTTTAAGCAACAAGAGTCAAAGATACGATAATATATTGAAACTATGAGGTAAAGAGAAAAACTAGTTAGTTTTAAACATAGAGATTAGTTGGGTAACAAAGGATATATATAGATATACAAGATATTTTTCTTATAAGAAATAGAAAGGGTTTTATATTAATTAAATAAACAATAAAACAAAAATGGGACATAAAAGTATAAGTAGTGAGATAAAACTTATTAATGTTTAAAATATTATAATAAAGGTGATTATATTTCTAGAAAGTGAGATTTTGATGAAATAAATAGAAATAAAATAATTATAGAATTAAAAAATAATGAAGTATAGTAACAGGGGTGGTAAATATTTTAATTAACAAAATACACGCATAAGATTTGATATTTTGTTTTATAAATAGTATATGAGATAAAATAATATCTAACTAATAGAAAAACTTCTTCAGTTTATGACAATTAGAATTTTTAATAATAGTTATAATTAAGGGGAATGATCTATTTTTGATTTAGATACACAGAATAGACAATATATAGAGATTGGTTTATTATTTTTTTTTGGGGATAAGGAAGTACT
This sequence comes from Monochamus saltuarius, assembly GCA_025584915.1. Classification (NCBI taxonomy): domain Eukaryota; kingdom Metazoa; phylum Arthropoda; class Insecta; order Coleoptera; family Cerambycidae; genus Monochamus; species Monochamus saltuarius. Next base: position 40,655,978 of record CM046725.1, on the reverse strand, counting down.
TAGTGATTTATAACAATTACCATTATTTTCTATTAATATGAACGATTACTAAATAAAAGGGGAAGAGAAGACTTAAAATAGAACTTTATTTATATTGAGTTTATACATTTTTTTTTGGGTATATGTTAAATATTTAGATTTGTTTAAAAGTATACTTATGTGTGAATTGTTGTTACATGTACATGGAATACCTGGAGCACACTGTGGGCTAGCAACACAATTCTACATGGACTCACAACTTAGATGTTACACCCCGGACACCTACTCCTTGGTAGGACGATGGCAGTAAGACAGTGGCAAACCTAAATCCGCACGATCCTGGAAGGATCCAAATATATATATATGCAATAGTAAGGTCAACATCAAACCAATTGGCACAGGAAAGGAAGACGCAACATCTCCTTTACCACAACATAAAATGGTGGCTCCGTCCAACCATACAATTGTCTATGCGAGGGAATGAAGGAGAGTAGTTCACCTAGCTACAGGCTAACATACATCCGCTAAATAGATTATCCCATGGTTGACCAGTCCCAAAACTTCCAAACCAGATGATGTCATGTACTCGTAGGAAAAAGGAAGCCCAGCTGTTGACATCTACCACGTCCCAACCTGGCAGTACGGTTCTACAGTATGCAAATTTGTACTACAACTGTGACAAACAACGAAGTACACCGTCTTGTGAGTAACGAACGGACAATTTTCCCCAATATAGATTAACAGTTATGTCAGCCCATAAAAACTGTATGTGATGTGTTTCTGTGTGTGTGTGCTCCATGGATATTACAACATGACGAACTTATTTTGTTTCAAATTTAGATTACAAAATAGAGAAATTTTTATCTTTCACCTTAACATTGAAGTACTAAATAATCAATAATTTTTAACTATACCATAGAAATTTCTTTATTTCTTTATTTTATTCCGTTTGTGTTTTTTTAATTTTTAATCCCCACAGGAGGGGCATGTTTTAGATTACTTTATAATTTTAAGATTGTATTCTCTTCTCTTCACCCTTAGGATCCCATTATTTAAAAAGGGATTGAAATTTTTTTTTTTACCAGTTCTTTTCTGTTTTTTTTATTATTTTCATTATTTTTTTAGTACAGCTGACAAGCTTAAAGCTGGAGGCCAGCTTTCATGAGGTAGGGGAGATATGTCAAGAATGGAAATTTGAGTAGAAATATATTTGAATGAATTTAGAAATTATACTCGAAAGCATCGACCCAGTTTTATTCAAAATTATTATATTTTATTTATATAAATAATATTGTTAAAGATTACAAAATTATAACATTCCAAGTAGTTCGGTGACCAGTGATTTCCTACATATAGTGCAATGTTGCTGACTGGTCAGGAGTGCATCGGGGACATTGCAAATGCAGCGAAATTGTTGTTAACAGGGTCGGTGCTCAAAAGTAAGAGAAAAAGAGTCAGTCGGTGGCAGTGTGGAAAGTGATGAAGTTCTCCCCCTTTTTGGAATAGCAGTATCTCCCCTAGACCAGGGAACTTGGAAATAGGTAAGACCTATATTGATATTTGTACCACCTCCAGCTGGTGGCAATATTTTCTCTCCCCTATGTTTCTAATTATTGAATAAACCATTTTGTTACTGTTTTTTTGGTGTGATTAATCTACATCTGTAGCTACCCCCTTGTGCGTAGAGATGCTACGTAACAATATATAAGCAGTCGAGCCATAAACAGAGTGGTTGGTTCACTTGAAGCTGCTTCATATTACATAGAGCGTGTGTAGAGCGTTATTGCCTATACTAACATCAACGGTCTTATAAACGCAGAGGGTTCAAACGCTAATTTGTTCCTTCTTAGCAGTGCAAGCCTTTCTAGAAGGAAACAAAACGCCTGGGATCGTATCCTATTGCGCTGTGCTTGTACTGTGCAATACTCATGCAGTAAAGGTATAGCCAGTGTGTATCCTTAATGTCTGTATCGTGATGCACGTCTGATTGTATCAGCAGCCACGTGTTTGTGTTGCTACAAGAGGGTAACTGTGATATATAAGCAGTCGAGCCATAAACAGAGTGGTTGGTTCACTTGAAACTGCTTCATAGTACATAGAGCGTGTGCAGAGCGTTATTGCCTATACTAACATCAATGGTCTTATAAACGCAGAGGTTTCAAACGCTAAGTTGTTACTTCTTAGCAGTGCAAGCCTTTCTAGAAGGAAACCCAACGCCTGGGATCGTGTCCTATATCGTTGGGCTTGTACTGTGCAATACACATGCAGTAAAGGTATAACCAGTGTGTATCCTTAATGTATGTATCGTGATGCACGTCTGATTGTATCAGCAGCCACGTGTTTGTGTTGCTTCAAGAGGAAAACTGTGATATACATGCAGTCGAGCCATAAACAGAGTGGTTGGTTCACTTGAAACTGCTTCATAGTACATAGAGCGTGTGTAGAGCGTTATTGCCTATACTAACATCAACGGTCTTATAAACGCAGAGGTTTCAAACGCTAAGTTGTTACTTCTTAGCAGTGCAAGCCTTTCTAGAAGGAAACCTAAAGCCTGGGATCGTGTCCTATTGCGCTGTGCTTGTACTGTGCAATACACATGCAGTAAAGGTATAACCAGTGTGTATCCTTAATGTCTGTATCGTGATGCACGTCTGATTGTATCAGCAGCCACGTGTTTGTGTTGCTCCAAGAGGGAAACTGTGATATATATGCAGTCGAGCCATAAACAGAGGGGTTGTTTCACTTGAAACTGCTTCATAGTACATAGAGCGTGTGTAGAGCGTTATTGTCTATACTAACATCAACGGTCTCGCAAGCGCATATGATTCAACTGCTAAGTTGTTACTTCTTAGCAGTGCAAGCCTTTCTAGAAGGAAACCCAACGCCTGGGATAGTGTCCTATAGCGCTGTGCTTATACTGTGCAATACACATGCAGTAAAGGTATAACCAGTGTGTATCCTTAATGTCTGTATCGTGATGCACGTCTGATTGTATCAGCAGCCACGTGTTTGTGTTGCTTCTAGATGGAAACTGTGATATATAAGCAGTCGAGCCATAAACAGAGTGGTTGGTTCACTTGAAACTGCTTCATAGTACATAGAGCGTGTGTAGAGCGTTATTGCCTATACTAACATCAGCGGTCTTATAAACGCAGAGGTTTCAGACGCTAAGTTGTTACTTCTTAGCAGTGCAAGCCTTTCTAGAAGGAAACCTAAAGCCTGGGATCGTGTCCTATTGCGCTGTGCTTGTACTGTGCAATACACATGCAGTATAAGTATAACCAGTGTGTATCCTTAATGTATGTATCGTGATGCACATCTGGTTGTATCAGCAGCCACGTGTTTGTGTTGCTTCTAGAGCGAAACTGTGATATATAAGCAGTCGAGCCATAAACAGAGTGGTTGGCTCACTTGAAACTACTTCATAGAACACAGAGCGTGTGTAGAGCGTTACTGCCTATACTAGCATCAACCGTCTTACAAACGTAGATGATTCAACTGCTAAGTTGTTACTTCTTAGCAGTGCAAGCCTTTCTAGAAGGAAACAAAACGCCTGGGATCGTGTCCTATAGCGCTGGGCTTGTACTGTGCAATACACACGCTGTAAAGGTATAGCCAGTGTGTATCCTTAATGTCTGTATCGTGATGCACGTCTGATTGTATCAGCAGCCACGTGTTTGTGTTGCTTCCAGGGGGAAACTGTGATACATAAGCAGTCGAGCCATAAACAGAGTGGTTGGTTCACTTGAAACTGCTTCATAGTACATAGAGCGTGTGTAGAGCGTTATTGCCTATACTAACATCAACGGTCTTATAAACGCAGAGGGTTCAAACGCTAAGTTGTTACTTCTTAGTAGTGCAAGCCTTTCTAGAAGGAAACCCAACGCCTGGGATCGTGTCCTATAGCGCTGGGCATGTAGTGTGCAATACACATGCAGTAAAGGTAAAGCCAGTGTGTATCCTTAATTCTGTATCGTGATGCACGTCTCATTGTATCAGGAGCCAAGTGTTTGTGTTGCTTCTAGAGGAAAACTGTGATATATAAGCAGTCGAGCCATAAACAGAATGGTTGGTTCATTTGAAGCTGCTTCATATTACATAGAGCGTGTGTAGAGCGTTATTGCCTATACTAACATCAACGGTCTTATAAACGCAGAGGGTTCAAACGCTAAGTTGTTACTTCTTAGCAGTGCAAGCCTTTCTAGAAGGAAACCCAACGCCTGGGATCGTGTCCTATATCGCTGGGCTTGTACTGTGAAATACACATGCAGTAAAGGTATAACCAGTGTGTATCCTTAATGTCTGTATCGTGATGCACGTCTGATTGTATCAGCAGCCACGTGTTTGTGTTGCTTCTAGATGATAACTGTGATATATAAGCAGTCGAGCCATAAACAGAGTGGTTGGTTCACTTGAAACTGCTTCATAGTACATAGAGCGTATGTAGAGCGTTATTGCCTATACTAACATCAACGGTCTTATAAACGCAGAGGCTTCAAACGCTAAGTTGTTACTTCTTAGCAGTGCAAGCCTTTCTAGAAGGAAACCTAAAGCCTGGGATTGTGTCCTATTGCGCTGTGCTTGTACTGTGCAATACACATGCAGTAAAGGTATAACCAGTGTGTATCCTTAATGTCTGTATTGTGATGCACGTCTGATTGTATCAGCAGCCACGTGTTTGTGTTGCTTCTAGATGGAAACTGTGATATATAAGCAGTCGAGCCATAAACAGAGTGGTTGGTTCACTTGAAACTGCTTCATAGTACATAGAGCGTGTGTAGAGCGTTATTGTCTATACTAACATCAACGGTCTCGCAAACGCATATGATTCAACTGCTAAGTTGTTACTTCTTAGCAGTGCAAGCCTTTCTAGAAGGAAACCCAACGCCTGGGATAGTGTCCTATAGCGCTGTGCTTATACTGTACAATACACATGCAGTAAAGGTATAACCAGTGTGTATCCTTAATGTCTGTATCGTGATGCACGTCTGATTGTATCAGCAGCCACGTGTTTGTGTTGCTTCTAGATGGAAACTGTGATATATAAGCAGTCGAGCCATAAACAGAGTGGTTGGTTCACTTGAAACTGCTTCATAGTACATAGAGCGTGTGTAGAGCGTTATTGCCTATACTAACATCAGCGGTCTTATAAACGCAGAGGTTTCAGACGCTAAGTTGTTACTTCTTAGCAGTGCAAGCCTTTCTAGAAGGAAACCTAAAGCCTGGGATCGTGTCCTATTGCGCTGTGCTTGTACTGTGCAATACACATGCAGTAAAGGTATAACCAGTGTGTATCCTTAATGTATGTATCGTGATGCACGTCTGATTGTATCAGCAGCCACGTGTTTGTGTTGCTTCTAGAGCGAAACTGTGATATATAAGCAGTCGAGCCATAAACAGAGTGGTTGTCTCACTTGAAACTACTTCATAGTACATAGGGCGTGTGTAGAGCGTTACTGCCTATGCTAGCATCTACGGTCTTACAAACGTAGATGATTCAACTGCTAAGTTGTTACTTCTTAGCAGTGCAAGCCTTTCTAGAAGGAAACAAAACGCCTGGGATCGTGTCCTATAGCGCTGGGCTTGTACTGTGCAATACACACGCTGTAAAGGTATAGCCAGTGTGTATCCTTAATGTCTGTATCGTGATGCACGTCTGATTGTATCAGCAGCCACGTGTTTGTGTTGCTTCCAGGGGGAAACTGTGATACATAAGCAGTCGAGCCATAAACAGAGTGGTTGGTTCACTTGAAACTGCTTCATAGTACATAGAGCGTGTGTAGAGCGTTATTGCCTATACTAACATCAACGGTCTTATAAACGCAGAGGGTTCAAACGCTAAGTTGTTACTTCTTAGTAGTGCAAGCCTTTCTAGAAGGAAACCCAACGCCTGGGATCGTGTCCTATAGCGCTGGGCATGTAGTGTGCAATACACATGCAGTAAAGGTAAAGCCAGTGTGTATCCTTAATGTCTGTATCGTGATGCACGTCTGATTGTATCAGCAGCCACGTGTTTGTGTTGCTTCTAGAGGGAAACTGTGATATATAAGCAGTCGAGCCATAAACAGAATGGTTGGTTCACTTGAAGCTGCTTCATATTACATAGAGCGTGTGTAGAGCGTTATTGCCTATACTAACATCAACGGTCTTATAAACGCAGAGGTTTCAAACGCTAAGTTGTTACTTCTTAGCAGTGCAAGCCTTTCTAGAAGGAAACCCAACGCCTGGGATCGTGTCCTATATCGCTGGGCTTGTACTGTGAAATACACATGCAGTAAAGGTATAACCAGTGTGTATCCTTAATGTCTGTATCGTGATGCACGTCTGATTGTATCAGCAGCCACGTGTTTGTGTTGCTTCTAGATGATAACTGTGATATATAAGCAGTCGAGCCATAAACAGAGTGGTTGGTTCACTTGAAACTGCTTCATAGTACATAGAGCGTATGTAGAGCGTTATTGCCTATACTAACATCAACGGTCTTATAAACGCAGAGGCTTCAAACGCTAAGTTGTTACTTCTTAGCAGTGCAAGCCTTTCTAGAAGGAAACCTAAAGCCTGGGATTGTGTCCTATTGCGCTGTGCTTGTACTGTGCAATACACATGCAGTAAAGGTATAACCAGTGTGTATCCTTAATGTCTGTATTGTGATGCACGTCTGATTGTATCAGCAGCCACGTGTTTGTGTTGCTCCAAGAGGGAAACTGTGATATATATGCAGTCGAGCCATAAACAGAGTGGTTGTTTCACTTGAAAGTACTTCATAGTCCATAGAGCGTGTGTAGGGCGTTATTGCCCATACCAACAACAACCGTCTGGCAAACGCGGATGATTCAACTGCTAAGTTGTTACTTCTTAGCAGTGCAAGCCTTTCTAGAAGGAAACAAAACGCCTGGGATCGTGTCCTATAGCGCTGGGCTTGTACTGTGAAATACACATGCTGTAAAGGTATAGCCAGTATGTATCCTTAATGTCTGTATCGTGATGCACGTCTGATTGTATCAGCAGCCACGTGTTTGTGTTGCTTCTAGAAGGAAACTGTGATATATAAGCAGTCGAGCCATAAACAGAGTGGTTGGTTCACTTGAAACTGCTTTATAGTACATAGAGCGTGTGTAGAGCGTTATTGCCTATACTAACATCAACGGTCTTATAAACGCAGAGGTTTCAAACGCCAAGTTGTTACTTCTTAGCAGTGCAAGACTTTCTAGACGGAAACCCAACGCCTGGGATCGTGTCCTATAGCGCTGGGCATGTATTGTGCAATACACATGCAGTAAAGGTAAAGCCAGTGTGTATACTTAATTCTGTATCAGATGCACGTCTGATTGTATCAGCAGCCACGTGTTTGTGTTGCTTCTAGAAGGAAACTGTGATATATAAGCAGTCGAGCCATAAACAGAGTGGTTGGTTCACTTGAAACTGCTTCATAGTACATAGAGCGTGTGTAGAGCCTTATTGCCTATACTAACATCAACGGTCTCGCAAACGCATATGATTCAACTGCTAAGTTGTTACTTCTTAGCAGTGCAAGCCTTTCTAGAAGGAAACCCAACGCCTGGGATAGTGTCCTATAGCGCTCTGCTTGTACTGTGTAATACACATGCAGTAAAGGTATAACCAGTGTGTATCCTTAATGTCTGTATCGTGATGCACGTCTGATTGTATCAGCAGCCACGTGTTCGTGTTGCTTCTAGAGGGACACTGTGATATATATGCAGTCGAGCCATAAACAGAGGGGTTGTGTCACTTGAAACTGCTTCATAGTACATAGAGCGTGTGTAGAGCGTTACTGCCTATACTAGCATCAACGGTCTCGCAAACGCAGATGATTCAACTGCTAAGTTGTTACTTCTTAGCAGTGTAAGCAACACAAGCACGTGGCTGATGATACAATCAGACGTGCTTTATGATACAGACATTAAGGATACACACTGGTTATACCTTTACTGCATGTGTATTGCACAGTACAAGCCCAGCGCTATAGGACATTATCCCAGGCGATGAGTTTCCTTCTAGAAAGGCTTGCCCTGCTAAGAAGTAACAACTTAGCGTTTGAAACATTTGCGTTTGTAAGACAGTTGATGTTAGTATAGGCAGTAACGCTCTACACACGCTCCATGCATTATGAAGTAGTTTCAAATGAAACAACCACTCTGTTTATGGCTTAACTGCATATATATCACAGTTTCCCTCTTGAAGCAACACAAACACGTGGCTGCTGATACAATCAGACGTGCATCACGTTACAGACAATAAGGATACACACTCGTTATACCTTTACTGCATGTGGGTTGAACAGTACATGCACAGCGCTATAGGACATGATCCCAAGCGTTGGGTTTCCTTCTAGAAAGGCTTGCACTGCTAAGAAGTAACAACTTAGCAGTTGAATCACCTGCGTTTGCGAGACCGTTGATGCTAGAATAGGCAGTAACGCTCTGCACACGCTCCATGTACTATGAAGTCGTTTCAAGTGAAACAATCGCCCTGTTTATGGCTCGACTGCATATACAGGGTGTCCGGAAAAGACGTGTACAACGGAAGACCACAGACTCCTGGGTTCAAATTAAGCCGATTTACTTATTTCCAAAATTGCTTCGTTTCGCCGCTAGGGAGCGCCAAAGTTCGCGAAAAATTTTTGTTTATTCCGAATATCTTGAAAACGACTTGATCGATGTTAACCATTTTTGGGCTACGCAGTTATAAGTCTAACCGACACTTTTTGACATTATTTAAAATATTTTGAATTCATTACAAATATAAGAAAAATCATGTATCATGCAAATATAAGCACATATATTTTTAACCCCCTGTACAATTACTCTCAGTTTTTTTTCTATTAGTAGTTGACTTTATTTAGAAACTTTTTTTACACTTTAATAATTTTGAACAGATGAGTAGTTTAGGCAGAATATATATTTTTCGTATGTCAACAAAATCAGCATTCGTTCTGCAACAAATAACGGAGTACCAGAAGTAGGCTCTGATATTTTAAGTATCAACTTCAATACATATTCCGAACAAGTAGATATGCTTTTGGTTTATGGAGTTTGTCAAGATAACGGCCGCAAAAGTGTTAGGATCTACATGGACAGATTCCCTCATCGACGAGTGTCAAATCATCAAACTTTTGCCAACATCGAAAGGCGACTTTGCGAATTTGGTTCTTCCACTAAATGAATGCGGTTCAAGGGCGTCAACGTACGACGAAAACTATAAAGGTGGAGGAACAAATCCTAGATAAGATAGAAGAGAACCCAAAAATAAGTGCAAGACGCATTGGACAAGAAATAGGGATACCAAAACCATAGTACATGATGTTTTGAAAGAGCAGTTACTACATCCCTACCATATTCAATCAGTTCATGACCGGTTCATCAACCCATTGACCCTGAAAAACGTTTAGCATTTTGTAATTTTATACAAGATCAAAGAGCCCATGATATCAATTTCAGCGAAAACATTTTATTTACAGATGAAGCATATTTTGCTAGGTCAGGAATTATTAATAACCATAACAAACACGTTTATACTGATAAAAATCCACACTGTACTGAAAATAAGACATTTTCAATATGAATTCAGAGTAAACGTGTGGACGGGAATTATAAGGCAGCAGTTGAAAACGGTTTGGAAACTATCAGAAATATTCGACCAGTTAAGTTGAGAACGCGTTACCATTGAATTTGACGCAATACATAGTTGAACGAACATTTCTGATAGTTTCCAAATAGTTTTCAACTGCTGCTAAAACAAACCTATAGACAACTTTATTATTGGCCCGGTTGTGTTTCTACATCGATTAAATGGGGTCAACTATTTAAATTTTTACAGCAAGTATTACCTAATTTATTGGACGATTTACCGTTACTACTTCGTCGTAACATGTGGTTTATACACGATGGTGCACCCTTCATTTTACAATACCCGTTAGTCAGTATTTACATAATCTGTATCCTAACAGGCGGATTAGAAGAGAAAACGATGCTCCTATAAAATGGCCACCTCGAGCACCAGACTTACCTTGCGATTATTTTTGTATCTGCCTACGCAGTTAATAATAAAAAGGAATTTGTTTGGCGAATCCAAGACGCAGTTAACATTTTACGAGGTAATCCATGGAGAGCACTACAACTTCGTAAAACCGTAAAACGGATTACTTATTGCGTACGAAAAAAGGTGGTCACTGAGCATTTATTGTAAAGAGATCATAACTTTTATTTATTTGCTATATTAATATTATTTTCTCGTATTTATTAAATAAAATATAAATGAGTTTTGGAATTTTCGTTATTTGTTGCAGAACGAATGCTGATATTGTTGACATAAGAAAAATATTTTTTCTGCCTAAACTACTCATCTATTCAAAATTCTGAAAGTATAAAAAAAGTTTCTAAATAAAGTCAGCTACTAATAGAAAAACTGAGAATAATTATACCGGGGGTTAAAAAAATATGTGCTTATATTTGCATGATACATGATTTTTCTTATATTTCTAATAACTGCAAAAGATTTTAAATAATGTCAAAAAGTGTCGGTTAGACTTATAACTGCGTAGCCCAAAAATGGTTAACATCGATCAAGTCGTTTTCGAGATATTCGAAATAAACAAAAATTTTTCGCGAACTTTGGCGCTCCCTAGCGGCGAAACGAAGCAATTTTGGAAATAAGTAAATTGGGCTAAATCGGCTTATTTTGAACCCAGGAGTCTGTGGTCTTCCGTTGTACACGTCTTTTCCGGACACCCTGTATATCACAGTTTCCCTCTAGTAGCAACACAAACACGTGGCTGATGATACAATCAGACGTGCATCATAACACATACATTAAGGATACACACTGGTTATACCTTTACTGCATGTGTATTGCACAGTACAAGCACAGCGCTATAGGATATGATCCCAGGCGTTGGGTTTCCTACTGGAAAGGCTTGTACTGCTAAGAAGTAACAACTTAGCGTTTGAAACATCTGCGTTTGTAAGACGGTTGATGCTAGTGTAGGCAGTAACGCTCTACACACGCTCTATGTACTATGAAGTAGTTTCAAGTGAGACAACCCCTCTGTTTATGGCTCGACTGTTTGTATATCACAGTTTCCCTCTAGAAGCAACATAAACACGTGGCTAAAGATACAATCAGACATGCATTATGATACCTGCATTAAGGATACACACTGTTTATACCTTTACTGCATGTGTATTGCACAGTACAGGCACAGCGTTATAGGACACCATCCCAGGCGTTGGGTTTCCTTCTAGAAAGGCTTGCCCTGCTAAGAAGTAACAACTTAGCAGTTGAATCAACCGCGTTTGCCAGACGTTTGCTGTTGGTTTGGGCAATAACGCCCTACACACGCTCTATGGACTATGAAGCAGTTTCAAGTGACACAACCCCTCTCTTTATGGCTCGACTGCTTATGTATCACACTTTCTCTCTAGAAGCAACACAAACACGTGGCTAATGATACAATCAGACGTGCATTATGATACATGCATTAATGATACACACTGTTTATGCCTTTACTGCATGTGTGTTGAACAGTACAAGCACAGCGCTATTGGACAGGATCCCAGGCGTTGGGTTTCCTTCTAGAAAGGCTTGCACTACTAAGAAGTAACAACTAGCGTTTGAATCATTTGCGTTTTGAAGGCCGTTGATGTTAATATAGGCAATAACGCTCTACACACGCTCTATGTACTATGAAGTAGTTTCAAGTGAGACAACCACTCTGTTTATGACTCGACTGTTTATATATCACAGTTTCTCTCTAGAACAAACATAAACACGTGGCTGCTGATACAGTCAGCCGTGCATCACGATACATATATTAAGGATACACACTGGTTATACCTTTACTGCATGTGTATTGCACAGTACAAGCCCAGCGGTATAGGGCATGATCCCAGGCGTTCGGTTTCCCTCTAGAACGGCTTGCGCTGCTAAGAAGTAACAACTAACTTTTGAATCATTTGCGTTTGTAAGACTGTTGATGCTAGTATAGGCAGTAACGCTCTACACACGCTCAATGTACTATGAAGTAGTTTCAAGTGAGACAACCTCTCTGTTTATGGCTCGACTGTTTATATATCACAGTTTCCCTCTAGAAGCAACCCAAACACGTGGCTGGTGATACAATCAGACGTGCATTATGATACATACATTAAGGATACACACTGGTTATACCTCTACTGCATGTGTGTTGAACAGAACAAGCACAGCGCTATAGGACACGATCCCAGGAGTTGGGTTTCCTTCTAGAAAGGCTTGCACTGCTAAGAAGTAACAACGTAGCAGTTGAATCATCTGCGTTTGCTAGACGATTGAGGTTGGTATAGGCAATAGCGCTCTACACACGCTCTATGTACTATGAAGTAGTTTCAAGTGAGACAACCCCTCTGTTTATGGTTCGAATGCTTATATATCACAGTTTTCCTCTAGACGCAACACAAGCACGTGACTGATGATACAGTCAGACGTGCATCATGATACAGACAATAAGGATACACACTGGTTATACCTATACTGCATGTGGATTGCACAGTACAAGCACAGCGCTATAGGACACGATTTCAGGCGTTGGGTCTCCTTATAGAAAGGCTTGCACTGTTAAGATGTAACAACTAGCATTTGAATCATCTGCGTTTTGAAGACCGTTGATGTTAGTATAGGCAATAACGCTCTACACACGCTCTATGTACTATGAAGTAGTTTCAAGTGAGACAACCCCTCTGTTTATGGTTCGACTGCTTATATATCACAGTTTCCCTCTAGAAGCAACACAAACACGTGGCTGATGATACAATCAGACGTGCATCATGGTGCATACATTATATATACACATTGGTTATACCTTTACTGCATGTGGGTTGAGCAGTACAAGCACAGCGCTATAGGACACGAACCCAGCCGTTGGGTTTCCTACTAGAAAGGCTTGCACTGCTAAGATGTAACAACTAGCGTTTGAATCATCTGCGTTTGTAAGATCGTTGATGTTAGTATAGGCAGTAACGCTCTACACACGCTCCATGTACTATGAAGTAGTTTCAAGTGGAACAATCGCTCTGTTTATGGCTCGACTGCATATATATCACAGTTCCCCTCTAGAAGCAACACAAACACTTTCTTATAGTTATTTACTCCTGCTCCTGATTTTGTACTCTTATACTATCCCTACTTGAGACAACCCCTCTGTTTATGGCTCGACTGCATATATATCACAGTTTCTCTCTAGAAGCAACACAAACACGTGACTAATGATATAATCAGACGTGCATTATGATACATGCATTAAGGATACACACTGTTTATGCTTATACTGCATGTGTATTGCACAGTACAAGCACAGCGCTATAGGACAGGATCCCAGGCATTTAGTTTCCTTCTAGAAAGGCTTGCACTGCTTAGAAGTGACAACTTAGCGTTTGAAATATCTGCGTTTGTAAGATCGTTGATGTTAGTATAGGCAGTAACGTTCTACACACGTTCCATGTACTATGAAGTAGTTTCAAGTGGAACAATCGCTCTGTTTATGGCTCGACTGCTTATATATCACAGTATCCCTCTAGAACAAACATAAACACGTGGCTGATGATACAATCAGCCGTGCATCACGATACATACATTAAGGATACACACTGGTTATACCTTGACTGCATGTGTATTGCACACTACAAGCTCAGCGCTATAGGACACGATCCCAGGCGTTGGGTTTCCTTCTAGAAAGGCTTGCACTGTTAAGAAGTAACAACTTAGCAGTTGAATCATCCGCGTTTGCCAGACGGTTGTTGTTGGTATGGGCAATAATGCCCTACACATGCTCTCTCAGACTATGAAGTAGTTTCAAGTGAGACAACCCCTCTGTTTTTGGTTCGACTGCTTATATATCACAGTTTTCCTCTAGAAGCAACACAAACACGTGGCTGCTGATACAATCAGACGTGCATCACGATACATGATACATACATTAAGGATACACACTGGTTATACCTTTACTGCATGTGTGTTGAACAGTACAAGCACAGCGCTATATGACACGATCCCAGGCGTTGGGTTTCCTTCTAGAAAGGCTTGCACTGCTAAGAAGTAACAAATTAGCATTTGAAACACCCGCATTTGTAAGACCGTTGATGTTAGTATAGGCAGTAACGCTCTACACATGCTCCATGTACTATGAAGCAGTTTAAACTGAAATAACCACTCTGTTTATGGCTCGACTGCTTATATATCAGAGTTTCCCTCTAGAAGCAACACAAACACGTGGCTGATGATACAATCAGACGTGCATCATAACACATACATTAAGGATACACACTAGTTATTACTGCATGTGTATTGCACAGTACAAGCACAGCGCTATAGGACACGATCCCAGGCGTTGGGTTTCCTTCTAGAAAGGCTTGCACTGCTAAGAAGTAACAACTTTGCAGTTGAATTATCCGCGTTTGCCAGACGGTTGTTGTTGGTATGGGCAATAACGCCCTACACACGCTCTATGGACTATGAAGTACTTTCAAGTGAGACAACCACTCTGTTTATGGCTCGACTGCTTATATTGTAAAAAGGTTGAAATTATATTCACATGTTTCTACTAACTCATTTATTTTAATGAAATTCAGGTTTGTAGTCAATATGCATTGGCTAAAATATATTTATATATAAGTATTTGCGAAATTACTTAATAATCATAACAGCATACTTTGAACTTACTTATTGCTACACAATTAAACTACAGGTAACCCAGGAATATGTTGATACATCAATATACCATAATAATAAATTGCAAGTAAACAGAAAGTATTACACCTTCCCCTTCAGGAGAATGACCCTCACTATGGCCACTTGTGAAGTTCACACTCTCTAGTCAGGGAAAAAATTATAAATATAAATAATTATAAATCTTAGTAATTCCTGTTTAGAATAACAAAATTACTATCTAACGAAACTTAAAAGCTAACAGGCCTGTACTTAAAATTATTTACATTCTATTTTACTGCATATTTTCGAATTCGATTTTTATGTACTGCAGTTTGTCTACCTTTATCATCTTTAATGACACAGTTGGGACCTTCGGTATTGATAACAACAAAAGGATCATTGTACCATGAGTCAAATTTATGTCGATTTTCATTAGTAACTGAAACAAGATCTCCCGGATTTAAATCAAGTTCTCTTGCCTTAATATCTAATTGAGTTACGGTCTAACTTCGATTGTTCAAGTGACTCTTTTGCTCTTTTATGTGCTAATTGCAACTCTGGGAGATTTGGTTTTCGTCCGAATACTAATTCAAATGGTGTGTAGTTGTAATAAATACTTGGAGTGGTATTATAGCAAAATGCGTAATATCGACTCCATGTAGACCAATCAGTTTTAGTGTCATTAATATACATACGCATATATTCATTAAAAACCCTATGATTTCTTTCACAGCCTCCAATGGTTTGGCTATGGTAGGCAGTAGGTATTCGATGATTTATTTTTAGTAACTTTGTTAAATTGTCGAAAAGTTGATTTTTATATTCCGTACCCATATCCGTTCGAATTTCTTTCATAGGTCCGTATATGAGAATAAAATTTTCTACAATACCTTTTGCAACAGTTGATGCTTCTTTATTTGGTATTGGAATCACTACTATATAATTTGTTAATTCACACTGTATTGTAATAGCGTATTCGTCACCTTCATTTGATCTGGGAAATCTACCTATTGTCTCAATGCAAACAATGTCAAAAGGTTTTTGTGGAGTAGGGGTAAGTACTATTGGTTCGTTTTATTTAATTTAGATTTTATTAATTTGACATTTGTGACATTTTCGTATAAATTTTGCTACGTCGCGCGACATATTTTTCCACTTATAAAAAGCTTTTAACTTTTTCAGTAGCCGTTTTTAACCACAGTGAACTCCTAATAAATTCATATTTTCATTTTTGTTAAAAATTATTTTCTTTGCTTGACACAGAATAATAGAAAGAGTCTTTAGATATTTATGCCCTAATTCTTTAAAATGATTAACAGTGCACTGTTTAAATATATCATCATCTAAGTTTAATTTCAACCTTTGAATTTTACAATTACCAGCAATAACTTGTAGCTGAGGCAAAATTTGCTCGAATGCAATATCACCATTAATAATTGAAAATTTCTTTTGAGCGCTCAATGTTCCTTTATACCTAATTATCATCCTAAGAGATGTAGGTTCAACTTGAAATTGTAATAAGGGCAGTTTTATGGTCTCAGCATTATCTAAGGCCTCATAAACTTTATGGTTTTGAGGTAAATTGACTATTTTATTTTGATTTGTTGCTTCAATTCTTGACCGTGACCTCGTAATTACGAGAACCTGCGAAACGTTACTTTGTATTTCTTTTAGTTTATCAATATTAATTCTAGACAGCGCGTCGGCACATACATTCTCCTTGCCTTTTACTTACTGTATTTCAAAATCATATTCTTCTAAATCTAAACGAATTCTTGTCAGTTTGATGTCGGATCTTTCATGGAAAATAAGTATATTAACGGTCGGTGGTCTGTTTTTATAAAAAATTTTGTTCCGTAAATATAACAGTGAAAATATTTTATCGCCCAGTATACAGCCGTTAGTTCTTTTAAGATAGTCGGTTTGTGCATTTCACCTTTTGTAAATGTACGAGAACCGTAAGCAATCGGTAACTCTTGACCATTAAAATTTTGAGAAAGAACCGCTCTACAAGCTTCTTTTGAAGCATCTGTGGTTATTATAAAAGGTTTAGAAAAGTCTGGATACTGCAGAATTTGTGGAGAAATTAACGATTTTTTGAGTGTATTAAAAGAATTTTGACATTCTGCTGTCCATAAGAATTTTGTATTTTTTCTGGTTAATTTATTTAGCGGTGCTGTTATTTCTGCAAAACGCGGTATGAATCTACGATAGTAATTGGTAAATGCAACAAATCGTTTTACTTCGTCAGCATTTTGTGGAATAGGATATTTGTTTATAATATCGTATTTACTATCATCTGATAAAATAACTTTATCTGTAATTTTGTGACCTAGATATGTGACCTCGTTTCTAAAGAATTTACATTTCTGGAGATTTAATTTCAAATTATATTTTCTACAGGTTTCAAAAACATTTTTTAAATTATTAAGGTGATGATTTTGCGAACAACCGATTACTATTAGATCATCCATATAGAGAAAGGCTTTTTCAGGTGTGATTCCAGCGAAAGCTATCGACATCATTCTTTGGAAACTATTGGGGCTAACCAAAAGACTAAATGGTAACCTTGTGAATCTATAAGAACCGCCGTCTACAATGAACGAAGTTACTTTGCGGGATTCTTCATGCAAGGGAATTTGATGAAATCCTGACATTAAATCAAGTACTGAAAACCATTTAGCTCTACCAAGTTGATCCAATATATCATCTATACGGGGTAACGGAAATTTATCAGCAATAAGTTTTTTATTCAATTGACGGAAATCTATCACTAAGCGCCAAGCTTTTTGACCATCTGTAGACTTTTTTGGAACTAATAGAACGGGACTATTGTATTCAGAAATTGATGGTTCAATTATTTTATTATCTGCCATTAACTTGATTTGTCGTCTAATTTCGTCTTTTTGAGCTCTAGGGGTTCTATAATTTTTTATATAAACCCCACTATTATCTTTTAATTTCAATCGCTGCTCGTAAAAATTATTAACCGTAAGTTTATCTGATGATAATGCAAATATGTCTGAAAATTGATTGCACATATTAACTAATTTATATTTAGCATCATCTGGAACGCCGTTCATATCTAATTTTTCCATTAATTTTGAAAACCGGTCCTGCGTTTCAGTTTCAATTCTGTAAATATTAAATTGGTTTAAGCTAATTGTTTCTAGTTTAACATTCTTTAAAGTGACAGTTTGACAAGTTGAATTTTGACTATAGGACAGCTTTTAGACACTATTGTTCTAGCAACAAAAACACCAGCACAAATTTCTTTATTTATTACTACCGAATCTTGAGAAATATCTTTTAAACTTACTATTTGTCGTACTACTTCACATCTAGGAGGAATAATTATATCGTCTTGTAGACTATCATGAACAGGAACAATAATTTGTATTTGATTTAGATTAATAGTCATAGTCCAGTCAGAGTAGTTTAGATTGCATTTAAATTTAGTTAAAAAGGCTCTACCTAAAATTACATCCGCTGGTATAGGGAAATTTGAATTAACTATATGAAATTTATGGTTTATTTTATAGCCATCTACAAAAATATCCGTGTATACAACACCTAAAGAATTAATAATACCATCTGTTACGCCTTTTATTTTGATACGATTGGCATTGTCTAGTATTTGATTGATTGATTGATATTAGAACATTTAAAAATAGATACATCAGCACCCGTGTCGATTAAAAATGTGTTTTTTGTATTGGTCATTTTTGTATAAAATATGACAAAGTTTGAAAATGATAGGTCAAAGTGAAAAATATTTAAATTTCTTCCCCCAATCGAACCCGTTGGGGGTTTGATTCGTTTCCCTGAACTTGACTAGTTGTTTCTACCACTCTTACCGTCCTAGTCGGATTTCGACTAACATTTGAATGATAATTGTTGTTTGTGTTATATTTATAATTTTCATTATATCTATTACGTCCGTTATATCTGTTATGTCCACGTCCGCGTCCCCCGCGACTGCTTTGTCCCCGAGTAAAATTGCTGTGGTTTTATAGTCCTCTTCCGCGATATCGCTGGAAATTTGGATTTTGTCTGGCATGAAGTACATTTGAAGTGATATTATTTGTGTCAGCATTAATACTAATAAATTTTGTAAGAGCCTCTTGAACTGTACTAAAAGTGCCAGCCTCCATTAATATACGAGCTTTTTCCGAATTGGCGTTACGACCTAAGGATCCAACTACATGTTCTGTAGAATACCTTCCTGCTACTTCATAAGGCATTCCTTCACTAATAAATGCCCTTTTTAGATTTTCTGCTAAACTTTCTATCTGCGCAGTATAAGATGAGGCATCTATATGATTTTGTTTGAGATTTAGTAGTTTTGATGTTAACGATTGAGAACTTTCGCCTTTAATTTTATTTTTAAGGGTATTAATTATTTCTGGGAGGGATGCTTCTACAGTAAGTATGTCACGAGCTTTACCAGTTAGACGAGTTTTGACAAAGGCAACAGAATTAGCAACATGGTCATGAGAGTTTTGATCTAGCAACGTTAACGCATCTAAAAACGATTGTAGTTTATCGGGAGAGCCGTCGAATACTTAGTAGGTATAATTTGGCTAGCTAAATAAAAAAATTCAACATTTGTTATTGCCATTGTTACCACTGGTATTAAATGTTCGTTAACAATTAATGGATCAATTTGTTCCAAACAGGTTGTAGAAACTTTATACTTTACGTCTAATATTTGAAATGATTTTACTACTTTGTCTCTTATTACAGCAAAAATTCGTTTAGCTTCGAGTCTTTGTGTGTCATTTAAGTTAGACCAGTAAAAATCTATAAAATTTGTTGTATCATTAAGGAATTGAACAAGAGTATCTCGAATTTCTTTTCTAGTATGTTCACTTTTTGAAACCTCTTTTTTAATAGCACGTTTACATTGATTATTAACGTTTTCTTTCAATTTTAATAGCCTTTGGTTAATCTGTTCCCAATTGGTCACCAATGACATTTAAAATTAATTTGTTTAGGCGGTGTGAGACAACTTTGCAGTTTACATATAAAAAGTTTAATAATTATTTTGCTAAATAATTACTAACACTAATATATTACATAAAATAACCAACAATACCTATATAAGTTCCGGTGGAATTTCTTAAGTTTCCTTTTATTTATAACTTTAATTCTTTTGTTTAAACTTAGACACGAATTCACTTTCACCACTACCACTACACAATTCTTCTTCCAACTGCTGAAGAGATGTGGACTCGTCCGTTGATCCTTTAGGAATTTACCGACGGAGTTACACTGATTGTTGATAGCGCCATATTCCGACGTATTTGGTTTTGAATTCTCTTCTTATGTATTTTGCATATTTTTAAAGCTAGAAGTGCGCCCATCATCACAACCATAACATATAAGATTATTTTGACGTCCATCGAAACACTAGGTTCTTTCACTATAAAATTGGAGTTGACAATACGATTTTCAGTTTAATCTTGCTCCTTAGATTGCGAGTGACCCATTTTTGAATTGAAATTACTTTTACACAGCACATTAATTTGAATATTTACTTATGCTGGTGGCAGGATTGTCATATAAAAAGGTTGAAATTATATTCACATGTTTCTACTAACTCATTTATTTTAATATATCTACGTACGATGAAATTCAGGTTTGTAATCAGTATACATTGGCTAAAATATATTTATATATAACTATTTGCGAAATTGCTTAATAAACATAACAGCATACTTTGAACTTACTTATTGCTACACAGGTAACCACAATTAAACTACAGGTAACCCAGGAATATGTTGATACATCAATATACCATAATAATAAATTGCAAGTAAACAGGAAGTATTACAATATATCACAGTTTCCCTCTAGAAACAACACAAACACGTGGCTAATGATACAATCAGACGTGCATTATGATACATACATTAAGGATACACACTGGTTATACCTTTACTGCATGTGTATTGCACAGTACAAGCACAGCGCTATAGGACACGATCCCAGGCGTTGGGTTTCCTTCTAGTAAGGCTTGCACTGCTAAGAAGTAACAACTTAGCAGTTGAATCATCCGCGTTTGCCAGACGGTTGTTGTTGGTATAGGCAATAACGCCCTACACACGCTCTATGAACTATGAAGTACTTTCAAGTAAGACAACCACTCTGTTTATGGCTCGACTGCTTATATATCACAGTTTCCCTCTAGAAACAACACAAACACGTGGCTGATGATACAATCAGACGTGCATCACGATACAGACAATAAGGATACACACTGGAGTAGAGTAGATTGGAGAGATGAAAAGGATAAGGAGCGGAGCCGGAGCCGGAGCCGGAGGAGGAGCAAGGTCAATGAACTGAAGTATGACACGGTGCGGGGTACTGTTACGCGAGGTGCTTGTACGCTGGGGTGCGGGGTGCGGAAGGCGATCTAACCGAAGAGAATAAACGTGCAGTAGACTGTAGAAAAAAGTAAAGATCTGTAGCAGAGATAAGCGACTTGGCATATGGAAATAGAATCTAACCTAAAGGAAAAATCATGAGCAGTAGGTTATAGAAAAAACATGCGCAGTAGCGTCCTAACCTAGCAGAAAAACATGCGCAGTAGACTATAGAAAACAGTAAAGATCTGTAGCAGAGATAAGCGACTTGGCATATGGAAATAGAATCTAACCTAACGGAAAAAACAGTAGTAGGTTATAGAAAAAACATGCGCAGTAGACTATAGAAAAAAGTAAAGATCTGTAGCAGAGATAAGCGACTTGGCATATGGAAATAGAATCTAATCTAACGGAAAAATCATGAGCAGTAGGTTATAGAAAAAACATGCGCAGTAGCGTCCTAACCTAGCAGAAAAACATGCGCAGTAGACTATAGGAAAAAGTAAAGATATGTAGCAGAGATAAGCGACTTGGCATATGGAAATAGAATCTAACCTAACGGAAAAAACATGAGTAGTAGGTTATAGAAAAAACATGCGCAGTAGCGTCCTAACCTAGCAGAAAAACATGCGCAGTAGACTATAGAAAAAAGTCAAGATCTGTAGCAGAGATAAGCGACTTGGTATATGGAAATAGAATCTAACCTAACGGAAAAATCATGAGCAGTAGGTTATAGAAAAAACATGCGCAGTAGCGACCTAACCTATCAGAAAAAATATGCGCAGTACGTCACACACACAATTTTTTTGCTAATAACTAAAATTTGAAAACTGATTTGATTGGTTACTGTCACGTGACGTTGTTATTTAAATGAAAAAAAACTTTACTCTGTGTGCGATTTGAACCCGGGACCTCTCGCATGCAAAGCTGACGCGTTACCACGAGACCGCTATAGCTATTAACAAAAGGTTACAGTAACTGCGTAATATATAAATCAGAGAGCGCTTGAAGGCGTTCCACACCAAGCAGTCTGAGCTATAACAATGATATTAAATAGAAATATTTAAGATTTTACAGGTGCTAATTACAGGTGATATTAAATATGTATAAAAAAACTGGTAGCGCTGAGAATCGAACCACGGACCTTTGAGACAGAAGTGGCGGCAAATTCAAATTAACGAGAGTAGCGGTAAATTCAAATTGGTAGAATATTTCAAATTAGCTGGGAAATTCAAATTGGTAGAAGTGACGGTAAATTCTGACATAAATGTGACATAAACGTGACATCGTGACATAAACGTGACATGCATGTGACGTGAACGTGACAACGTGACATTAATGTGACATAAACGTGACAACGTGACATAAAAGTGACATAAACGTGATATAAATGTGATGTAAATGTGACATAAACGTGACATAAATGTGACATCGTGACATAAACGTGACATAAATGTGACATAAACGTGACATAAATGTGACATAAACGTGACATAAATGTGACATAAACGTGACATAAATGTGACATAAACGTGACATAAATGTGACAAAAACGTGACATAAACGTGGCATCGTGATATAAATGTGATATGTAGGGAAAAAAAATAAAAGACATCTTAACATTACATTTTATTATATATATCGGACAAAACATTAGTTTTATAAAAGTAAAGATATTCACGTAGAGCATTACTTAATATACTAAATATACTATCATTAGATACATCACAAAAGCTATTAATAATTTCTTCAAAATTGAAACTAATTTATATAATGGGAATTTATCGAATCACTTATAATAGCTAAGACATGATAATAGTAAGCACAAAATTCCAATGAATTTAACATACGTATTCTATGAGAAAGTACACAAGTATCAAGCTTTAGCAGTTCATCAACTTCGAATATGAAAAGTTCGATGTACATATTATATTTGGTGATATGTAATCTTTTAGTATCTTTGTAGACCAATTGGGTAACTAGCGTAATCTCCACACCGACGAGTCACAGGGTCATACTCATCTGGCAAGCCTTGAAGAGGTGCTCGGAAGAAATCTGTTTTCAAACGTTGCAGTAGGTCCAGGACAGTGTACCATTCATAGGTAGAAAACGATATTTTTGAAACCAGTGACGTAATTTCGCATAATTATTGCGGCGCTAAAAGATCTAGCCGGACTTAAACCACATTGGATTTAAATATAGTCATTGAGAGGGAAAGCACTATTTAGTAAATAATTCTGTTCCCATCGTGCAGCTTCTTCATATTTTCTGATAATTTCATCCAGAGCTTTCATATACTGTTCATTAGATTTTTCGATAATTTCATCAACGACCTTCATATACTCGTTATTAAGATCACTGCTGCCGCTGCTGAAACCATCATCCACACTTACATAGGACATTTTTACTTAAACTTTCACTTTTACTTTGAAGACATACAATTTGCTAGCTCGACGACGAACTAAAACGGACTAAATGACGTTGGTGTCCGCGATCCAGCTATTATGTTTCTTATCAAGCCCCAGCCATTTAACGAAAACTTTCCTCCCCCTTCTCCTTAATACCTTCTCGACGAGATAGATGTCGGGGTTGGAGGTTTTCTGTAGTTCCTCTGTGTAGAAGGCGCCTCTTATAGGATGTCTGCATATCTTCCAAGAGGTATGTCGTTGGATTCGTAATTTTAACCAACACAATTTTAAATAGTTCAGGCGTCTAATTAGGTGTGTATCCCTTATCGAAGACGTGCTTATTCTTGCTGATGTGCACAACGTCACCCACTTTGAATATTTGTGGGCCGCTTATCTTAATGTGATTATATGCAGACTTTAAAATTCTCTTCTCGTTGGACTTATTTACTTGAGACGGTTTGTATCCGGTGGTACGATGTCGGGTTTCGTTGTATGAATTAGTAATTTCCTGTAAAATGTCGATCCACTTATATGTACCGCTTAGGCTAAAGTACTTGTACAGCTTTGATTTCAAAATTCTTATCACTCGTTCTGCAATGGCAGCCTTTTTCACGCTGTTTATAATGATTAATATTGTGTTTCTTGAGGAGCTGTTGGAATTTTTGGTTGAAGAATTCGGTACCCTGATCAGACTGTAAATTTTTACACGTTCGTTTACTTGTTTCTAGAATGTTCTGGAACGCCTTTGTCACCTCGTTGCCAGTCTTTCTTTTTACAGGTCTGGTCCATATGAATTTCGAGAAGCAGTCGATAACTACTAAAATGTACTTAAAATTTCTATTCACTTTAGCGTAGTTCCCCATTTCGGCTAACTCCATTTGCCAAAGGTCATCAAGCCCCTTAATAATCGTACGTCTGCGACCATAGTTTTTTCTCATAGGTTTATGAAGCTCATTTACCATTTGAATTTTTTCCTTGGAATGTTTGATTCGCATCGCAGACATTTTGAACTGATGTGTAACCACCAATTCCCGATGTAATATACCCTTAAATGGGATTTTTATTAATAGTTTTGAGTATGTGCTGCTCTAGTGTGTCAACCATTTTTTTAATATCTTCAACATCCCCCTCTTGCTTCTTACTCAGTTGGTTAATAGCATCTCCAAGCCGTTTGCCTTCTGCATTAAGTACATGGACTATATCTGTAGTCATACTAAGTACGATATTACCGCTTTAATACTAGTTTCCAAATCTTTATGTAACTTAGAATTTTCCTCTGTAATTCTTTTAATATCACTTTCATGACGTTTTTCCAAGTTTCTCATGGACTTGAGTAGGCTGCTGGAATCATTGTGTTGGAGCTGCTTTATAGTATCATATATTTTATCCACATATTCTTTATTGGTGGCATCAATAGCTTGAATGGGGTGCTTCACATAACATATCCTTAAATTACCAATATCAACGTTTCCTTCGGGAGTAAATGAAAATCTAATTGTATGAGGTATGTAAGGTTCGTTAAAATCTTGATGACGATGGCGATGAGAGCTACGTCCGAATTTATCGAGACTCATTGTGTAGAATGACTGGAAATTGTTTGATATGCAACTTTATAGTATTTGATCTACGTAGGATAAGGGCGATGTAAAACGTGACAAAATGAGACGTAAAAACGGATAACGGTGACGTAAAAAAGGACAACAATGACAGAAAAAAAAGGACAACGATGGCAACCTATGATGTTATTTTAGCCTCTTTTAGCTCCTCGATAATTGCTACAATTTCGTTATCGTGAGATGTATTTCCAGCGTCCTGAGAGGCTATCAACAGTCTTAGACGATCGACAAGTTCGTTGGGATCATCCCAGTAAATATATTCCATCTGTTTTGTATTGTAAGTTAACTTGTTAGATACTAAGCCTCTGCCAATAGTTTTACGCGGTCCTTTAATGAATAGCGGTCTAATAATTTCGCTATACTTGAACGAACTGGAGCTCTTTAAGCGTTCTGCTTTGTCTTTGTGTGCGTTAGTCATTTGAAGAATATTTTTATAATTCTTATCCTCTTCATTGAAAGACGGGTCATGATAGAAAATCAATTGGTACAATCCTGGTGTTCCTTTGAATTGCTCTCCATCGATTACTATATTACCAGTACGAATGTTAAAATCGATAGGTTTGCTTCCGAGTAACCACGATGAGGTTGAGGAATCGTATACTGGTCCATAA
Source organism: Monochamus saltuarius (assembly GCA_025584915.1). Classification (NCBI taxonomy): domain Eukaryota; kingdom Metazoa; phylum Arthropoda; class Insecta; order Coleoptera; family Cerambycidae; genus Monochamus; species Monochamus saltuarius. The sequence continues at coordinate 40,630,299 of CM046725.1, read as the reverse complement.
TTCTTATCAATTACATCGCTGTTAGCCCAATGTTCTGTAACGTACTTTTGAGATATTGCAGAATATTGATCTAAATATTCTTCCAACGCTTCTTGAGTTATATCTCCAGGTTGAGTCTCTGGTTCCTCTTCAAATGTTCCATTCTCATCACTTCTAGATGGCGAAGACGACGCTACGTCTTCCAATGGTAAAAAGGTTGTCTGGTCGAATGTAGACGGTTTTTCTTCTACCTTCAATTCCTTCTCCTCCTCCTCTTTCTTAACGAAGGGAACGTTTTTATACTTGTCAATTCTTTCATTTAACTTGAGTGATGTGCTGGCTATTTTCTTTAACGGTGTCACAATGGGTTTAAACACTTTCTGAAGTGCCTCATCTTCCTCAGTTTTACCTAGTTTTAGAGCCAAGTACTTTTGCTTAATCGACTTGGCGAGTTCGTTGATGTTTTTCTTTCGCGCTGTCTTGGTGATGACGTCTTCAGCCGTTGGATTCATTGTAATTAATGTCAGCGTTCACCATAGCTACTTCTTTATATACTGATCAAAACCTTTTCGGTAGCGTCCTTTGTGAAAATCAAAGTCTTTTACGATTACCATTGTACTATATCTATCGGCCCAACATTCTGAGCAGCAGTTTTTGAATTGATCGTATGTCATGTCGGGGGATACGTGTTCCTCGTAGACGTGTTGTAGATTTACCTCACTTGCTTGAAAAGAACTATTAGATTGCAATTATCTCAAATAAGCTGCTTCGGTATCTTGGAATATGTCTGACATAGGTAGGCGGCGTCGATATTCTTGTGTCTACACATCGAGTAGTATTCACGTATCTTTTCCTGTTTATCACATGCCTCATCGTCGAATATGAACATGGAATGATGTCGAGCATCTGTCGGACTAATAATTTCATCGCTAGCACCATATGGGAAATATCCGATTTCCTTCACTTTACTCAAGACGTCTCCCAACAGTTGATATTTAGGCTGATATAGGGACTTTGAGTATACGTAGACATTTTCAAATTTAGCGCCATTCGAATGAAATAGAAGCGATAATATTACGTTGGTCTTCCCGCAACCGCTGGGTCCGCATATGACACATCTGAATGAATTCGGTAGCAACGAACCATGTTTGCCTACAATACCAGGATTTTCGCCGAAATCTAAGTTTTCAATGGGTAGCGTCTGCTCTTGTTGAACTACCTTCATCCATCAAATTACTTTCCATAAATACAGATACCGCTGTCCGTTTCAGTCATTTCTAATACTGCTGCGATACGGTGAAGGTGTGTTAAATTCGCTGATAGATAAACTACCATTTGAATTACATATTCCACGCGGATATCAATTCTGCGGACCAGGTAATAATAGTATGAGCTCTCATACGTAGAGCAAATATCGCATAAGTTCTTTTGATATTTTATTACGTTTTCTCTCTCTGTCTTCATTAGGAACAAAACTTACTAAAAGATTGATCAAAGGTCAAAAGGGTATACATCCTTTGGATTCGGCTTGTCGGGAGCACGATATAGCGTACTCTCAAAATAAGTCCGTAGAAGATAGACATAAGGCCGATCTGGTGTTGGAGAATAGAGCTTGGGAACGTGTTAAGTCTAAAGACGCGAAACTAGGAGAAAAAGCAGCCGCTTGGTTTGTAACTACAGCCATGAAGGCAAAACGTAATCTCGGAATGGGCTTGAAAAGGAGTGGAAAAGGACAACGACCACGACGTCAAGTCGCATCGTTCCGCAGAGATGTAGTAACAAAAATTGCAAACAGTTTGAAAAAGCAGCAACCCAGTACTTCATTGAGAAAAAACGCTTTGTCGGCTTTAAAAGCAGCAAAAGTGGCAGTTAACAGAGCCGGTGGTAAGAAAAACATTCGCATACCGAGAATCATTCCGCTCACCGGAGAACACTCTGGAGGTTTCATACCGGGAGGTGCGGGGGCCGTCGCGAAGACCGTAATCGATACTAAGAATGCAGCAAAAAAACTTATGGAAGAGCGCCGACACAACGAAGCCATGGAAGCTATAGGGGCTAAAGGATCCGGTCTATATTTGAGAAAGAATCGGCACGGAGGTTACGGTTTATTCTTGAAAAAGCAAAAAACTACCAATAAAGCTACCCGATAAGCCGCTGTCTGACGCCGACCTGATGAGATACGCCAAACGACTACGAATTCCATATTTTCGAGGAGTTTTCATGCGAGACACGTTGCCATCTTCGGGTCCGCGACGACTCGAAAGTGCCATTTTAAATTTAGACTTGAATAAGAATAGAGGTACTCACTGGGTAGCTTATAGGAAAAACGGCAACAACGTAGAGTACTTTGATTGTTTCGGACATTTGAAGCCGCCTAAGGAACTGGCTAGATACTTGGGAGCCAACGGTGTGAACATAACCTATAACGTAGATCGTTATCAAAAGTATGACCAAATAAATTGTGGGCACCTATGTCTGCAGTTTCTCTATAAAAGCAACGACATCTAATGAACATCGGCAGTCATGTCTACATTGGTGACGTTAAAGAGTCATAGGCCTACTCTAACATTCAACTTTACTCCCATCGTACGTTTAGATCCACAATTCAGTTAAGGGTTGGCTCTTCTTAGTTTTCACTCATACAACAGCATACCGAACATTGAAGCAGATCAAAAGATTTATTTGTACGAGAACAACGACTCGAAGAAAGACACCGTTATAGAATTTGCCGAGGGCGCCTACGAAATTCGAGACATTGAAAATTATATTAGAAGGGGATTACATATCGACAAGGACCCCAAAGCTGATGAGATATTTTCGCTAAAACCTAATAATAACACTCTAAGGTGTGAAATATACAGCGACAAATACGCAGTGGACTTTGAAAAAGAAGACAGTATCGGTAGGACGTTGGGATTTTCGAAGAAGATACTAGCATCTAGGAACGTCCACAAATTCGATTTACCGGTAGATATTATAAAAGTACACACCATCCACCTGGACTGTAACATTACTTCGGGAGCCTTCTACAACGACAGACCATCACATACAATATACGAGTTTCCCGTAAGCGTCGACCCGGGACTTGCCATCGACGAAGCCCCGAACCACCTCATCTACCTACCTATAAACAGAACCGAAATAGGCACTCTGACAATCGACGTGTTGGACCAGAATTTTGAGCCTGTAAATTTCAGAGGTGAAGAAATCATCGTTCGCTTGGAGATTAAGACACTTACATAATGTTAGTTTTCGAGAACACACTGCAAAATTATATTCATATAAGGGAACCGCTATCGAGGCATAAGTCAGTATCGCGAAAAACATCTCACAATAAGGTCACATTAGCTAAGCAACAGAAGCCTCTGTCTCTAACGAACACATTGTTCCTAAAATCTCTGGGCTATAATGTTATCCCATCAAACGTTCGATCTTTTCCGTCAGCCCGCAATGGACGAATCCATACAAAAGGTGGAGTGGCGAACGTATTACCCCTACGTAAAGTCCTTTCGAAACAACGACATCATTGAAATTACCATCAATCAGGCCGATGTTTGCGATGCCACCTACGAAGGCCAGATATGTATTAGCGGAAAGATTACAAAGGCTGGCGGCAACGGAGACGTATCCTTTCTGAACAACGCAGCTGCATTTATGTTTTCATCAGCCGTATATGAAATAAATGCGAAGGAAGTGGAAAGTATACGCGAAGTTGGTCTAGTGAGCACCGTTCGAGGGTATTTGTGCTATTACGCCGAGGATTCTAAACATTTATCCATAGCCGGATGGAACTATCCCAATGCGCCTTCCCTAAATAATGATGGAACTTGTAATTTTCTCATTCCGTTGAAGCATATTTTCAATATTTTCAACGACTACCGAACGGTGACGTGCGGCAAGCAATGTATCAAATTAATAAGGAGCAGTAACGATTCCAAGGTTGCTACCGACCACACAACAGCGACGCTGGACATTCAAAACGTCGAGTTTAAAATTAAACGGCTGTACCCTAGCGATGAAATAAAACTTAGCCTACTAAAAGCCATCAAAGCCGATACTCCTATACTGATGCCATATAGACAATGGGATTTGCATATGTTACCCGCCCTAACCGCCGGCGCAACAAAGAAATTTGGGCTGTCAAGACTACTTCTTCGATCGAAAGCCCCAGATACGGCATCATAGGTTTCCAGACGGAAACGCGCTTTGATGACATTAATATTACCAACATCAGATTAACACTAAACGGAGAGAGTTTCCCCAACGAGAGGATGCAATTAAATTTTGCTAAGAACAACTACATTGAAGCTCACTACAAATACACAGAGTTTTATTCTAGTTACACGAATAGTAAGCAGAAGAAATCTTTGCTCGATTACAGCACCTTTAAGGATCACGCTCTTTTCGTCATCGACTGCTCGAGGCGAGACGAAAACATGAAATCGGCTACCGTGGACGTAAGATTGGACATTGAAGCAACCCTAGGTTTTCCCGCTAATACCAGCGCCTACTGCATAATCGTACACGACTGTATCATGGAACACCTCCCACTTAGCGAAATCGTTAAGAATCTAGCATAAAAATGAGATGTTGTGTAAAGGAATATTTTAGTCGTTTGATAATCGTCTGAGATGAAGGTTGTGGTTTTAGATATCCAGGGTTTTATGCTACTGAGTACCAACGGGAGTTTTGAATTGTATCCCAAGGAAATAACAATTCAGGACGCGCGTCAAGTGAACCATTATTTGTTGAAACCGCCTACGAGTTTTTGCAGTTTGTCTCGGTCGAATTAGAAACAAGTAAGACACACAGAACAGAATATAAACGGTATCCGTTATTCGTCTGGAGATATAGAATACGACAAGTTGAACGCTATACTGGGCGATAATCTGCTGTGTGCCGATATAATTTATGTGAGTGGTCGTTTAAAGCTGGATTATTTAGAGAAGATACTACCACAATTGGCTTCTTCCTCCAACCGGCAATTACCCAACGTGATAAACGTCGAAAAATTTAATAATTACAGGGATAACCGCCCACCGCTTGTAAAAGTAGATGTGCCTTGCTTCTGTTCGTATCATAATTTCAATAAAACAATCAGATGCAGCAAGAGGAACTGCGAAGATCTTTTCCGCTGTGTGTACAACCTATTACCGCAATGAAGAAAGCAGTTACCTTCGCTAAATCTACGAGAGTGTACGAAATGAGAACGTGGGCGTATGCGTCCACTGCAGCTCGACGTAGATACTGGGAATTTTTTGCTGTGGACAAACTTAGATTCAAGAGACGAATTGAAACGACTGCCAAAATTCTTCAACCTTTCTTAGATGAACATCTTAAAACCATTCAAAAATTAAAATCCGATATAGCCCAATACGCTAACCAGTGCATAGTAACTAAACAGTTTCAGAAGATGTCCATTAAAGATAAGTGGGACGATGTATTTACGAATCCACGTCGATTTTCCGCAACGAAGGATGCCCCTACAAGAATTCTTATACCAATTACTTTATAATTTTATTATTGTATTTCTTTTAATATACTTAATATACATGCTTATTTCTCTTTGTTTGTTTTATTTCCTCTCTCTCTATCTCTCTCTCTATAATATAAGACTTTACAAATCATTATGTAGCTCATTCGTTTATAACCGCCCTGTTGCTTAGCAACAACGATGTCAGTTTTACGTTCCAATTTCATCATCTTGAGTGCAATACTACAAAATATGCTGTACATACATGATATACACAACGTACACGAAATGTATGTGTGCTACAGAAATTCCAGCGACATAGACACGTGTCCGCATACGTTAACTCAGATGACTCATACCATGGTTAATGGTGGGAAGCTGGAAACCTTTACCGCGCCGATTCCAGATCATTCTCAATTCTACAAGTTGACAATAACCTTTCAAGATAAGTCGATTGGAGATTTAGATGCCTGGCGACCGTTACCTTTCTTAAACTGCTCCGATTATGAAGACGTATACACAGATACACTCCTAGAAGCGTCCGAGAATATGAAAACAGATATGCATACAATTTCTGGGCTTATTTACTTTATAACAGTTGCTACAATTGCTTTGATACTTGAGAGTATAGCAAAAATCCTGCGAAAATATTATGAATTTAATCATTAGATGTTATTCTTAGTATTTAGTATATCGTAGTCAAGTACAGCGATAGGTCCTGGTAAGAAGAATAATATCTGGCGTGTGACCAATCGAAGTAATGCCAAATTCAGTGCCTGAGGACGAATTCTGGGGGCCACCGGTTGAAGCTAAAACTTGCAAAATATGTCAAAACCACAAGCGAAACGTACTTTTCCTACCTTGCGGGCATGTCGAATATGTTGGCTTTGTGGAAAGTTTATAAAATTCTGTACTTTATGTCATGTAAAACTTGAAGTTACTATGGCAATTTAACTGTATAATCTTATCAATAAAAAAGAAAAAATCTCTATTTCTTGTTTCATTTCTTTCAACTCTATTAAAAAAAAATTAGTCGTTTCCACACAGCACATGCGGATTTGAACCTGAACCTCATAGAAGTAGGTGTATTTAATATTAATAGGCAATTTGATTATTAGGTTAGTAGTACAAACGCACTGAGCTAATTCAACTTTTATGATTAACTAAACTGATATATATATATATATATATTGATACCTGTTAAGTTGTCACTTCCGTTATGTAGATATGGCGTCCTAACTTCCGGGTGTTATAGTTAATATATTTGTAAAATAATTACATATATCTGTTTAGGGGAGCCTCAACATACCGAATATCAAAAGAGGGGAAGCGATTTTTTATTTTAAAATATTCACATATATACTATATAGATGATACGAAGAGACTTCCAAATATATATATATTCAAGAGACTGACGTGGCGTTGCTACTTCACGCAACGTTGCCAAATCTCTGGAAGTCATAACGTAGTATTCTTATTCAGAGATTATATAAACTTGCATACATAGGTGGACTGACAAAGCACAATAAGTTTTATCCGCGTCTACAACTTTGTCGACTATCAATAAACTTAATTTGTTTTGTTTGGCGGCACTGTATGTAATTTTAGTTAGTTACTGTACATTTAAGTTGCGTTTATACACTTTTTAATACAGGTTGAATCACGGTAATAGTCCATCTATTAGAAGTTTTCATGGAAGTAGTCTTTATTTTTTTTTTAATTTAGCATCCTATATAATCGAATATGAGCCTTTCAATGAAAATATTTTCAAGGAGCTATCACTTCCAGTTAAACCGGTAGAGGCCAACAACTTCATTATTTTAAAAGGAATGCAATTTTTATTTAATTTTCTCATGTTATTTTAATAAGACTTTCATAATACTTCGCTATACTTAATCCTTACTTTTCGTGATATTCTGATTTTTTCGAAAAAAAATCACCACTTTTAAATTAGCTGCATGAAATATTATAAGAGTTAAAGAAAAAAAATTGGCCAAATTTCATACAAAGTGTTGACAAATCAGGTGCCAATTTAGTTCATTTTAAACTATTAAAACATTTTTTTTTAGTGGAACATCTCTAAGTCCTTAGTGACAAAAATAACCCTTGGCTGATCCGTTTGGCGCAAGGGCTTATTTAATTATTAATCTTAATTTTTTCCAGAAGTGTGACAAAAACCCAATCAAACTAAAGAAAAACTAAAATTATGCCACAAATAAATAACTTCAGACAATATCATAACTGGAAGTGACAGCTTCTTGAAAATATTTTCATTACAAAGCTCGCATTAGATTATACAGTCAAATTTTCAAAACAAAATAATCACGGCATCCGTGAAAATTTCTAATGGTCCATCACCGTGAATCAGCCTATATAAATTGCATATAAAAAATATATATTCGATTAGGAAAAGTATATTCTCCAAAGAATTCCGAAAAAAAAGAAAACAAATTTGTGGAGGTAACCATTTCGACCCAAATACGAACGAGTATTTCTTCTATAAGACTGAAGTATTCGCGTGTTTAAATGAGGTTTGTCCTCTAGATAGAATAAAATAATTATTCTTAATAATGTTTTATTTTGTTTATTTCTTATAAAAAAACTCATTGCTAGTGCGGCATCTTTTATGTTTCAAATAAAAAGGAACAACAAACAACTGTAAATAGATTTCACTGTTTTTCATATTCAAAATTTTAATTAATTGTATCCAGGAAATAACGCGTAGACAACACATGTTTATGCAAAATCGTTTAGTCTATAAAAGCCGGAAAATATTTTAAATTAGACAATTTAAAATATTAAAAATGGATCCTGCAATATTTACCGCAAAATATAAAAACAGTGAAATTATAAAATGAATTAGCAATTTTGTTATAAAAAAATTGGTATAAAATGGTTTTTTTTTTGTCCGAAATAAAGCTTTAACAATAATAAAATATTCTTAAGCTAAAACTTCACTCATAGGCTAGGTCACAAAGAAAAATTAAAAATAAATCAGTTTCTTCACAAGATTGCTATCGCCTAAAGGTGCACACAAATTAAATACATATTTTGCAGTCATTTTAAAAGCTGGATTAAAAAATTAAATTTATTAGGCCCAACCAAGTTTTTATTATTGTCTTTTAAACATAATAAAATTTGCTATTGGTAATCTCCAGGGTTGCAAGCTAATTCTTAGAAAACGTCTCAGGTACCGAAATGGGCATTTAAACTTTAAAGGGCTTTAACAGATGGTTTTAATAGTTTACTTTGACAGTGAAAGTAGTAGTTATAGAAGAATAGTACTGGTTATTTTATATAAAATCGTCCAGACTGTAAAAGCCGGAAAATATTTTAAATTCATATTTTACTATAGATTGTATAGCACACACTGTAAAGTAATACTGGACGGTGCTAACACTACAAAGTTTTTTTATTAGAAAATACGTATTTTAAATATAAAAATACGATAGTGTGATAGGTTAGGTTTCAAGTGAATGGACCATAATAACTAACCCCCCACTGGAACCATATAGTCTATTGTAGCTTGCGACAGTAGAACTACAAACTAAAATTTATTTATTCGATAAATTTAGAAAAAACAAAAGTTTGTCTAAATTACACTGCATTGCAAATTTTTTAATTAAAAAATCGATATATAATTAACACAAATAAACTTTGATTTTAATATTTTTTGAATTTATAAAAAGGAATGATTTTCATAGTTTGTTTTTGAATTTATCAAATTGATGAACTTAATTACTTAATTCCACGTAATTTTCAAATATTTTTTAAATAAAAGTCAATGACTAAACAAAGTTTATATTCATAAATTCAGGTAACAGTATACCTACACTGTGTCTACATAATTTTCTAAAGTTCTAAAATACACTGCTCAAAATAGGAAGGACAAGGAATACTTGCTTGCATCTCAATATTTTTATATTATACCTGTATACATCGATATAGAATAGTTTTTTGGCCTATAAAATTTTTTCTTAAAATGCTTAGTGTTTAGAATTCAGAGGTTGAATATTAATTTTTTTAAATGTTTTCGTAGCTTAACTTTTTTGGTTTCATATACCTATATACATATTTTTAAATAATATTTAACCCCTGTATAACAAAAACTAAGCGTTTTAAGAGAAAATGTTATGATTAGATTTTACTACTGTCACACTTCGTCTTCTGCCTATATTTTGCAAAAATTGTTTTTCTCGTTCCTGATAGGTAACAGTTTTCTCTAAACATTTACCAAATCCATTTATTAAGACTTCGGTGTCTTTCTTAAACCATCCTAAAAAGTAAATCGAACATGCATGCTCTTGCTCATGAAAATGCTCGCTCTTCGTAACTCATTTTTGCGGCTGAAATCACTTTCGTTGTTTCGTGATTTGTAATTTAAATCAAAAGTAATTGCTATCAAGTGTACAGAGCTAGCCAATACTTTTAATAACAAATCATATGGGTGACAACGGAAACTGGGAACACACTGTAACTTTCTTATGACTGCTGATAAAAATTAGCGGATCATTTTACGTATGGCAGGATTAATTTTCTGACACATTTTCTGGATTAATTTTTTTTTTAATTTTTAAAAATAAAACTAGAAAGCCGCGACTGGCAGAAATTGTTTTCTTTTTCGTTTGTAATTATGGGCAAAATTCTAAATTTGAATATTTTTGTACATTTCCTTAGTTATTAACACTAAAAATTTCGATTTATTGTATTTCCTTAAAAACTCATTTTTTATTCAAATGTAGAGGGTGGGCCCTATTGATTTTTTAATAAAAGATTTTTTCTGAATTTTGCGGTGCAATTTTTAAAATCCGTCAAGAAAAGAAAAAAATAAAACAATTTCTGCCGGTCGCGGCCTTCTAGTTTTATTTTTAAAAATTAAAAAATATATTTCATCCAGAAAATGTGTCAGAAAATTGGTCCTGCCATACGTAAAATGATCCGCTGATTCAAAAATGTCAAAAAATACAGGGTGTCCCATTTTAAAAATAGAAATGTATGGTCTTGAAATCCGAAATGACCTCAAAGAATTCATGGCACCATCTAGTATAAACCTACCCAATTTCAAATTTTTGCAGCGTGTTCCCACTTTTCGTTGTCACCCGGTATATGACATACCCGAAATTTCCTTGCATCCCACTTTGTTTATTTTTTAAATCGTAGGCAAATTAGTGCAGGTAACTAATTTAGTGTTAGTAATAGAAGGTTCACTAAGTACCTACTTATTAAGGATGGTTCATGAATTGGTACATCTAAAATTATATCATTTGAAAAACTATGATTTTAGGTAAATATACAACATATTTTATTTTGTGTGGAAGATTATTTCATATTGTGTAAATCTAATATTATTTGCTTTTTCATGTGAGACTTCATTAGAAAAAAGAATAGTTCATTAGAAAAGAAGTAAGTGATCATATTTAAATTCAGAGAAATGTTATACAGTAAATTCAGGCATTACCATTATTTTCGTCTTCTTCAACATATTCCATACAGTACAGACGTCATTATCAATTTCCGCAAACGATTTCCCTTTATGTTCTAAAGGTACCGTTCCTTACCTACAAAAAAATAAATGACACATTCCTGATGCCTTTTCTTGAGATAAATTAATTGGAGCACGTTGGTTCTGTAGACATACGCCTACACAAACAAATATGACAAAAGTTACAGGACTCCATTAAAAGTTTGTTTTCATTATAAATAATGTAATAAATCAAAAAAGACATCTAGAATGTAATATTTATTTTTTGTATTTCTCATAGTTATCAAATTGCCCTAGACAAACATCGAAATTAGGCCACTCTGTACATATATCAATTAAATATACATATATGGCTAAGTTCATAATACTCCAAAAAATAAGTACCTAGATACCTACTTAATAATATTTAATATACATGAGTAAATTGAAAATCTGCTCTTACTCGATTGTTTCTACCGCTGCGTTGCAATGAACGGAAATGATGCAGACATCGTAGGTCCATTAATAATAAAATCGGTAATAGTAACTTAACTTTTTATGTCTAAGATTACAGACTACAAATTTCAATTTTTTGTTTGATAAATAGTACATTTTCTACTAACTGCCGTAAACTGATTGTTTTCATAACTTTTACCTTTTTAAGTGTAATATTTTTTAACTTATTGATTTTTCGGTAACTGTTAGATAGTTCCCTATATTAAACACAAACGGGTTAATATTTTCATCATTTTCTTTTTATTTGACCCTCAGAAATATCTGTATTTAAATAAATAAAACTTTCGAAAATTCTTAACCCCTAAGCAACAGCTAATATTTGCATATCTAGGGTTTGTAGGTAGATTAATTGTTTGCATAATATTCAAGTAAACAATAATTGCTTTAAGCCAAAGTTCTTTAATATCTATTTTTTATAAGAAATATACCTGTATTGAAAAAAATTTTTATGTATTTTTAAAAGTTATATCTTCCTATCTATTCAATGGTACGGTAAGTGTTTGCACATCCTATAGTTCTATTTTCTACCTAAAAAGGGTCACTTGATAATTTCATTTTAAACACATGTTCTACTGTTACCTACCTACTTTCTTTTGGCCTCGTTTTAAGAAAATCAATATCTTCATGGTTACATTAATATTCGTAATTTATTTTTCTAAGTATATTTTACATCTCAAAAATATTGTTATAAATCAATTTTTCTAATATTATCGAACTGTTTAATATTATCAAACTTCGGACCTGGAATTATGGATTAGTTATGAATTACTTTTATATTAAATATACATTATTTTAGGGTGAACAAAAATATAAATTGACATTTAAATTGTTTAAATTTTTTTTTTTTTTCTTTAGTTTTTTTGGGTTTTTGCCACACTTCTGAAAAAATAATAGAGATTAATTAAATAAGCCCTTGCGCCAAACGGAACAGTCAAGGGTTATTTTTGAAACTATGTTTGCCTAACCAAAAAATCTCACACTGAAAAAACAGATAAGTAAAAAAATAACAAAAATCACATCACTATCGCGCACTTCCGTGTTATTGACGTTTCGAAAACCTCTCTGTTTTCGTTCTCAAAATCGTATTAAAAATGTTAAACGTATGTCAAGTTTGACAGTTTAAAATTTATTTATCTGCTTCCATAGAGATGTTAAATGATTTTTATTTTATTGTTACTTACTTCTTCTTGATACAACTGTAGCCAACAAGGATCGATGTTCACTGAACAGTTTGACACACACTTATCTCCGTTCAACAAAATAATCGCGGTCTCTTTTAATTTTCTTTGTGTTGTGTTATCCTCCTTCTCTAAAATTTTTGCCGAACCCCATTGAATTAAATGACCGTTTTCCCAAGCGTGGTCGCAAATTTTGGATTTTTCAAATTCCAGTCTTTTTACATAATTTTTATGTTCCTCAACTCTAACATTCATAGGCCGAGACGTTTCTCCAACATAGTGTTTATTGCATTCACAAGGTATGCTGTAGATGCAATTTTTGAATTTTGTATATCATTTTTGGACGCGTTTTAGACAAAAATGATCGCAAAGTATTAGTTGTCTGAAAAACTGTTCGAATATTAAATTTATTACCGATTCTTCTTAACTTTTCTGATAATATAGGAATGTATGGAATTTTTATTGTATGATTAATTTCTTTTATTTGTCTTACAGTGTTCGTTTTATCTGTAATATTTTTAATGTTCTATCAACAAAATTTAGAGGGTATTCATTATTTATTAATACATTTTTAATAAATTTTATTTCGTTATTAAAAATATCATTGTTTGATGAAATTAATTTTGCTCTATCATATAAACATTTAACAACACCTTTCTTAATATCGATGTGATGGTTAGATCTAAAATTTAAATATCTATTGGTGTGAGTTTGTTTTCTATAAACACTTGTTTCTACAGAATTATCGTTGTTTTTAATTAAAACATCTAAAAATGGTAGCATATTATTATTTTCTATTTCCAAAGTAAATTTTATTGTTGGTTCTTTATTGTTAATATCATTTAAAAATTCATTTAATTCTGTAACAGTAAAAGGCCAAATTGCAAAAATATCATCTACATATCTCCACCAGATAGTTGGTTTTTTATTTATATTTTGAATATAATTTTCTTTATCATAAAAATGTTACTTAAAATTGGTGATAATGATGAGCCCATTGCCATTCCGAAATTTTGTTGATAAAATTCATTGTTTAGTTGAAAATATGTTGTTTTTATACATAGACTTAGTAATTCCATTATACATCCTACATTTAATTTTGTTCTGTTTGCCAAATTGATATCATTTTCCAGTTTATTTTTAATGATATTCAATGTTTTGTCTACTGGTACGTTAGTGAATAAACTAACTACGTCAAAACTCACCATTAAATGATTATTATTAAACTTATTTGAGGAAGAAATCTTTTCTAAAAGATGTTTGCTATTTTAATATAAGAATCGGATTGTCCAAATAAAGGTTTAATAATCTGTAACAAATATTTTGCTAATTTGTTGCAAGGTGAATTTATAGAACTAACTATTGGTCTTAGAGGTACATCACGTTTATGAATCTTTGGTAAACCATAAAAATGTGGTGGTTTACTATAATGTGGGTTTAAAATTTTTCTTTCAATATCTGAAAATTCTCTTTTGTATTTATATAATGTTCTATAAATTTTGTTTTCAATAGATTTAGTTGGGTCTTTGTTTAATTTTGTATAATTTCCGTCATTAATTAAACTATTTATTTTTTCATCATAAGTTGTTGTATCTAATATAACTGTGGCATTACCTTTATCGGCTGGTAAAATTTTAATATTATTATCATTTTTAAGTGATGATATAGATTTCCTCTCCTCTAATGATAAATTACTTTTAATTACATATTTTTTCTCAATTTCAATTTTTGACCGGATTCTATATTCATTAGCAATATTTAATGGTAATTTTTGAGCAATTTGTTCTATTGATGTTATTATATCAAATTTAGGGATATCTTTTGGTGTTACAGAATAATTTAAACCTTTACTGAGAACTAGTTTTTCAGACGAACTAAGTTGTCGATTTGACATATTTATGACAGTTTTATTTATAATTGGATTGTCATTTAAATTTAATTCAGAATTTTGCCTTTCATGATTTAATGTTCTAAATTTATTCAAATTTGTATTTTTTGTTTATTAAATTCTTTATTATAAGCATATAAAACATTATTGTACATACCTTCATAATCCTGTTGGTTCACTGTGTTTTGGAATTGTTCTTTTATATAGTTGATATTTCTTACCAGTTGTATCTTTTTGTGTCTATGGAATTGTATTCTTTCACGTACCATGGCTTCACTTGCTTTTCTTAAGATTTTGGTACATTTGAAACTTGAGTATGGTGCTTTTAGTCTCAAGCCTTTCGGAATTATTTTAAACTGTCTACACTTACACAAAAAAGTTATACTATTTTCAGTGTGAGCTAATTTTTTACTAATTGATTCTAATTTTCTAAAATATTTGGAAATATTAAGCCCATACCTTATGTTAAGATATTGTCTAAAGCTATTTATTTGTGGCATAGTTTTAGTTTTTCTTTAGTTTTTTTGGGTTTTTGCCACACTTCTGAAAAAATAATAGAGATTAATTAAATAAGCCCTTGCGCCAAACGGAACAGTCAAGGGTTATTTTTGAAACTATGTTTGCCTAACCAAAAAATCTCACACTGAAAAAACAGATAAGTAAAAAAATAACAAAAATCACATCACTATCGCGCACTTCCGTGTTATTGACGTTTCGAAAACCTCTCTGTTTTCGTTCTCAAAATCGTATTAAAATGTTAAACGTATGTCAAGTTTGACAGTTTAAAATTTATTTATCTGCTTCCATAGAGATGTTAAATGATTTATTTTATTGTTACTTACTTCTTCTTGATACAACTGTAGCCAACAAGGATCGATGTTCACTGAACAGTTTGACACACACTTATCTCCGTTCAACAAAATAATCGCGGTCTCTTTTAATTTTCTTTTTGTTGTGTTATCCTCCTTCTCTAAAATTTTTGCCGAACCCCATTGAATTAAATGACCGTTTTCCCAAGCGTGTTCGCAAATTTTGGATATTTCAAATTCCGTCTTTTATGTAATTTTTATGTTCCTCAACTCTAACATTCATAGGCCGAGACGTTTCTCCAACATAGTGTTTATTGCATTCACAAGGTATACTGTAGATGCAATTTTTTGAATTTTGTATATCATTTTTTGGACGCGTTTTAGACAAAAATGATCGCAAAGTATTAGTTGTCTGAAAAACTGTTCGAATATTAAATTTATTACCGATTCTTCTTAACTTTTCTGATAATATAGGAATGTATGGAATTTTTATTGTATGATTAATTTCTTTTATTTGTCTTACAGTGTTCGTTTTATCTGTAATATTTTTTAATGTTCTATCAACAAAATTTAGAGGGTATTCATTATTTATTAATACATTTTTAATAAATTTTATTTCGTTATTAAAAATATCATTTTTAATAAATTTTGTTGATAGAACATTAAAAAATATTACAGATAAAACGAACACTGTAAGACAAATAAAAGAAATTAATCATACAATAAAAATTCCATACATTCCTATATTATCAGAAAGTTAAGAAGAATCGGCAATAAATTTGATATTCGAAAAGTTTTTCAGACAACTAATACTTTACGATCATTTTTGTCTAAAACATGTTCAATAAATAATAAACGATACAAAATTCAAATGATTGTATCTACAAGCATACCTTGTGAATGCAATAAACATGTTGGAGAAACGTCTCGGCCTATGAATGGTAAAGTTGAGTAATATAAAAATTATATAAAGAGACGGGAATTTGAAAAATCAAAAATTTGCGAAGACGCTTGGGAAAACGGTCATTTAATTCAATGGGGTTCGGCAAAAATTTTATAGAAGGAAGATAACACAACAAAAATAAAATTAAAAGAGACCGCGATTATTTTGTTGAACGGAGATAAGTGTGTGTCAAACTGTTCAGTGAACATCGATCCTTGTTGGCTACAGTTGTATCAAGAAGAAGTAAGTAACAATAAAATAAAAATCATTTAACATCTCTATGGAAGCAGATAAATAAATTTTAAACTGTCAAACTTGACATACGTTTAACATTTTTAATACGATTTTGAGAACGAAAACAGAGAGGTTTTCGAAACGTCAATAACACGGAAGTGCGCGATAGTGATGTGATTTTTTTTACTTATCTGTTTTTTCAGTGTGAGATTTTTTGGTTAGGCAAACATAGTTTCAAAAATAACCCTTGACTGTTCCGTTTGGCGCAAGGGCTTATTTAATTAATCTCTATTATTTTTTCAGAAGTGTGGCAAAAACCCAAAAAAACTAAAGAAAAACTAAAACTATGCCACAAATAAATAGCTTTAGACAAGAGTTTTCATGTTTTTGAAATATACAGAGGGCCACTCCCATGTATCTCGCTTAATATGCGAGACACGTCAAAAATCTTTAATTGTTTCTTATTGCATTTTTGGAGGCCTTTATGCTCGTAAAAACAGATTTTCTTATAATATTATTTTATTACATTGTCTGTGTCAAAATAATTTTAAAGACCCAATTGCTTCTAATGTAAAAACCAATAAAATAATATTATAAGATGAATCCGTATTTCGCATAAAAAAGTACATTCTGTTTATTATTTTTTTGCAGTTGACGTCTTTAAAACAAGTTCTACATTATCTTGAGCAACACGAAAATATTTAGGTACATTTTTTTTTACCTAAAATTGAAAAAAATGTAATAAATACAAAAGATAAGGGCAACATGTAGTATATTGCATGAAAGACGAAAAAGCAGGCAATTTTTTGTGGCCATAGCCTGCTTCAATAAAAAAAAAAATTTTCCGCCTAGCGGGCGCAGCGAACCACATACGATATTTCAAAAATCTGTTTATATCAGGTGAAAGGTATCAATTTTGCAATCAAAATTTATTACCAATAAGTTTCCTCTATCTCTTAAAATAAAAAAGTTAGACAGCCTTAAAATTTGCGCACTTTACAGGTTTTTTTGTTATTACTCATAAAGTTGGCCATGGATCTCAAATTTGTTTTTACGAGCATAAAGGCCTCCAAAAGTGCAACAAAAAACAATTAAAGATTTTTGACGTGTCTCGCATATTAAGCGAGATACATGGGAGTGGCCTCTTATGTGATACAGCCTGTATATTGCCGTCAATTACTAAATGTAGATACTCGTAAAAATAAAAAAATCAAATTAACATTAAACAACGTTAAAGCAACAACTTCAAACATATTACATTTTAGTATTAAAACCCAACATAAAAATTGTATAGTGCATATTTTTGTAAAATTATATAAAATTTAACATTTGGAAAAATAAACAGTGCGTTTCGCTAAGTGAACACCCTATACGTATATGCTATGTCGAATTTGAATAGTTTCATATCAATATTATTTAAAGCAAAGCTTTTTTTTATAAATTTAATAACAAAAAAGTTTTTCATATGTAGGCAAGTTTGTTAGACATCATTAGATACAGGTATATTAAAGTAACAACTTTGTAATCTTTTTAAAATTTTAGTTACGTAAATGTTCTTATTTTTAATTTTACTGTTGTTATTATTATTTCAGTTTAATTCGACAACTTTGTTGTAAAATAAAAATTGAATGTCAATTTATTCCAACAAATTCAAAAATCGTTTATTAACTTTTCCACAGATATGGCTGACTGAAAAATTCTATAAGAGCTAAAACATATCATTGCAAATATATCACAAGTATTAGAGTATTAAGCGCTGTTGCCAAAAAATGGAAGTCTGAACGAACGGCACTACACACGGAAGTGGCTTAGTATTACTAATATCTAAATATATACAACCTACAGCCGACTGCAGCGCCACCGATATATAGCCGAACTAAAAATTTTCACTAAAGATAAATTTATGGCAAAATCACTTCCAACCGAAATTTGGCCATAAGCTTAGTAGAGGCATCTGTGGCATTTGTACCAAATCTCACTAGTTTTCCTTGTCACTTCCATGGACGGAAGTGGCGAGGTTATATATGAAGTGGTAACGTGCGTCGTGTATCTACTTTGGAAGTGACAAAGTGCATAACATACATATATATATATATAGACAAGGATTTTTTAATCGGGTAAATCAGTCACAAAATAAAGAAGACTCTTTATCTAGTTCAAGCTTTCGAGTACTTTATTGTCTCTTCATCAGGAACTCTAAAAACGTTACATTATGAAAATATGCAGAAATTATAAAATGTAAAAAACCAACTTACAAAAAACGAGGTTGTATCACTAACATTGCATGGACTAAATACACCATCACGTGTTACAATAAAACGTCAACAGCAAACAAATTAAAAGAATCTACATTACTAATAAAATTTTGTTAGGAATTTGAAAAAACTTCTTTTTACTAAAAACTAACCTCAAAGAGGAGCACATGGTCAATCAGCCAGCATGGCCATGTAGACAATGAACACAAAAATAATGGGGACCTAGGAACAATAGGAAATGGCTGACAGAAGTCAGGTACTGCCAACTGTGAAATCTGAACATTAAAATATTAACTACCAACTGTGACTAAGAAAAATTCCAAAAAATTTTTTAAAAATTAGTTGACAATATTCTGGCTGCTGTGCCAATGTAGAAGATAAGTAAAAATGACACTAATCAATGTCTAATCTCCTATTAATGCAATTAATCTCCTGGTCAATGAAACACACATATATATATATATATATTGATACCTGTTAAGTTGTCACTTCCGTTATGTAGATATGGCGTCCTAACTTCCGGGTGTTATAGTTAATATATTTGTAAAATAGTTACATATATCTGTTTAGGGGAGCCTCAACATTCCGAATATTAAAAGAGGGGAAGCAATTTTTTATTTTAAAATATTCACATATATACTATATAGATGATACGAAGAGACTTCCAAATATATATATATTCAAGAGACTGACGTGGCGTTGCTACTTCACGCAACGTTGCCAAATCTCTGGAAGTCATAACGTAGTATTCTTATTCAGAGATTATATAAACTTGCATACATAGGTGGACTGACTGTACAAAGCATAATAAGTTTTATCCGCGTCTACAACTTTGTCGGCTATCAATAAACTTAATTTGTTTTGTTTGGCGGCACTGTATGTAATTTTAGTTAGTTACTGTACATTTAAGTTGCGTTTATACACTTTTTAATACAGGGTGAATCACGGTAATAGTCCATCTATTACAAGTTTTCATGGAAGTAGTCTTTATTTTTTAATAATAATGTTTTAATTTAACATCCTATATAATCGAATATGAGCTTTTCAATGAAAATATTTTCAAGGAGCTATCACTTCCAGTTAAACCGGAAGAGACCAACAACTTCATTATCTTAAAAGGAATGCAATTTTTATTTAATTTTCTCATGTTATTTTAATAAGACTTTCATAATACTTCGCTATACTTAATCCTTACTTTTCGTGATATTCTGATTTTTTCGGAAAAAAATCACCACTTTTAAATTAGCTGCATCAAATATTATGAGAGTTAAAGAAAAAAAATTGGTCAAATTTCATACAAAGTGTTGACAAATCAGGTGCCAATTTAGTTCATTTTAAACTATTAAAACAATTTTTTTTAGTGGAACATCTCTAAGCCCTTGCGCCAAACGGATCAGTCAAAACACAGAGTTTTTCGAAACGTCAAAAATACGGAAGTGCGCGATGGTGAAGTGATTTTTGTTATTTTTTACTTATCTGCTCTTTTCAGTGTAAGATTTTTTGGTTAGGCAAACTTAGTTTCAAAAATAATCCTTGACGCAAGGGCTTATTTAATTATTAATCTTAATTTTTTCCATAAGTGTGGCAAAAACCCAATCAAACTAAAGAAAAACTAAAATTATGCCACAAATAAATAACTTCAGACAATATCATAACTGGAAGTGACAGCTTCTTGAAAATATTTTCATTACAAAGCTCGCATTCGATTATACAGAGTCAAATTTTCAAAACAAAATAATCACTGCATCCGTGAAAATTTCTAATGGTCCATCACCGTGAATCAGCCTATATAAATTGCATGTAAAAAATATATATTCGATTAGGAAAAGTATATTCTCCAAAGAATTCCAAAAAAAAGAAAACAAATTTGTGGAGGTAACCATTTCGACCCAAATACGAACGAGTGTTTCTTCTATAAGACTGAAGTATTCGCGTGTTTAAATGAGTCTTGTCCTCTAGATAGAATCAAATTATTCTTAATAATGTTTAATTTTCTTACGAAAAAAACTCATTGCTAGTGCGGCATCTTTTATGTTTCAAATAAAAAGGAACAACAAACAACTGTAAATAGATTTCACTGTTTTTCATATTCAAAATTTTAATTAATTGTATCCAGGAAATAACGCGTAGAGAACACAAATACCATTGATAACTCGCGGCGGAGCCCCCACAAATTATTGCAAACTTTACTCGTCATGTTTATGCAAAATCGTTTAGTCTATAAAAGCCGGAAAATATTTTAAATTAGACAATTTAAAATATTAATAATGGATCCTGCAATATTTACCGCGAAATATAAAAACAGTAAAATTATAAAATTAATTAGCAATTGTGTTATAAAAAAATTGGTGTAAAATGGTTTTTTTTGTCCGAAATAAAGCTTTAACAATAATAAAATATTCTTAAGCTAAAACTTCACTCATAGGCTAAGGTCACAAAAAAAAAATTAAAAATAAATCAGTTTCTTCACAAGATCGCTATCGCCTAAAGGTGCACACAAATTAAATACATATTTTGCAATCATTTTAAAAGCTGGATTAAAAAATTAAATTTATTAGGCCCAACCAAGTTTTTATTATTGTCTTTTAAACATAATAAAATTTGCTATTGGAATCTCCAGGGTTGCAAGCTAATTCTTCGAAAACGTCTCAGGTACCGAAATGGGCATTTAAACTTTAAAGGGCTATAACAGATGGTTTTAATAGTTTACTTTGACAGTGGAAGTAGTAATAGAAAAATAGTACTGCTTATTTTATATAAAATCGTTCAGACTATAAAAGCCGGAAAATATTTTAAATTCATATTTTACTATAGATTGTATAGGACACACTGTAAAGTAATACTGGACAGTGCTAACACAACAAAGTTTTTTTATTAGAAAATAAGTATTTTAAATATAAAAATACGATAGTGTGTTAGGTTAGGTTTCAAGTGAATGGACCATAATAACTAACCCCCCACTGGAACCATATAGTCTATTGTAGCTTGCGACAGTAGAACTACAAACTAAAATTTATTTATTCGATAAATTTAGAAAAAACAAACGTTTGTCTAAATTCCACTGCATTGCAAATTTTTTAATTAAAAAATCGATATATAATTAACACAAATAAACTTTGATTTTAATATTTTTTGAATTTTTAAAAAGGAATGATTTTCATAATTTGTTTTTGAATTTATCAAATTGATCACCTATTTCCACGTAATTTTCAAATATTTTTTAAATAAAAGTCAATGACTAAACAAAGTTTATATTCATAAATTCAGGTAACAGTATACCTACACTGTCTACATAATTTTCTAAAGTTCTAAAATACACTGCTCAAAATAGGAAGGACAAGGAATACCAGTATACATCAGTATAGAATAGTTTTTTGGCCTATAACATTTTTTCTTCAAATGCTTAGTGTAGTAGAATTCAGAGGTTGAATATTAATTTTTTTAAATGTTTTCGTAGCTTAACTTTTTTTGGTTTCATATACCTATATACATATTTTTAAATAATATTAAACTCCCTGTATAACAAAAACTAAGCGTTTTAAGAGAAAATATTATGATTAGATTTTACTACTGTCACACTTCGTCTTCTACCTATATTTTGCAAAAATTGTTTTTCTAGTTCCTGATAGGTAACAGTTTGTCTCTAAATATTTACCAAATCCATTTATTAAGACTTCGGTTTCTTTCTTAGACCATCCTAAAAAGTAAATAAAATGCATGCTCTTGCTCTTGAAAATGCTCTCTCTTCGTAACTCTTTTTTGCGGCTGAAATCAATTTCGTTGTTTCGTGATTTGTAATTTAAATCAAAAGTAATTGCTATCAAGTGTACAGAGCTAGCCAATACTTTTATTAACAAATCATATGGGTGACAACGGAAACTGGGAACACACTGTAACTTTCTTATGACTGCTGATAAAAATTAGCGGATCATTTTACGTACGGCAGGACTAATTTTCTGACACATTTTCTGGATTAATTTTTTTTTATTTTTAAAAATAAAACTAGAAAGCCGCGACTGGCAGAAATTGTTTTCTTTTTCGTTTGTAATTATGGGCAAAATTCTAAATTTGAATATTTTTGTACATTTCCTTAGTTATTACCACTAAAAATTTCGATTTATTGTATTTCCTTAAAAACTCATTTTTTTTCAAATGTAGAGGGTGGGCCCTATTGATTTTTTAATAAAAGATTTTTTCTGAATTTTGCGGTGCAATTTTTAAAATCCGTCAAGAAAAGAAGAAAATAAAACAATTTCTGCCAGTCGCGGCCTTCTAGTTTTATTTTTAAAAATTAAAAAAATATATTTAATCCAGAAAATGTGTCAGAAAATTGGTCCTGCCATACGTAAAATGATCCGCTGATTCAAAAAATGTCAAAAAATACAGGGTGTCCCATTTTAAAAATAGAAATCCGAAATGACCTCAAAGAATTCATGACACCATCTAGTATAAACCCACCCAATTTCATTTTGATCAGCAGTCATAAAAAAGTTGCAGCGTGTTCCCACTTTTCGTTGTCACCCGGTATATGACATACCCGAAATTTCCTTGCATCCCACTTTGTTTATTTTTTAAATCGTGGGCAAATTAGTGCAGGTAACTAATTTAGTGTTAGTAATAGAAGGTTCACTAAGTACCTACTTATTAAGGATGGTTCATAAATTGGTAGGACATCTAAAATTATATCATTTGAAAAACTCTGATTTTAGGTAAATATACAACATATTTTATTTTGTGTGGAAGATTATTTCATATTGTGTAAATCTAAAATTATTTGCTTTTTCATGTGAGATTTTATTAGAAAAAAGAATAAGTAAGTGATCATATTTAAATTAAGAGAAATGTTATACAGTAGGTAAATTCAGGCGTTACCATTATTTTCGTCTTCTTCAACATATTCCATACAGACGTCATTATCAATTTCCGCAAACGATTTCCCTTTATGTTCTAAAGGTACCGTTCCTTACCTACAAAAAAATAAATGACACATTCCTGATGCCTTTTCTTGAGATAAATTAATTGGAGCACGTTGGTTGTGTAGACATACGCCTACACAAACAAATATGACAAAAGTTACAGGACCCCATTAAAAGTTTGTTTTCATTATAAATAATAATGTAATAAAAAGACATCTAGAATGTAATATTTATTTTTTGTATTTCTCATAGTTATCAAATTGCCCTAGACAAACATCGAAATTAGGCCACTCTGTATATATATCAATTAAATATACATATATGACCAAGTTCATAATACCCCAAAAAATAAGTACCTAGATACCTACTTAATAATATTTAATATACATGAGTAAATTGAAAATCTGCTCTTACTCGATTCTTTCTACCGCTGCGTTGCAATGAACGGAAATGATGCTAGACATCGTAGGTCCATTAATAATAGAATCGGTAATAGTAACTTTTTATGTCTAAGATTACAGACTACAAATTTAAATTTTTTGTTTGATAAATAGTACATTTTCTACTAACTGCCGTAAACTGATTGTTTTCATAACTTTTACCTTTTTAATAAGGAAGTGTAATATTTTTTAAATTATTGATTTTTCTGTAACTGTTAGATAGTTCCCTATATTAAACACAAACGGGTTAATATTTTCATCATTTCCTTTTTATTTGACCCTCAGAAATATCTGTATTTAAATAAATAAAACTTTCGAAAATTCTTAACCCCTAAGCAACAGCTAATATTTGCATATCTAGGGTTTGTAGGTAGATTAATTTTTTTGCATAATATTCAAGTAAACAATAATTGCTTTAAGCCAAAGTTCTTTAATATCTTTTTTTTATAAAAAAGAAACTGTATTGAAAAAAATTTGTATGTATTTTAAAAACTTTTCTAAAAGTTATATTTTCCTATCTATTCAATGGTACAATTAAAATGCCTCGGTAAGTGTTTGCACATCCTATAGTTCTATTTTCTACCTAAAAAGGGTCACTTGATAATTTCATTTTAAACACATGTTTAACTGTTACCTACTTTCTTTTGCCTTCCTTTTAAGAAAATCAATATCTTCATGGTCATGATACTCATGGTTACATTAATATTCGTAATTTATTTTTCTAAGTATATTTTACATCTCAAAAATATTGTTATAAATCTATTTTTCTAATATTATCGAACTGTTTAATATTATCAAACTTCGGACCTGGAATTATGGATTGGTTATGAATTAAACGTTTATATTAAATATACATTATTTTAGGGTGAACAAAAATATAAATTGACATTTAAATTGTTTAAAAATTGGTAAGAAGAGTTTTCATGTTTTTGAAATATACAGGCTGTATCACATAACATACTTCCATGTATCTCGCTTAATATGCGAGACACGTCAAAAATCTTTAATTGTTTTTTGTAGCATTTTTGGTGGCCTTTATGCTCGTTAAAACAAATTTGAGATCCATGGCCAACTTTATGAGTAATAACAAAAAAACCTGTAAAGTGCCCAAACTTTAAGGCTGTCTAACCTTTTTATTTTAAGAGATAGAGAAAACTTGTTGGTAATAAATTTTGATTGCAAAATTGATGCCTTTCACCTGACATAAACATATTTTTGAAATATCGTATGTGGTTTGCTGCGCCCTCTAGGCGGACAATTTTTTTTTATTGAAGCAGGTTATGGCCGCAAATTGTCTGTTTTTTCGTCTTTCATTCAATATACTACATGTTGCTCTTATATTTCGTATTTATTACATTTTTTTCATTTTTAATTAAAAAAAATTTACCTAAATATTTTCGTGTTGCTCAAGTTAATGTAGAACCTGTTTAAAGACGCCAATTGCAAAAAAATAATAAACAGAATGTACTTTTTTATGCAAAATACAGATTTTCTTATAATATTATTTTATTACATTGTCTGTGTCAAAATAATTTGATTTTGATTTTGATTTTATTGCTTCTAATGTGAAAACCAATAAAATAATATTATAAGATAAATCCGTATTTCGCATGAAAAAGTACATTCTGTTTATTATTTTTTTGCAGTTGACGTCTTTAAAACAGATTCTACATTATCTTGAGCAACACGAAAATATTTAGGTACATTTTTATTACCTAAAATTGAAAAAAATGTAATAAATACAAAAGATAATGGCAACATGTAGTATATTGCATGAAAGACGAAAAAGCAGGCAATTTTTTGTGGCCATAGCCTGCTTCAATAAAAAAAAAATTCCGCCTAAAGGGCGCAACGAACCACATACGATATTTCAAAATTCTGTTTATATCAGGTGAAAGGTATCAATTTTGCAATCACAATTTATTACCAATAAGTTTTCTCTATCTCTTAAAATAAAAAAGTTAGACAGCCTTAAAGTTTGAGCACTTTACAGGTTTTTTTTGTTATTACTCATAAAGTTGGCCATGGATCTCAAATTTGTTTTTACGAGCATAAAGGCCTCCAAAAGTGCAACAAAGAACAATTAAAGATTTTTGACGTGCCTCGCATATTAAGAGGGATACATGGAAGTGGCCCTCTTATGTGATACAGCCTGTATATTGCCGTGAATTACTAAGTGTAGATACTCGTAAAAATAAAAAAATCTATTTAACATTAAACAACGTTAAAGCAACAACTTCAAACATATTACATTTTAGTATTAAAACCCAACATAAAAATTGTATAGTGCATATTTTTGTAAAATTATATAAAATTTAACATTTGGAAAAATAAACAGTGCGTTTCGCTAAGTGAACACCCTATACGTATATGCTATGTCGAATTTGAATAGTTTCATATCAATGTTATTTAAAGCAAAGCTTTTTTATAAATTTAATAACAAAAAAGTTTTTCATATGTAGGTTTGTTAGACACATTAGATACAGGTATATTAAAGTAACAACTTTGTAATATTTTTAAAATTTTAGTTACGTAAATGTTCTTATTTTAAATTTTACTGTTGTTATTATTATTTCAGTTTAATTCGACAGCTTTGTTGTAAAATAAAAATTGAATGTCAATTTATTCCAACAAATTCAAAAATCGTTTATTAACTTTTCCACAGATTGATAAATGACTGATAAATTCTATAAGAGCTAAAACATATCATTGCAAATATATCACAAGTATCAGAGTATTAAGCGCTGTTGCCAAAAAATGGAAGTCTGAACAAACGGCACTACACACGGAAGTGGCTTAGTATTACTAATATCGATATATAGCCGAAGTAAAAAGTTTCACTAAAGATAAATTTATGACAAAATCACTTCCAACCGAAATTTGGCCATAAGCTTAGTAGAGGCAAATGTGGCATTTGTACCAAATCTCACTAGTTTTCCTTGTCACTTCCATCGACGGAAGTGGCGAGGTTATATATGAAGTGGTAACGTGCGTCGTGTATCTACTTTGGAAGTGACAAAGTGCATAACATACATATATATATATATAAGCTATTACTGCGAACAGGATTCGAACCTGTGCGGGCAGAGCCCATTTGATTTCAAGTCAAACACCTTAACCACTCGGACATCGCATCTTTGTTAATATTGTGATTTTTCCGTTAGGTTAGATTCTATTTCCATATGCCAAGTCGCTTATCTCTACTACAGATCTTTACTTTTTTCTACAGTCTACTGCGCATGTTTATTCTCTTCGGTTAGATCCTTAGGTTAGGTCGCTTATCCCCGCGTTCCGCACCCCGCACCCCCGCGTATCAGCACCCCGCACCGTGTCATACTTCAGTTCATTGACCTTGCTCCTTCTCCTCCTCCGGCTCCAGCTCCGGTTCCTTATCCTTTTCATCTCTCCAATCCACTCTCCGGTGTTATATTTCAGTTCATTGACCTTGCTCCTCCTCCGGCTCCGCTCCTTATCCTTTTCATCTCTCCAATCTACTCTACTCACTGGTTTTTACTGCATGTGTATTGCACAGTACAAGCACAGCGCTATCGGACACGATCCCAGGCGTTGGGTTTCCTTCTAGAAAGGCTTGCACTGCTAAGAAGTAACAACTTAGCGTTTGAAACATCTGCGTTTGTAAGACCGTTGATGTTAGTATAGACAGTAACGCTCTACACACGCTCTATGTACTATGAAGTAGTTTCAAGTGAGACAACCCCTCTGTTTATTGTCTGAAGCTATTTATTTGTGGCATAGTTTTAGTTTTTCTTTAGTTTTTTTGGGTTTTTGCCACACTTCAATGCGTAGAAATTTTGTTGTCAAGCCAAAAATCGTACTACTGTCACTGTCACGATTTTCAGCTACTGAAAAATCGTGACAGTGACAGTAGTACGATTTTGGCTTGACAACAAAATTTCTACGCATTGAAGTGTGGCAAAAACCAAAACTAAAAAAAAAAACCTATGGCTCGACTGCTTATATATCACAGTTTCCCTCTAGAAGCAACACAAACACGTGGCTGCTGATACAATCAGACGTGCATCACGATACAGACAATAAGGACACACACTGGTTATACCTTTACTGCATGTGTATTGCACAGTACAAGCACAGCGCTATAGGACACGATCCCAGTCGTTGGGTTTCCTTCTAGAAAGGCTTGCACTGCTAAGAAGTAACAACTTAGCAGTTGAATGATCCGCGTTTGCCAGACGGTTTTTGTTGGTATGGGCAATAACGTCCTACACACGCTCTATGGACTATGAAGTACTTTCCAGTGAGACAACCACTCTGTTTATGGCTCGACTGCTTATATATCACAGTTTCCCTCTAGAAACAACACAAACACGTGGCTGATGACACAATCAGACGTGCATTATGATACATACATTAAGGATACACAGTGGTTATACCTTTACTGCATGTGTGTTGAACAGTACAAGCACAGCGCTATAGGACACGATCCCAGGCGTTGGGTTTACTTCTAGAAAGGCTTGTACTGCTAAGAAGTAACATCTTAGCAGTTGAATCATCCGCGTTTGCCAGACGGTTGTTGTTGGTATGGCAATAACGCCCTACACACCCTCTATGGACTATGAAGTACTTTCAAGTGAGACAACCACTCTGTTTATGGCTCGACTGCTTATATATCACAGTTTCCCTCTAGAAGCAACACAAACACGTGGCTGCTGATACAATCAGACGTTCATCACGATACAGACAATAAGGATACACACTGGTTATACCTTTACTGCATGTGTATTGCACAGTACAAGCACAGCGCTATAGGACACGAACCCAGGCGTTGGGTTTGCTTCTAGAAAGGCTTGCTCTGCTAAGAAGTAACAACTTAGCGTTTGAAACATCTGCGTTTGTGAGACCGTTGATGTTAGTATCGGCAGCAACACTCTACACACGCTCCATGTACTATGAAGTAGTTTCAAGTGAAACAATCGCTCTGTTTATGGCTCGACTGCATATATATCACAGTTTCCCTCTAGAAGCAACACAAACACGTGGCTGATGATACAATCAGACGTGCATTATGATACAGACAATAAGGATACACACTGGTTATACCTTTACTGCATGTGTATTGCACAGTACAAGCACAGCGCTATAGGACACGATCCCAGGCGTTGGGTTTCCTTCTAGAAAGGCTTGCACTGCTAAGAAGTAACAACTTAGCAGTTGAATCATCTGCGTTTGCCAGACGGTTGTTGTTGGTATGGGCATTAACGCTCTACACGCGCTCTATGGACTATGAAGTAGGTTCAAGTGAGACAACCACTTCGTTTACGGCTCGACTGCATATATATCACAGTTTCCATCTAGAAGCAACACAAACACGTGACTGATGTAACAATCTGACGTGCATCATGATGCATACATTAAGGATACACATTGGTTATACCTTTACTGCATGTGTGTTGTACAGTACAAGCACAGTGGTATAGGACACGATCCCAGGCGTTGGATTTGGTTCTAGAAAAGCGTGCACTGCTAAGAAGAAACAACTTGGCGTTTGAAACAACCGCGTTTGCAAGACGGTTGATGTTAGTATAGGCAATAACGTTCTGCACAAGCTCTATGGCCTATGAAGTAGGTTCAAGTGAGACAACCACTCTGTTTATGGCTCGACTGGTTATATATCACAGTTTACCTCTAGAAACTACACAAACACGTGGCTGATGATACAATCAGACGTGCATCACGATACAGACAATAAGGATACACACTGGTTATACCTTTACTGCATGTGTGTTGAACAGTACAAGAACAGCGCTATAGGACAAGATCCCAGGCGTTGGGTTTCCTTCTAAAAAAGCTTGCACTGCTAAGAAGTAACATCTTAGCAGTTGAATCATCCGCGTTTGTCAGACGGTTGTTGTTGGTATGGCAATAACGCCCTACACACGCTCTATGGACTATGAAGTACTTTCAAGTGAGACAACCCCTCTGTTTATTGCTCGACTGCTTATATATCACAGTTTCCCTCTAGAAACAACACAAACACGTGGCTGATAAGAATAAGGATACACACTGGTTATACCTTTACTGCATGTGTATTGCACAGTACAAGCACAGAGCTATAGGACACGATCCCAAGCGTTGGGCTTCCTTCTAGAAAGGCTTGCACTGCTAAGAAGTAACAACTTAGCGCTTGAAACATCTGCGTTTGTCAGACCGCTCTGTTTGTGGCTCGACTGCATATATATTGTCACGGAATTTGCCCCACGCACACCCAAATCGACGATAGTGGTATCGCGAAACGCGAAATTGTCCCGATCACCCCTACGGATTCTGGTAAACAAACAACATGCCGTGAATCGAGGCGTTACTGGAAAATTGGGGAAACGACGAAAAGCGTTCCAGTCGTTCGAGTAAATGGGTCTAGAGATGCTAGAAAATACATTCGTTGGGTCTATAAAAGAAGAAGAAACGGCCGCGTTAGTCTCGTATTACAGTGTTGAAGTGAAGTGTTTAGTTGGAGAGATCAAAGCGATTTAGATAGCGATTAATTAAATAAGTGTTTAGTTGACCTGTAATTAGTAGTCAGTAGTGTACTGAGCAGTTAATAAAGATGTGATTAATTATTAACGGATTGTTTTTCTGGCAGTAAGAAAAATTCGGATTGGGAAATCCGTGACAATTTGGTGTCGGAAGTGGATTTAACTGGAAGTTTTAAGGAACTTTCTGGAACCCTATCCACATAGTGGGATTTAACTGAAAGTTTGAGGAGCTTTCTGGATCCCTGTGCGTGAGTGGGTTTAAGTGGAAGTTGGAAGAACTTTCTGGAACCCTGTACGTGGGTGGAATAAAGACCCAAGTGTGACATATCACCGCACTCGTCGTGACTTAAGGAAGTGAACGGTGGTATTTACGAAGGAAATTCTCGAACATTCTAGAACTTTGTACGGGAGTGAGACAAAGACCCAAGTGTGACATATCACCGCACTCGTCGTGACTCAAGGAAGTGAACGGTGATATTTGCGATGAACATTCTCGAACATTCTAGAACTTTCTACCGAAGTGAGACAAAGACCCAAGTGTGGAATATCACTGTACTCGTTTCATTGTAAGAAAGTCAACGGTGACATTTACAAACACATTCTAGAACATTCCAAAGCAAATAGAGTGAATACCTGTAACTAGAAGTCAAGTCAACATGGATGCACAACTGGCGAAGCTGTTAGAATTGATGCAAACGATGCAAGAACAGGGACGGATGATGCAAGAGAAATTAGAAGAACAGGGACAAACAATGCAAGAACAGAGGCGGATGATGCAAGAAAAATTAGAATAACAGGGACAAACTATGCAAAATAAACCAGAAGAACAAGGGCATAAAATGGAAGACCAGACGAAGACAATGCAAGACAAATTTGAAGAACAAGGACATAAAATGAAAGATCAGATACAGACAATACAACAGGAAATGAGAGACCAGACGAAAGAAATGCAGGAAAAATTAGAAACGAAATTAGAAGAGCAGGGGTATAAAATGAAATATCAGATACAGACAATACAACAGGAAATGAGAGACCAGACGAAGGAAATGCAGACAAAGTTGGAAAAATTGGAGAATACACTAAAAGAAAAACTAGAGGAGCAGTCTCATAAAGTGGAAACACAAGTAGAGGAGAAACTGTTAGCTCAAAAAAAGGAAATAGACAAAGAAATAAACTTGGTTAGAGAAACCTGCGAAGAACTCCGACATAAGCTAGACAACATAAGAAAGGAAGGCGTAATAAAATCAGAAGGATCTGTTATACTATCTCAGCCTCCTGAATTCGACGGCAAGGTCTCTTGGAACGTCTATCTGCGTCGGTTCGAAGCGGCAGCTACGTCAAACGAATGGTCTGATTGTGAAAAGGCTACTGCTCTAATAGTTGCTCTCCGAGAGAAAGCTCTTGACGTCTTACAAGGAGTTCCTGCTGGGCAGCAGAATAACTACGACATTTTAAAACAGCATATGGAAATGAGAAATGG
Source organism: Monochamus saltuarius (assembly GCA_025584915.1). NCBI lineage: Eukaryota > Metazoa > Arthropoda > Insecta > Coleoptera > Cerambycidae > Monochamus > Monochamus saltuarius. The sequence continues at coordinate 40,598,215 of CM046725.1, read as the reverse complement.
GGATAAGCACCTGCAGCAAGTGTACCAGGCACAATTGAAAAATCGTCATCAACAAAGTGGAGAGAATTTACAACATTTTGAGACCGATGTTGCCCGACTGGTTCGATTGGCTTATCCGACAGCCCCGTCCGAATTCTTAGACCATCTCTCCATCCAAGTTTTTACTGATGGTCTAAGAGATTGTGAAACCCAGCAGACACTGCGACTCGCTAGACCTAAAACTTTGAATGAAGCCCTCTCGCATGCACTGGAATTCGAGGCAGCAAAGATGGCATCTGGTAGACATGTTAAAGTTCGGGCCATAAGTGATAACAGCGATAGTATGGCAAATGGAGATCATTGATAAATTCAGCCCATCTACTGGACCAAAGAAAGAACAATTTGATAGTCGAAGGGATCGCCTTCTTAAATGCTGGAACTGTGGACAGACAGAACATCTAAAAAGACAGTGTAGGGCCCCGGTCACGGAACAGCGAAAGCGCGACTTCCAGGCGGCAGCTGCACAGGAAAACTAGGTTCAGCCGGCTTGACGGGGCAAAAGCCGGCTGCATCGTCCTACCATGCCCCACGAGAAGACATTACGTTTTCACGTCTCCAGGACTCTGATTCCTTGCTAGTAGAAGGCATTATTTTTGGTATGTTCCCTATGGTAATTGACACTGGAGCGACAAGAACTATTGTACGGCCGGATATTCTTGGTGACTGGCGTATTAAGAATCCTGCCAAACGTTATGTTCTTACAACAGCCAATGGACAACAACTGCCAGTCAAGGGGAAATGCGAGCTTGAAGTAGAATTAGGAGACGTCAAGTTCAAACACAAAGCCCTGGTAGCAGATATATCGGACAGTGTCATACTCGGACTAGACTTACTACGAGCAAAGGGGGTGAACTTAAATTTGAATGCTGGCACGCTACGGATAATGGGTGAGGAAGTAGTGCTAACGACCACCACTGAGAATAACGCTGCACGGAGACTCGTTGTTAAAGAAGATGTGGTACTACCTGCTCAGACCGAAACCTTGGTTGCCACTGTAATGGATGGGGAAATGTCTTGCAGTGTAGGAGTGGTGGAACCCAGTAATCCGGATTTGTTCAATAAATCTATAGTCACCGGCTGCACCCTGATTAAACCGGAGAAGACGACAATAGTACGGGTAGTTAACCTGAAAACCTTTCCACAGAAAATTACAAAGGGAACTGAAGTAGGAGTCTGTGAACCTGTTACCATGGTCAGAACACTCAAAGAAAACAACGAAATGGAGAAGAAACTAAATAAGACCAGTCTAATGGAATGTCTAAGGGATATCGTGGATAGGGCCAAGGAAAGATTAACGGAGATGGAGGTGGAACAACTGGAAGAGCTGCTAAGTGAAAATGAAGATGTGTTTGCACTTAAACCAGGCGACTTTGGGAAAACCAATGTAGTGAAGCATCGAATCGATACTGATTAATCGTCTCCTATAAAGCAGCCACCACGAGGACTTCCACTAACCAAGCGAGACGAAGTTAACAAAATGTTAATTGAAATGCAAAACCAAGGCACCATAGAGCCATCTCAGGGTCCATGGGCTACTCCTGTAGTCCTGGTCAAAAAGAAAGACGGCTCCACCCGATTTTGTGTGGACTACAGAAAATTAAATGACGTCACCAAGAAAGACAGTTACCCATTACCGAGAATTGACGATACTCTGGACACCTTGGCTGGTGCGCAATGGTTTTCCACTTTGGATTTAAAGAGTGGATATTGGCAAGGCGAGGTCAGCCCAGAAGACAAGGAAAAGACAGCGTTCACTACCGGAAATGGATTGTGGCAGTTTAATGTAATGCCATTTGGTCTATGTAATGCCCCTGCCACTTTTGAACGACTGATGGAAACTGTACTTCATGGCCTGCATTGGGAAACCTGTTTGATTTACTTGGACGACGTGGTGGTGCTGGGACGCTCTTTCCAGGAGCACCTGAAGAACGTGTCTGAAGTGTTCAAGAAGTTGAAAGCAGCGAACCTGAAGTTGAACCCGAAGAAGTGCAGTCTGTTCCAAAAGAAGGTTAGATATCTAGGCCACATTATTACTCCAAACGGTGTGAAAACAGACCCGGAGAAGACAGAGTGCATAAAGAACTGGCCGATTCCTAAAGACAAACATCAAGTTCGAAGTTTTCTCGGCCTATGCACATACTACCAACGGTTTGTCCAAGGATTCTCTGACATTGCCAAGCCTCTTCATAAACTGACAGAAGACAACATCCCGTTCGAATGGACTGCGAGATGCCAGCAAGCCTTTGAGACGCTGAAAGAGGCTCTCTGCACTACCCCGGTTTTGACATATCCAATACCTGGACAACCCTTTATAGTGGACACGGACGCAAGCAACAATGGAATTGGCGGAGTTCTTTCCCAAATACAAGATGACCAAGAGCGAGTAGTGGGCTACTTCAGCAAAGTCCTGTCAAAAGCCGAAAAGAACTATTGTGTGACTCGGAAAAAATTACTTGCCATCGTCAAGAGCCTACAACACATAATAATAATCATTATGATTCTTATATCTCATACAAACATTTTGTACTAACTGTATTTTATAACAATCATGAGATGAAAGGCAAGGCCTAAAGATTCTACCAACTTCAATTTAACATGCTTGCCTAATGCATATTTAAATCTAAAAATTGACCGAAGTACCCCAAATGCATTTTTAATAATATTATCAATGTGAGAAGTAAAAGATAAATTTCTGTCAATTAATACACCTAAACTCTTGCACTCATTTACAATTGGTAGTGAAACATTGTTCAATATTAATTTGTTTGACAAGTCTACCTTACTACACTGTACATTAGTTCCAATAATCATAACAACAGTTTTTTGGGGGTTTAATGTTAACGAGTTTTTAAGTGACCAATCAAAAATATTCTGCAAGTCTTGATTCAATTTTGTTATCGCCAGATCTTGCTGACTAGGAGAAAAAGAGTAATATAATTGGCAGTCATCAGCATACATGTGAGCCCTGGAAGCAATAACAGAAGGAAGATCCGCAGTATATAACACAAATAATAAAGGGCCTAATATAGATCCCTGGGGAACACCACTATAGATATTTAATGGATTTGATAACATCTTATTACCATCTAAAGTTAATTTGACCTGTTGTTGCCGGCCTTGCAGGTAGATGCTAAACGACTCCAGAGGACCCCCTGAAATACCATAAAAATTTAATTTAGCTAGAAGTAACGTTAAATCCAGACAATCAAATGTCCTGGAATAGTCAAGCATAACTTTTGCTGTAATCATCCCTCTATCAATTGCTCCAAGAGCATCATCCACTAGATCACACAAGACTGTACCTGTGCTATAGCCACTCCTGAAACCTGATTGTTTATTTGGCAATAAACTAAATTTATCTATATGACTTCTAAGTTGCAAATAAACAATCTTTTCAAGAATTTTAGAAAAAACCGGAAGTATACTTATGGGACGCAAGTCGCTCAAACTTGATACTTTATCTTTTTTTTGTACAGGAGTAACTAAAGCAGTCTTCCAACGTTGTGGAATAAAAAATAAATACCTGTATGGCCAAGAATTCCTTCTAAGAACGGATCACGCTTCCCTTAAATGGCTGCTGCAGTTTAAAAATCCAGAAGGACAGATGGGTCGATGGCTGGAACGGCTGCAAGAATATCACTTTGTTGTTGAACATCGAGCCGGCAGAAAACATGGAAATGCAGATGCCCTTTCTAGGAGAGTCTGTCCTGTCAACTGCAAACACTGCAGTAGTGTTGAAAGGAAATAGGGCATCTCATCAGTTCCTTGCAAGGTGGTAGCAGCCCAACCTCAAGACAGATGGACTCCAGCGGCAAATCGGGAAGACCAGCAAGCTGACTGTGACATCACGCCATTATTAGACTGGAAAGAAGCCAACAACCGACCTTCTTGGGCGGAAGTCAGTAGTAAAAGCCCAACATTAAAGAGCTATTGGGCTCAATGGAATTCCCTGGCATTGGAAGACGGTGTCCTAAAAAGAGCATGGGAGAACAGGTCCCGAGGTACCGAGTCAAGGAAGTGCTGCAGGAAGTACATGGAGGTACTGGGGGTGGACATTTTGATATCAATAGGACTCTACAGAAGATTAGGGAGCGTTTCTACTGGTTGAGCTGTAGGACGGATGTAGAAGATTGGTGTCGAAAATGTGACATATGTGCAGCCAGCAAGGGACCGAAGACCCGTTCCAGAGGCAAAATGCGTCAGTACATCGTAGGAGCACCATTTGAGAGGATTGCCATTGATATCGCTGGCCCCTTTCCGAAAACTCAAAATGGAAACCGATATCTGCTAGTAGTCATGAACTACTTCAGCAAATGGCCGGAAGTATATCCCCTTCCCAATCAAGAGACCACAACCGTAGCAGAAGCTCTAGTCAATAACTTGTTCTGCAGATTTGGTGCACCTATGGAGCTACATTCAGATCAGGGCAGAAATTTCGAATCAGGTGTGTTCCGAAAGGTCTGCAAGCTAATGGGAATCCGGAAAACCAGGACCACCCCACTGCATCCCCAGTCAGATGGTATGGTGGAACGCTTCAACGCCACACAAGAGACCAATCTGAGGATGTTTGTGAACGAAAACCAGACAGACTGGGACTAGCTCATTCCACTCTTCCTGTTAGCTTACCGCTCAGCTGTCCATGAAACTACTGGGAAGACTCCCGCAAGGATCATCTTTGGAAGAGAGGTTCGCCTTCCAGCAGATTTGGTATTTGGTCGTCCTGCGGAACAGCCCACAGAGCCAGACACTTATACCCATGACCTAGAACGAAGACTAGCAGCCGTACACGACCAAGTCAGATCTCGAATGCGACTAGAGAGCGATCGCATGAAGACTCGATACGACGTCCGGGCCAATACCGTCGGATTCCAATAAGGTGACCCGGTGTGGCTGTACAACCCCACGCGGAAGAAAGGAAAATCGCCTAAACTATAAAACCGTTGGGAGGGCCCTTACACCGTCATTAAAAGAATCAATGACGTCGTCTACAGTATACAGAGGACACCCAGGAGTAAGATGAAGGTCGTTAATCTGGAGCGTCTGTCCCCGTATAGAGGTGTTTCCGATCGAGACGATCGGTCCTAAGGAGGGGGCAGTGTCACGGAATTTGACCCACTCACACCCAAATCGGCGACTGTGGTATCGAGAAACGCGAAATTGCCCCGATCGCCCCTACGGATTCTGGTAAACAAACAACATGCCGTGAATCGAGGCGTTACTGGAAAATTGGGGAAACGACGAGAAGCGTTCCAGTCGTTCGAGAAAATGGGTCTAGAGTTGCTAGAAAATACCTGGAACATTCGTTGGGTCTATAAAAGAAGAAGAAACAGCCGAGTTAGTTAGTCTGGTATTACAGTGTTGAAGTGAGGTGTTTAGTTGTAGAGATCAAAGCGATCTAGATAGCGATTAATTAAATAAGTGTTTAGTTGACCTGTAATTAGTAGTCAGTAGTGTACTGAGCAGTTAATAAAGATGTGATTAATTATTAACGGATTGTTTTCTGGCAGTAGAAAAATTCGGATTGGGAAATCCGTGACAATATCACAGTTTCCCTCTAGAAGCAACACAAACACGTGGCTGCTGATACAATCAGACGTGCATCACGATACAGACAATAAGGATACACACTGGTTATACCTTTACTGTATAGATAGTAACGCTCTACACACGCTCTATGTACTATGAAGTAGTTTCAAGTGAAACAATCGCTCTGTTTATGGCTCGACTGCATATATATCACAGTTTCTCTCTAGAAGCAACACAAACACGTGGCTGCTAATACAATCACAAGTGCATTATGATACATACATTAAGGATACACACTGGTTATACCTTTACTGCATGTGTGTTGAACAGTACAAGCACAGCGCTATAGGACACGATCCCAGGCGTTGGGCTTCCTTCTAGAAAGGCTTGCACTGCTAAGAAGTAACATCTTAGCAGTTGAACCATCCGCGTTTACGAGACGGTTGTTGTTGGTATTGCAATAACGCCCTACACACGCTCTATAGACTATGAAGTACTTTCAAGTGAGACAACCACTCTGTTTATGGCTCGACTGCTTATATATCACAGTTTCCCTCCAGAAACAACACAAACACGTAGCTGATGATACAATGAGACGTGCATCATAACACATATATTACGGATACACACTGGTTATACCTTTACTGCATGTGTATTGCACAGTACAAGCACAGCGCTATAGAACACTATGGGTTTCCTTTTAGAAAGGCTTGTACTGCTAAGAAGTAACAACTTTGCGTTTGAAACATCTGCGTTTGTAAGACCGTTGATGTTAGTATAGGCAGTAACGCTCTACACACGCTCCATGTACTATGAAGTAGTTTCAAGTGAGTTGACCGTTGATGTTAGTATAGGCAATAACGCTCTACACACGCTCTATGGACTATGAAGTATTTTCAAGTGAGACAACCACTCCGTTTATGGCTCGACTGTATATATATATAACAGTTTCCATCTAGAAGCAACACAAACACGTGACTGATGTAATAATCTGACGTGCATCATGTTACATACCTTTAGGATACACACTCGTTATACCTTCACTGCATGTGTATTGCACAGTACAAGCACTGCGCTATAGGACACGATGCCAGGCGTTGGGTTTCCTTCTAGAAAGGCTTGCACTGCTAAGAAGTAACAATTTAGTGTTTGAAACATCTGCGTTTGTAGGACCGTTGATGTTAGTATAGGCAATAACGATCTACAGACGCTCTATGTACTATGAAGTAGTTTCAAGTGAAACAATCGCTCTGTTTATGGCTCGACTGCATATATATCACAGTTTCCCTATAGAAGCAACACAAACACGTGGCTGCTGATACAATCATACGTGCATCACGATACAGACACTAAGGATACACACTGGTTATACCTTTACTGCATGTGTATTGCACAGTACAAGCACAGCGCTATAGGACACGATCCCAGGCGTTGGGTTTCCTTCTAGAAAGGCTTGCACAGCTAAGAAGTAACAACTTAGCAGTTGAATCATCCGCGTTTGCCAGACGGTTGTTGTTGGTATGACAATAACGCCCTACACACGCTCTATGGACTATGAAGTTGTTTCAAGTGAGACAACCACTCTGCTTATGGCTCGACTATATATATATATATCATAGTTTCACTTTAGAAGCAACACAAACACGTGGCTGATGATACAATCAGACGTGCATCATAACACATACATTAAGGATACACACCGGTTATACCTTTACTGCATGTGTATTGCACAGTACAAGCACAGCGCTATAGGACACGATCCCAGGCGTTGGGTTTCCTTCTAGAAAAGCTTGCACTGCTAAGAAGTAACAACTTAGCGTTTGAAACATCTGCGTTTGTAAGACCGTTGATGCTAGCATAGGCAGTAACGCTCTACACACGATCCATGTACTATGAAGTAGTTTCAAGTGAAACAATCGGTCTGTTTATGGCTCGACTGCATATATACCACAGTTTCCCTCTAGAAGCAACACAAACACGTAGGTGATAATACAATCAGACGTGCATCATAACACATACGTTAAGGATACACACTGGTTATACCTTTACTGCATGTGTATTGCACAGTACAAGCACAGCGCTATAGAACACGATCCCAGGCGTTGGGTTTCCTTCTAGAATGGCTTGCACTGCTAAGAAGTAATAACTTAGCGTTTGAAACATCTGCGTTTGTAAGACCGTTGACGTTAGTATAGACAGTAACGCTCTACACACGATCCATGTACTATGAAGTAGTTTCAAGTGAAACAATCGGTCTGTTTATGGCTCGACTGCATATATACCACAGTTTCCCTCTAGAAGCAACTCAAAAACGTGGCTGCTGATACAATCAGACGTGCATCACGATACAGACAATAAGGATACACACTGGTTATACCTTTACTGCATGTGTATTGCACAGTACAAGCACAGCGCTATAGGACACGATCCCAGGCGTTGAGTTTCCTTCTAGAGAGGCTTGCACTGCTAAGAAGTAACAACTTAGCGGTTCAATCATCTGCGTTTGCTAGACGGTTGATGTTGGTATGGGCAGTAACGCTCTACACACGCTCTATGTACTATGAAGTAGTTTCAAGTTAGACAACCACTCTGTTTATAGCTCAACTGCAAATGTATAACAGTTTCCCTCTAGAAGCAAAACAAACACGTGGCTAATTATACAATCAGATGTGCATCATGATACATGCATTAAGGATAAACACTGGTTATACATTTACTGCATGTGTGTTGAACAGTACAAGCACAGCGCTATAGGAGACGATCATAGGCGTTGAGTTTCCTCCTAGAAAAGGTTGCACAGCTAAGAAGTAACAACTTGGCGTTTGAACCATCAGCGTTTGTAAGTTAGTTGATGTTAGTATAGGCAATAACGCTCTACACAGGCTCTATGTACTATGAAGTAGTTTCAAGTGAGACATTCCCTCTGTTTATGGCTCGACTGCATATACATCACAGTTTCCCTCTAACAGCAACTCAAACTAGTGGCTGATGATACAAGCAGGCGTGCATCATGATACATGCATTAAGGATACACACTGGTTATAGTTTTCCTGCATGTGTGTTGAACAGTACAAGCACAGCGCTATAGTACACGATCCCAGGCGTTGGGTTTCCTTCTGGAAAGGCTTGCACTGCTAAGAAGTAACAACTTGGCGTTAGCAAGACGGTTGTTGTTAGTATAGGCAATAATGCTCTACACAGGCTCTATGTACTATGAAGTAGTTTCAAGTGAGACATTCCCTCTGTTTATGGCTCGACTGCATATATATCACAGTTTCCCTCTAGAAACAACACAAACAAGCGGCTGATGATACAATCAGACGTGCATCATGATACATGAATTCAGGATACACACTGGTTATACATTTCCTGCATGTGTGTTGAACAGTACAAGCACAGCGCTATAGGACACGATCCCAGGCGTTGGGTTTCCTTCTGGAAAGGCTTGCACTGCTAAGAAGTAACAACTTAGCTTTTGAACCGTCAGCGTATGTAAGACAGCTGATGTTAGTATAGGCAATAACGCTCTACACATGCTCTAAGTACTATGAAGTAATTTCAAGTGAGACAATCCCTTTGTTTATGGCTCGACTGCATATATATCACAGTTTCCCTCTAAAAGCAACAGAAACATGTGGCTGATGATACAATCAGACGTGCATCATGATACTGTGGCAATACTTTGTTTTCCGGCTCCCCACCATGCACTCGGGTGTATGGTGTGTTGCCTATACTTACTTTAAGGTTCATTTCGATATTCCAACCTAATTATTGTCATTGTTTTGTTGACCTCTGATCGACCCAACAGGCGTCCATCGGTGGAATTTCTGTAAAATACTCGTGCATCCTGGCATATTGGGCCTGCACTGTTATAGGTGTGTATTTATTTCTTTTATATATATATTATTCTCATGTTATTTGCGTAAGTTAGTTATCTTTTCCTGTGTATTTGGCCAGTTTGGCAAAAAGTTCCCCCAAGCACGTGGGTTTATTTTTATTGTTTGTTCTCATTTTTCTGTTAGTAAAACTTTTCAACATCTGTTAGACATGTGTATTATTTGTATTTCTGTAACTGTTATAGTAAAATCTCCACTGGTGGGAGCAGGAAATAAAGCAGATCAATCTCGACCCCAATTGTGTGTTTTATTAATCGTTGTCACCCAAATTGCTCGACGTCCCTGAGAATAATCCACTGTGAACAGTGGGACAACGTTTTACACAATTTCCACAACGTTACATCTGGCGCTCAACTTCAGGGCCGAACAAAAGTTAGGGCCATTGCTACCCCTAGGTGGTGGTAAAATCAAAGGAAGCTCCAACCCTCAACCACTGGTTACATGAGCTTGTGAGGAAACTAGCCACAGACATGGAACGAACACCTCATGCCTACGATACCCGCTCTAAGGGAAGAGGGCGAGGAAGGACACCGACTACAGGGGGAGCAGTCAACAGGACAGGGAATCTATCAGGACTGGTAGACCCAGAGGCTGCCTCTGCCATCATCCCGGAAATTCAAGGTAGGACGAACTTATCTATGGGTAGTCCAGGGGTGACTCGGAGAGACGAGGAGTTGTTCAGTCGTGTTAGAAGCGATATGCAACGATATGATAGTAGTAGTTCGCTAAGATATGTGAGTCAGGATCGACCTGGTTTACAGAGAGTTATAAATTCTCCTACACAGGAGATTAACACCGCAAGTCAAGGGGAACGTGGTGTAGTTAAGCCGAGTATACCACCACACGTATATGGGGGCAACATTGCTCCTGAGGGTGTGACTAATGTTTGTTCAAATAATTGTAATTTACCATTGTTTGTAAATAACAACCCATGTGCTTTACAGGGACTTATGAATAATAATTTTAATAATTTTCCTTTAATAGAGGCAACCAAGTTATTGCCAATGTTTGATAATGAGGGGATACACCCAGTATTATTTATTGAAAAATTAGAGAGTACAATGCAGGCCTATAATATGTCTTTTGCAGGTGTTCCACATTGGTGTTATGTATTGTTTAGAAAGAAAGCCAGAGTTTGGGCTGATGCTCTGTTATATAGTTTTAATGATTTTGCAGAGTTAAAATTGTCGTTTTTGAATTTTTTTTGGGGTCCTTCGAGACAACAAGAGGTGCGAACGGTAGTAGAAACGGGCCAATATAAAGCCGAGGAGGGGTCTTACACAGAATATTTTTTGAGTTTGGTGGCTAGAGCGAGGTATTTACAGCCACCCTATCCTGAATCAGCCTTAGTAACAGTTATTGCCCGACATTTTCCCCTGAACATAGCCACGGCTCTGATAGGTTCGGTTACTATTACGCATGCTATTACAGTACTCTCCCAGGCTGATTACTTGGTTAAACGAGATTTGAGGGTATCGCGTAACTCAGACGTTAATATGTATCGCCGAGATTTTAGAAATAAAAATAATTTCAGTCGGGATGCGTCTCCAGCAAAAACGGTCACGGTAATGGGTCTGGGTGATATTTCAGAAACTTCGGAAAACTAGGAGAGCCCCATCAAGTTAGTCCGGTGGTGGGGGTCATCCAACGGACCGAGCTGAAGGAAGCTCATTCGCTTAATAACCCGACTGACGACTTACTAACCGAAGATTGCGACTTCCAACATGAGACTCCGATTCCTCGGTCACCTTTTATTAAAATATCCATAGGGGAAATGCAGTTTGCCGCACTTGTGGACTCGGGTAGCGAAATTTGTTGCCTCTCTAACGAAGTTTTTGAACAAGCTGTTATGGCTATTGCAGACTTGATTTATTTTAAGTCAAGTGGCGTGCGGATCACGGGGGCATTTCGCGCAGGACAACGGCGGGTTACCCATCAGGTGCTGTTACCTTTTCAACTGAAGGATTTTAATTTCGAATTCGAGTTTTTAGTGGTGCAGGATTTAATTCACCCTATTATCATCGGGGTAGATTTTTTGAGAACCTATAAAGCTAAAATCGATTTGGATAAGTACGCTGTAATTTTTCAGATAAGCACCAAGATATCATTGTCCCTGAATTTTTACCCAAACACGAGCTAGAGCCACCTTTAGTGGAAAATTTGCGCTTGTGTACGGTCAACCATGCGCATCCCCCCAGCGGTACATCTGGGGTGGGGATCGACATCGATTTTGCAGCTGCTCTAGAGGATGCTGCCCTAGCCCCTGAGCAAAAAAAGGCAGTTTTGCAACTGCTGGAAAAGCATCGCGATATTTTTTCAGAAATACCCGGGTTGACCTCGGAATACGAGCACACAATCACGCTTACAGACACAAAACCTTTTTCAGTTCCACCGTACCCGGTACCTTTTGCTCACCGTGCTGCGGTACAAGCGGAAATCAATAAAATGGAGCAGTGGGGGGTGATCGAGAGATCAACTAGCCCATATTGTAGCCCAATTATGACAGCTGTTAAAAAAGACGGTACGGTTCGTCTTTGTTTAGATGCCCGCCGCCTTAATAAGGTTATGGCCGGGGAAAATGAATTGCCGCGTCCGATAGAAGAGATTATGATCGAGCTATCCGAGGCTAAGTTTCTCAGCTCGTTGGATTTAACAAGTTCTTATTGGCAAATTCCCATTAAACCGGAACACCGAAAGTTTACGGCCTTCCGCTATGGCACTAGATGTTATCATTTCAAAGTCCTTCCTTTTGGCATAAAAACTGCTGTCTCGAGTTTTACGCGTTGTATGGACCAAATATTGGGACCATTTTTCCGTTCGTTCATTTACGCCTATGTGGACGACCTTCTGTGCGTCTCCAACACATTTGAACAGCATTTAGAACATCTAGACCTTGTTCTGGCTCGTTTGGCTAGAGCGGGGTTCACTCTACGGTTAAAGAAGTGTGCTTTTTTTCGTAATGAAATGAAGTTTTTAGGTTACGTGTTGAACTCCACGGGATGGCGTCCAGATCCTGCTAGGACCCAAGCTATTCGCGACTACCCGCACCCGAAAAATATTCGAGAATTGCAAGCCTTTTGGGGCTGTGCAATTATGATCGTGGGTTTTCTTCCGAATTTGCCGACAAATCAGAGCCTCTAACTTTTTGTTAAGAAGAAAAATAAATGGGTATGGGGACAAGATCAGGAACGTGCTTTCCACGACCTTAAGGAGTTATTATGCCGTGACGTTTTACTCTACCATCCTCGGAATGACCTTCCCTTCGTGGTGCAAACGGACAGCAGCGATGTCGGAGTTGGTGCAGTTTTGTACCAGCGGGAGGGTGATCGAAAACGCGTGGTAGCCTATGCTAGCCGATTACTCTTGGAGCGGGAACGTCGCTGGTCGGTACCGGAAAGGGAGTTGTATGCCATTATTTTTGCCTTACAAAGATGGCGTGTTTATCTGTTGGGCCGCCATTTCATGGTCCTCACTGATCATAAGGCTTTGTCCTATTTGAATTCGTGTAGATTGCTCTCTTCACGTATTACGAGGTGGGTGCTGGCCTGCCAGGATTTTTCATTTACGGTAGACTATTTACCAGGGACGGCAAACAGGATACCCGATCTGTTGTCTAGACATCCTCCTCCTAGGTTACCCTCTCCGAGTGACGGTTGCTTTAAAGTGCTAGGCCTATTGCGATTAACCCCAGAATTCAAAAATAGTTTGAAAAATTTAGCCGAGGATCAACACAAGGATCCCTATTTATTATCCCTCATTCGGAAGGTAGAAGAGGGTGACCTTACTGGACGTTTCTGCCTAAGGGAGGGCCTACTTTACGCTAACAAAGAAATCGGTAATCTGCTTTGCGTACCTCGACCTCTCGTGACAACATTTATTCAGCAATATCACGAATTGTTCGGCCATTTTGGTGTTTATAAGACATGGAACGCACTTCGTGCTGATGTGTGGTGTCGAGGGTTGTATAAAATGGTAAAAGCAGTCGTCAAACGTTGTGAGATCTGTCAGAAGACCAAATCGGGTCCTATGCCCAAACCGCCTTTGGGGGCCGTCATCCCAGATTTTCCGTTGGACCTGTTAGCCATGGACTTTTACGGGCCACTACCTATCTCGCGAAGTGGTGTGACTTACCTTTTTGTCATCCTAGACGTATTTTCTAAATATGTCACCCTTTACCCCTTAAAACGCGCGACTGCCGAGGCTATTGTAAACCGGTTCCGGAACCAGTATATCCCCACGATGGGACGTCCGAAACGTGTCCTCTGTGATCAGGGAACTCAGTTCACTTCGGAGCTCTGGAAAAGTACTCTTGCCGATCTAGGAATTAAACTTAGTTATTGTTCTGTCCGGCATCCGGAAGGTAACCCCGCCGAGAGGGTCATGCAAGTTTTAGGGCGCTTATTTCGTACCTTTTGCTATTCCAAACATTCTCGTTGGGCAGTCGAGGTGCCCCGTTTTATGGAATTTCTTAACAGTGTCACCCATGAGTCCACCGGTTTTAGCCCTTATGAGCTTATGTTTGGGCGTAAGTCGACTTCACCGTTACGTGAGTTGCTTGGATTCCCGGTGGCCCCTGATTTTACCAGCCATGTGAAACTCTTCCTGGCGAGGGAGCAGCTTCTGTCTAGGGCGAGGTACCGGTCGGTCGCACGTCCGTCGAGACCTTTCCTTCCATTTAACGTTGGCGATTTGGTCCTTTTGCGTGCCAACCCCATATCATCCGCCTTATTGAAAGAAACTAAAAAGTTCCTCTTGCTGTTCGAGGGCCCCTATCGGGTAAAAAAGGTACTTTCTGATAAAACATATATCTTGGCCTCTCTAGACAATAGTGTCGAACGGGGTACTTTTCATGTCTCCCATCTGAAGCGATACGTATCTTCTTTGTCGGTATCCGACACCAAATAGCTGGTGCCGCTTACTACCAAAGAACGGGGGCAGATGTGGCAATACTTTGTTTTCCGGCTCCCCACCATGCACTCGGGTGTATGGTGTGTTATATACTTACTTTAAGGTTCATTTCGATATTCCAACCTAATTATTGTCATTGTTTTGTTGACCTCTGATCGACCCAACAGGCGTCCATCGGTGGAATTTCTGTAAAATACTCGTGCATCCTGGCATATTGGGCCTGCACTGTTATAGGTGTGTATTTATTTCTTTTATATATATATTATTCTCATGTTATTTGCGTAAGTTAGTTATCTTTTCCTGTGTATTTGGCCAGTTTGGCAAAAGTTCCCCCAAGCACGTGGGTTTATTTTTATTGTTTGTTCTCATTTTTCTGTTAGTAAAACTTTTCAACATCTGTTAGACATGTGTATTATTTGTATTTCTGTAACTGTTATAGTAAAATCTCCACTGGTGGGAGCAGGAAATAAAGCAGATCAATCTCGACCCCAATTGTGTGTTTTATTAATCGTTGTCACCCAAATTGCTCGACGTCCCTGAGAATAATCCACTGTGAACAGTGGGACAACGTTTTACACAATTTCCACAACGTTACAATACATACATTAAAGATACACACTGGTTATACCTTTACTGCATGTGTTTGCAAGACAGTTGATCTTAGTATAGGCAATAACGCTCTGCACACGCTCTATGGACTATGAAGTGGTTTCAAGTGAGACAACCACTGTTTATGTCTCGACTTCATATATATCACTGTTTCCCTCTAGAAGCAAAACAAACACGTGGCTGATGATACAATCAGACGTGCATGTGTGTTGAACTGTACAAGCACAGCGCTATAGTACACGATCCTAGGTGTTGGGCTTCCTTCTAGAAAGGCTTGCACTGCTAAGAAGTAACAACTTATCATTTGAAACATCAGCGTTTGTAACAGTTGATGTTAGTATAGGCAATAATGCTTTTACACAGGCTCTATGAACTATGAAGTGGTTTCAAGTGAGACAATCACTCTGTTTATGGATCAACTGCATATATATCACAGTTTCTCTCTAATAGCAACACAAACATGTGGCTGATGATACAATGACACGTGCATCATGATACATGCATTAAGGATACACACTGGTTATACATTTCCTGTGTAACAAGGTTGATATTATATTCACATGTTTCTACTAACTTATTTATTTTAATATATCTACGTAGGATGAAATTCAGGTTTGTAATCAATATTGTTTGAGATGTTGATGCTGCGGCTGGAATTCGCGATATGAAGCTCCGCGTTGCGAGTTCGCGAGTTCCTAGGTGTATATCTGGCAGAAGAGCCACTTATCAACGAGGCACCCTCGTATACTCCAGCAACACTCCAGAGAACACAAAAGCGAGCGCATCTCAGAGATCGCTCTCACTTCTACAGCATCCAGGTCAGAGTTAACATCCAGTGGTCACTTCCACGCCGACCAGCAAGCATTACTCAGTCCTCATCTCTACATCGGTCAGTGTTACAACCCTTATCGCACGCGAGGGCCCCCCTACGCGTTCGTGGCGACTTCAGTGTCACGCACGACGCCGCTCCGTCGAGCCCCCATCACCCAGGAGACGCCCAGGGCTTCGCAGATTCTTTGGGCCCCCATAGTCGCCGTCGCGACCATTCAGAAGGAGCCGTCGCTGTCCTCAAGAAGCCAGGCTCCCTGAGACACCTCCATCGTTTTCGTGCGCTCCCCGGAAGATAGCCTAGACCAGGGGCGGCAACCTTTTTCGGACGGCGGGCCATTTTCAAAATAAAAATTTTTATGCGGGCCGCACATTCAAATGTAACATAAAGCTTTTATATCATATACGAGTATAAATATTATTAAAAATAATTAATATTGGCGCTTTGGCGGGCCGCGCAAAAAGTTGCAAAGGGCCGGAAGTTGCCGACCCCTGGCCTAGACCATCGTAAGGGCCCCCCAGCATCATGCACCGGAAGTCACCGGTCGGCCATCTTGCCGCCAACGCCCTCGTGTAACGGAAGTCCAGGCCGCCATATTGGCTGCCTCTGACCGCCTACCCACGCGACTTCCGTTAGGGCGAGGCGCCTTCTTGCCAACTACTTCCGGCCGCCATTGTGCTTCGCCAAGGACCACACCCTTACGCGAGTGTTAAGCTCCCATCCGCGCTTCACCCTGCACAAACGTTGAGCCCATTTACGCGAGTACAAATCCACCATCCTCGCATCGCTCCGTATAAATATTAAGACGATTTACGCGAGTGCTACGCACATATACCAGCCGCAGCATCACCCAAGACGCTGTTTTCCAGTGCGCGGCCATCCATATACATTTCATGGCAGCCTAACCGCTGCCTGGCGCCCGACACATTACCACCACGCAACACGTATCAACGCACCACACCCATGCACGTCCAACATACCCACACGTCCTCGAGATAGGCTCTGGACGGAGTCTACGGACCACCATCAACCCCTGAGACCATCACGAGCCTAGCCGAGGCCAGTAAACGCGACCAGGCTTTGCGACGTCCCACACGTCCGCGAAAAACCGCGAACACAGAAAGCTTGTCCGTTTACAATATACATTGGCTAAAATATATTTTTCCACGGTCGGGAGTAGAAATCAGTTTCTATGACATCAAAATTAAAACAGAAGTAGTTGATTATTCCCAAGGTAGTATAATGCTCCCAAGGGAGTTTACATTATGGAGAACGTTTTTGATGCAATAAAAAAGATAACATTGAAATTTTTTATTGACATTTAAATTAAATGTTACATTTGTACAATTTCAAAATTAATATTAGAAGGAATATTACTTTCGCTTACATTTAAAGTTTTTGTGATTGCGCTAGTAGTGGTACCTACTAAAACCTGATTAGCAATTTTGGTCTTATTTTCAATAGAGTTCTCGACATAACCCTCAGCGACTGTCGTTGATTTCCAACCAGCATCACGCTTTATTGTCGTGATATCCACACCAGCATCTGCCAGTAATGTCGCTGAAGATCTTCGTAAGCAGTGACCGGTATAACATGCAGCATCAGGTAATTTTAAATACGAAGCTACTACCCTCGGATTTTTTCCCATGGTATTCTTGCCAACTGGCTGCGAATTAGATTTTTCTGCTTCGTAGTACAAAAAAAGGCGCTTATGCTTGACGTGGGGAGGACAAAGGGACAGGTATTTTCGAAACAATTCCCACATCGTTAACCAGAAAGGTTCGTGGAATCTTTGTCTTAGTGTTTGGAGTTTTTACAATCAAGGAAGAGCCTACATCCCCAATATCATCTACCGTTAAATTGACTAGTGCATCAGTTCGACAAGCTCCGGCAATCCCCAGAATTAATCCAACCTATAAAAAATCAAAATACAGTAGACTCGCGATACCGTGAACACAAAATGCACCAGGGGCCTTCACGGAATCGAATTTGTTCACGTTAATGAAAGTATACAAAAAGTGAAAAATAAGCAAGTAGTCTAGTCTGTAGCATTTTATTTATTAAGCTCTACATCAGTTTTTGTAAAAAATGTAGTTATTTTACTTTGCACTTGTTGAGATGACAACTTTTTCAATATTACTTTTTCGTAAACAGCTCTAAGATTAAGAATATCACTGATCTCCAATGAATTCTGCTCTGCCCACTTTAATACAGTGTTGATTGCTTCTCTGTGTGATACCCGCCGTTGAATAGAACGTTGTTTACGTTACCAGGAGAAGCGGTGTTCACGTTACAAGGTAGATCATGGAACCAATATAGTGTTCATGTTACCGCGAAGTTCACATAAACGCAAGTTCATGTTATCGCGAGTCTACTGTAATTGAAATACCTAACAACAAAAGTAATCTTACCTTAATCATTAAGAATTCTTTGTCATCTGCACTTGATAAAAAACGGTCGATTTCACCATTTGTCAATATTTTCGATTTTTTCGCTTGATATCCGTCACCGGTTCTTTTCAAAAATGCGATCAGCTTGAGGAATTTGCTTATATCTATGTTGTCGTAAATTATCAAAGCATAACTTAACCATAGAATATTGCGCCCATAATGTGGAAGACTTGTAATTCTTTGCATTTTCACTCAAGTATACCAACAAAACATTCTCGCTGTATACCTGAACATTTTTCTCAGCGCACCACTTTGTGAACCGATTGTAGGCTATATCGTATAAAAATCTTGACTTGGTAGGGAGCAAATTGTTTATTGCAATATTTGCAGCCTCCACAATCTCTTCCGACTCACAAATTATTCATTGTGCACTAAACAAACTTTAAACTAAACCAAACTATCACCTTAATTTGACAAACAATTCTTTTTGTTTGTTTATTTTGTAATTATGACAATAACTCAACGACTACTAAATAAATGTTCAACTCTGAATACAATAATTCTGGTGCTACTTACTTCATAATGACAAAATATGTGTTTTTAAGTTAATGAGACCGTGGAAAAAATAGTATATACCATTCGGGAGAGATGCTATTTTGTTATCGGTGCATTGTGGGCTACAAATTGCACCTCTGCCAAAATAACGCATTTCTCTCCCTTATAATGTACTATTATATATAAGTATTTGTGAAATTGCTTAATAAGTATAACAGCATACTTTGAACTTACTTATTACTACACAATTAAACTACAGGTAAGCCAGGAATATGTTGATACATCAATATACCATAATAATAATTTGCAAGTAAACAGGAAGTATTACACCTTCCCCTTCAGGAGAATGACCCTCACTATGGCCACTTGTGAAGTTCACACTCTCTAGTCAGGGAAAAAATTATAAATATAAATAATTATAAATCTTTATAATTCCTGTTTAAAATAACAAAAATTACTATCTAAAGAAACTTAAAAGCTAACAGGCCTGTACTTAAAATTATTTACATTCTATTTTACTACATATTTTCGAATTCGATTTTTATGTACTGCAGTTTGTCTACCTTACTATTAAATTAATAAGTTAAGATATATATACAGGTACACTTTTGGTTTAGGGTTAAATTGTTATATGTTTTGTATGTTATGTATTTTACCTTCTTTTTTTTGCAATGTATGGCCGTTGATTGTATAGTACCTACTACTGCGATATAAATGAATAATATATATTTGTGTATACATTAGGTTTTTCCTATTTAAATAAACTTACTTACTTACTTACTTACTTACCTTTATCATCTTTAATGACACACTTGGGACCGGTTTCGAGCTGATGAGAGCTAATAAGCTCGAAACCGGTATATGTCTGGTGGGCGTCTGATGAATGACTCTAGCTGTTGCTATAGGTTTTCCAGGTGTAATTCAATGCTGGTCGGGGCATTAGCCCGCAGAGTAGTTGTTTCCTGGAATTCCGTGTTTGCAAAATATTATTTTATTTTGATTTGTTGTTTCAATGCTTGACCGTGACCTCGTAATTGCGAGAACCTGCGAAACGTTACTTTGTATCTCTTTTAGTTTATCAATATTAATTCTAGACAGCGCGTCGGCACATACATTCTCCTTGCCTTTTACATACTGTATTTCAAAATCATATTCTTCTAAATCTAAACAAATTCTTGTCAGCTTTGATGTCAGAAATTTCATGGAAAATAAGTATATTAAAGGTCGGTGGTCTGTTTTTATAAAAAAAATTTTTCCGTAAATATATCAGTGAAAATATGTTATCGCCCAGTATACAGCCGTTAGTTCTTTTAAGATAGTCGGTTTGTGAATTTCACCTTTTGTAAATGTACAAGAACCGTAAGCAATCGGTAACTCTTAACCATTAAAATTTAGAGAAAGAACCGCTCCACAAGCTTCTTTAGAAAAGTCTGGATACTGCAGAATTTGTGGAGAAATTAACGATTTTTTGAGGGTATTAAAAGAGTTTTGACATTCTGCTGTCCATAAGAATTTTGTATTTTCTCTGGTTAATTTATTTAGCGGTGCTGTTATTTCTGCAAAACGCGGTATGAATCTACGACAGTAATTGGTAAATGCAACAAATCGTTTTACTTCGTCAGCATTTTGTGGAACAGGATATTTGTTTATAAGATCGTATTTACTATCATCTGGTAAAATACCTTTGTATGTAATTTTGTGACCTAGATATGTGACCTCGTTTCTAAAGAATTTACATTTCTCGGGATTTAATTTCTAATTATATTTTCTACAGGTTTCAAAAACATTTTTTAAATTATTAAGGTGATGATTTTGTGAACAACCGATTACTATTAGATCATCCATATAGAGAAAGGCTTTTTCAGGTGTGAGTCCAGCGCAGTGGTGGCGCTAGGGGGGCTGGAGTGGGCGGGAGCCCACCCATCAAATGCAAGTGCCGGTCTCCTCTGCCCACCCTGCCACAGTTTATACAATTCGTCGATTTTTTTAGAACTTGTACTGCTAGTACGTTTAATAGTAGTAATAGTGAAAGTCAAGAACGAAATTGTGACTATGAAGTTGATTCTACTAAGCCTGAAATCAGTACCAGTAGTGGCGCAAAAAAACAAAAAGTTATTTCAGAATGTAATCTACGGATTTTCTACGAATATCTTGTTGGATATCTACGGATTTCATAATTTCTGATCTGACAACATTGTCGACATACACACGACAGACAATAGCACGATACGACTCCCACCAACAAAAAAAAAAAACATGAAAAAACTTTATGACCCCCCCAGCTTTTTTGTAAGGTTTCGTTTGTATATACCTAACAATATGTTATTGATGTTATTGGCTTTCTACATACATATAGTATGTAGAAAGCCATAGAGGATACAATTTTTTAAATTTTATTTAAAAGGGCTGGAAACGTTTGCGCAAATATGATTTGATGTTTTGAAAACACACAGACAGGTAATAATAATTCTGAACAAAAATATGACGCATTCACTTAATTTTAACAAAAATCCTTATTTACACAGAAAGCAAGATATAAATAGGTATAGAAGTGTGTAGTATCAATTTATACGGATTAACAGAGTGCAGCATTTTATGCACTAGAAAATGTAAAAATATACAGGACGTTCCACTAAAAAATATACAGGGTGTCTCGCTCAAAAGTGGAACAAGCTTGTAACATGCTTTCCGTTGCCGACCGATTTCAATAAACTTTTTTTTGTTGGATACATCTTCATAAAGTCTATCTTCGACATACCTGGTGTTCTCTAAAATTCGAAACCGTGGCCGACTACGATAAAATTTATGTGGGTTAAAATCGGAAAATCATATTAGGGATTTTTTTATTCAAAAAATTCCC
This sequence comes from Monochamus saltuarius, assembly GCA_025584915.1. NCBI lineage: Eukaryota > Metazoa > Arthropoda > Insecta > Coleoptera > Cerambycidae > Monochamus > Monochamus saltuarius. The sequence goes on along the minus strand of CM046725.1, from coordinate 40,576,603 downwards.
ACGAATTCTTGATCAGGACCCCAGAAAACCCTACCAACAAAATTTTCATTGCCACATTATACAGGGTGCTCAGGATAACTTGGGTGTCTCGCTTAAAAGTGGAACAAGCCTGTAACATGCCTACCGTTCGACCGATTTCAACAAACTTTTTTTGTTGGATACATCTTCAAAATGTCTCTCTTGGACATACCTGGTGTTCCCTAAAATTCGAAACGGTGGCCGACTACGACACAATTTATGTGGCTTAAAATCGGAAAATCATATTAGGGATTTTTTATTCGCAGAATTCCCACGAATTCTTGATCAGGACTCCAGAACACACTACCAACTAAATTTTCGTAGCCGCAGTATACAGGATAGATAGTTGTTCTTGATATTGAATTAAAAACTACATTTTGAAATTAAGAAATTGTCGCTTTTGAATATAATTCGTTTATTTTTTTTCAAAATCATTTGGGTAATTGATCTAATTCCTATTAATCACAGTTTAAGTTTTTGTATGGAGCATGTGACTCAATTCCTAAGTACAATATTAATTATTATTTTCAGAAGGCGAACACTGTATAGATATGCACAGTATTATATTGAATAGACCTGAAATAAAAGACAATAAATGCCATGTTTGATTTTTTATAAACTCAAAAATAAATTATACATAAAACTATAAAAAAAGAAATGTTGGAAGCAAAATAAGGTAGGTACTTCACTTTCAACTAGTATTAATAAACTGCAGCTAGTAATAACTGATTTATCTTATGTGTACAGTATAATTCATAAATAAGGAAAAAAATTAAGAGCCGATGGAATATCGAAATTTTAATAGTTTTTTCTAACTGCATTATTTTGGAAATACAAGAAATTTAAGTTGTTAAAGTTTCAGATATTACAGTATATTACAGTGCCTCTCAAATTTGTAGTAATGTAAAAATAGTAATATTTTTGTTATTGAGATATTAAAAATATATATCTGTAAATTAACAGCTTCCCCACTATGTATCTTAAAAACGAAGCATTTTATGAAATATGTTTATATGGTAATTATTTTTCTATTTTAAATCAAAGACAAAATATGTATTTCAGTTAACAGTAGACAGCGCTCTAAGAGGTTGTGATCTAGGCACATCGCGGACCGTTCAGTGCCGAGTTGATCACGGAATTTTACAAAAGCAGTCACCTTATGTCGTTATCTATGCGCTCCCGACTGATGGTACTGTACTTTTTTTTATGTCAAAATATGTTCTCAATAAATGTGTTTTTTATTAGCTCTCTTATTTAATGCGACTGGCGAAATTCTCCAAAAAGTTTTTAGCAAAACCGCGACGCGAGCGAGTCCAGTCCTCCACCTATTAGTGTAAACGTGTACATTTAAAAATATTAAAAGATACTTCACTAAACGAGAACAAGACCTAGCATGGTCCGCTATATTGGTTTATGTAGGGAGCATTAAAAATAAAAGTTGAAAAAAATTGCCACTACTGTGAATTACGCAATTTCAGGGGTTTTTTAATATCAACTGAGAAGAGTTAATAATATTATTATTAATAATACTGACAAGAAAATGAGGCTTCTTCATAGTAACTGTTACGAAAAGAAAGATTTTGTTTGTGTGAAGGGAGAGTTGAGCGCTGAGAGGGGATATGCGCGCTCATGCCTCTATCCGTGGATCGATAATCAATGCGAGTCGACCGCTAGAGAAGCCAATGAACAATTTCCGACGAGTGGTAGAAATACCATCCTTACAGTGTTGCTCTTGAGTAATTCTCAATGTTTTAAATTTAAGAAAGCAATTTTATGTTGTAACCCTCCTTTTAGATGTTAAAGAGAAATTAGGTTAGGTTACGGTCCCGGCTGCTCTTTAAGTCGTGGCTGGGGGTGGATTCTAATTTCTTCTTCGTCTTCTGCTTCTTGGCTCAGGTATAGATTATTGTTTAGAGCTACTTGGGCGCCAGCCGCATAAGCGACAGAAGGGGGAAAAAGACTAGACAGACTTAGACGCTTTCAAAATCCAAATAATTATATTTAGTTAATAAAAATGGCTTACAATAATTAAGCAAATGTTGAATTTATGACTAAGAAAACATGTTAGCAAGTTGAGAATAAATATTAACGTTCTAATAATAATTGGGGTAAAATTGGCAATATAACATTATTAATACATTATCTGCACTCCATGAGCGCTAGCAGCACAAACAAATGACATAAACACTTGGTGTAAAAAAATGTAACAGATTTAAGATCGTATTTCAGAAAAAAAACAAAAAAATTAGCTCCGCTCCACGATAGGCTTGTATGGTCTTAAAATTTAAGTGCATATAATTTTGAGTGAGATTGACTTGACCAACGAAAAAAACATTACTAATATCATAAAAAACATATATCATCAAATTAATGTTCGAAATAAGATATGCAGTATTTAGATAACCCCTTAATTAAATAGGCCTGTGGTTCTCAATTATGTCATGACAAAATAGAATAGGCTACTCTTAAAACAGCTGTTTGGGGAGTTTACAAAAAATATAATTTGGTATACCAAGAACTAAATTTATCGCAAAGCGATTAAATACTCAAGCCTTACACTTGTTCAATAATATGTAAAAATAAATGGGGGGACTGTGATACTGCTTAAATATAAAAATTCATAATGCTTAACAAAATAGAAAAACCTGTGTTAGTGTGACCCATCACACTAAGATGACGTCTTCGTGGAGGGGCTTGTTAATACACATCGGGGATGCAATTATGGACGTGACATAGCCTGGCTGTGGAGAGCAGACTCTGGAGGCAAAAGGAAGGAGCAGAAATCCCACACCTTGGCGGGTTGTAGTCGCAGCGTAGCGGCACCACTAAGAATCCAGGAGCTGGGTGAAAGTTCCTTTACCACCTAGTCAAGCATACGTCGGCACGGTCCTCGCCAGAGGAAACCAACCTCTAGGTTGTGCTTCGAATCTCGAAGGTGAGAGTACGGGCAGAGTGGAGACTTAATTGGGCCCCCGTATGGAGGTTAAATAATCGCAATACTTTGGCAGGCACGGGCAGACAGCTCGAGAGTCTTGGGCAAGCCAGCATCGGTGGCTTGAGGCGTTTTACAAGTAATTTGACGACCACGTGGGTCTCACGCGAATATAGGGAAACACATCCCTAGCAGATAATATAATCTCTGGATAACATAACCTCTGGATAATACCTGGAATATCAATTCCAGTTAAATATATGACTAAATGTAAAAATTATTCAAAGCTTACCTCAGGTGTAATAAGGTATTACCACTCAATATGAACCAAACCGGGCACCTTTCAACAGGTCCATCTCTCAAAACAAAGTTGCGATTTTTCGCCCTTTGGCGGAAATCCCCACTTCTCGTCTTTACAAGAAGTTACAAAAATGCGCGAAATTTTAAAAAAGTTACTAGTTCTGGTAAAAATCTGATAAAATGAATGCCACTAAATCGACTCTAAATTCATCTGTCAACGCTTGCCAAAATAAAAATAAAAGCTAACAATGCCGAAATCTCATCTTTTAAGTAAGTTAAATAGGATGTCAGAAATTATCACAGCTCGTAGATCAAGTAATGCAACCACGCTACACGGTAAGTTCTACTACATTATCTTAACATTTAAGTAAATAAATAAGAAACTTCTAACCTAGGAATATCTTAAGTTTCGCTTATCTTTTAGCTAGACACACTACTACCTAAGGATTCTAAACTATGGAGGTCTCTTGCCAATAAAAGCATCGGCGTCAAGGAGAATGATAACAGTAGCAGCTATACCAATGCCAGGCATGTTATCGCTGCCACGGAGAATAAAACTTACACTAGGGTACAACGCTATTAGTAGTACTAAGACTATGACAGACACAACCATGGGCCCCGGGGTTAGTAAAATGCTTACACAATTATGGTTAAAAGGACATGTCACAACACAGAAGGTAACCTAAGATACGAGTCGCTTCGAAGCAAAGGTGCGTGGACTTAACGTGATGAAGGATTGATCGACAAGCTTAAATGGCAAGATGTGTCATATGAAATATTCAGCGTAAGAAGTATGGAAAATTATAATAAAAACTAGTGCCTCTAAGTTGTTATTTTATTTGTCTCTGTTAATTCAAAAATAATTTCAAGATCTTGTTTTGACCAAAACAATTATAGGCAACCAAACATACACTGAGCTGCGTTTTATATCTCCTACATTGTGAACCGTTACACACCCTCTTTTGCTAGCGAAAAAAATGTTTTTGCACTCTGAGCAAAGCACATTTTTTTTATAACATTTGACATAATCAGTGAAAAGATAATCCATTAAAAAATAAGGTCATAAATAGAGAAACAAGGTCGTCACCTTAAGGTAAGTTCAACATAGTGTAATTAAGAATTCCTAACATACATCATCTTTCGTTCACATTCACGCAACATTCACTCTAGAATTCTTCTGTCTCGTCATAGTATGGTTTCAAATCTTTCACGTGCCATCTTCCCAAGTTTTTCCCGTGTTCGTCTTGAAGTTCATAAACCAAAGGACTCACTATGTCCTTAACGTGACACAAAATGTTTTTAGGCGCAAGCTTTGCGGCAAAATCATTAGCTCCACAAGATAATACGTAATTCTTTTTCCAGACGCGATCGCCTTTGGCATATCTTTCGGCAGGTCTCTTCCGCAGATTATAGGAGTGAGTGTTCCTTTCATAGGCCTTTTTCAGTTTGTCCTGCACTTCTTGAAAAACTTGAGGTAATTTCTTTATTTCTTCAGCGTACGTTGCTGGTTCAAAAGGAGTCAAATCATAATTGTCGAAGGAATCCAGAATTCCATAAAATTTACCATCTATTGGTACGTATCTTCCAAAGTTCAGGTAGGCTGGAGTATACTCGGTTGTCTCATGCACAGCTGTTCTCAGCGCATAAGCAATCTTTGCAACCTGCAGATCCCAGTCTCTGTGATTATTATCCTCAATATAAGAGCGGACTGCGGAACCAATAACACGATTTACTCGTTCCACCTGATTTACCTGAGCGTGGTATTTGGCGTTATACCAAATCTTCACACCATAATTTTCACACAGAGTCTTGAACTCTTTGCTCGTGAATTGTTTACCATTATCACAAGTGATAACTTGCGGTGCACCAAACATTAAGAACACATCGTTCTCAACAAACTTTATGATATTCTTTGCATTTGCCTTTCGTAAAGGATGCAATAATATAAATTTAGAAAAGTAATCCGAAACGGCTAATAAATAAGAAAAAACACGTTTAGATCGAGGTAATGGTCCCCATATGTCAATCGAAATAGTTTGCCACGGGTAAGATACTCGTTTCTGTTTACCCATGAATCCAGGTTGAGAAGTATTGCTAGCTTTTTGCGCAGCACAGACTCTACAGCGCTTAACGTAATTTTTTACGTCTATCCGCATTTTCGGCCAGTAATACAATTCCTTCACTTTCTCGCAGGTTTTGAAAGTTCCAAGATGAGCTGATGTGGGATCATTATGGCAAGCTTGTAACACGTTCTTCCGATACGATTTTGGCACTACTATCTTCCATTCCGGTTCATTCAAGTTGACTTCTTTCATTGTGGGCACGTGTTTGTACAAAAGATCATTTTTTAACATCCAGTCAGAAAATTTCTCTGGGAACGCTGATGTATTATCTTTCATTTTCTTATACCACTTGTCCTTAATGCATCCTTCGGTGTTCAGATCTATCAACCCTACCTCTGCGATAGGAGACCTTGAAAGAGCGTCAGGCACAACGTTCAATGCGCCTTTCCGATGTTCAATTACCATGTCGTACTGCTGTAACTTGACAGCCCAACGCGCAAGTCGACCGGAAGGATCCTGAAGTCGATTCAACCATAGTAAACTGTAGTGATCTGTGATGACCTTAAAAGTGATACCCTCTATGTAGCACCGGAATTTCTCTATTCCAAAAAGAAGGGCTAATAGTTCTTTTTCGGTTACGGTATATTTCTTCTCTGCTTGAGTAAGAGTTCGACTACCAAAGGCTATTACAACTTCTTGACCCTGTGCGTTGGTCTGAGTTAACACACAACCTACACCCAAATCAGAGGCGTCACATTGAAGAGTAAACGGTATAGAAAAATCGGGGGCAACCAAAATTGGTGCCGATACTAAAGCTTCCTTTATATTCTTGAATGATTCCTCAGCTTCGTTATTCCAGATGATCTTCTGAGATTTTCTTTTTCCTTTCATCAGAGCTGTCATGGGGGCGGTACAATTAGAAAAATTTGGCACAAACCGACGATACCAGCCTATTAATCCGATAAATCTTTTCATCTCGGTGACTGTTTCCGGGCGAGGGTAATTCAACATAGCGGCTATTTTATCGGGATCCGTTCTAAGTCCCTCACCGTCGAGTAAAAATCCTAAGTACTTTAAGGAAGGCCTGCAAAATTCGCACTTTTCCAGGTTAATCGTTAAGTTGGCTTGTTTCAACCGTGTCGCTACTTCTTGTAAAACTTCCAGGTGTCTCTCGAACGTTGGTGTCGCTATTATTATATCGTCCAGGTATACGAAAACATAGGGCTCTAAAGAGTAACCCAATATTGCATCCATGAGTCTTTGTTGAGTTTGTGAGGCATTATGAAGTCCAAAAGGCATGACTACGAATTCGAAAAATCCTCTGGAAGGGATAACAAAGGCTGTCTTTTCACATGAAGATTCCTCTAAAGGTACTTGCCAATAAGCACACTTTAAGTCGATGCTCGACAGGTATCTAGCACCGGTTAGCTTACTCAAAATGTTGTCGACACGTGGAAGTGGATACGCATCTCTCTTTGTCACACTGTTTAATTTCCTTCCGTCAAAACAAAATCGAAATTCCCCATTGGATTTCTTAACCAACAGTACTGGAGAAGACCATGGGCTGGATGAAGACCTGACCACCCCTAATTTCAACATATTGTCCAATTCCTTATGCAAATGTTCTAACATGTAAGGTGACATATTGTGATGACGTTGTCTGATTGGTTGCGCATCACCAGTATTGATTTTATGCACTATGGCGCTTGTCCGTCCCAACTTCATGCCTTATAACCAATAAATTTGCCTGTAAGTGTCCAACACCAACTCCAGAGCTTGCGTTTGATCTTTATTCAGTTCTGCTCTTGAATATATAACCTTGTCCATGTTAAGTTTTCCCACAGGAATCTCTTCGAGTAAACAAAATTGTGGTTCCCTGACTCCTTTTACGTCAAAAGTGCGCGCATCATAGTCTAACCTCACTCTGAATATATCACAAAAGTCGCTTCCCAAAATTAATCCATGTAATAATGAAGGTACCATCAACATCTTGATTACCTTGAAATGACCTCCAATTTCTATAGGCAAATTGACAAAACCAGTAACTCTTTGAAATGTACCATCCGCCGTACTTACATTTGTTTCTACACCTTCAAGAACTTCTAAACCAAATTTTTTAACTAATGATAAACCATTACTACCAAAAACTGAGTGACTAGCTCCAGTGTCCAAAAGGGCTATTACGTCCTGACCGAGGACATGAACCGATATATAGGGCCTGTTGTCTTGATCTCGTTCAATAAATACCATATTAGTTTCTTCTGATGCGCCTAAAACATTCTTACCGTTCTTTGAACTGATTACATAAAAGGATCTCACAAGATTTATCCATGCTGACCATTCTTCTTGAGAGGTTTTTCCACCTGGGAACCGCTTCCTTGGAGTTTGAGAACAAATTGTCTTCTGAAGACTGCTGACTGGGCAACTATAGTTTTTGGTTGATGCCTTTTGCTGCTGAAAATCATTTTTCTTCCATCGCTGGGTCCAATCATTGCAACCAGAGGAACGTCGACCCACACAACGCCCTCTACTTACAAGTTTTTTGAACACCTTGGGCAGTTCGGTTTAATCACGCCTTCTTTCCCACATCCGAAGCAGCGAGGTTCTCTTTTGTTTCGTTTCTCGACGTTGAAGCTTCCTACCTGACAATTCCTTTTAATGTGACCAAGTTGCTTACATTTATAACATCGGAGTTCAGCACTCATCCTAGATCTATCGGAGCTATCATTTCCTTTTTGAAATTTCCGTGTAGGTAAATGCAACAGATCCGGTTCTAATGAAAATACATTCCTTCTTGTCGCAGAGCCTTTCTGATCATGTGTCTTAATAATGCCCGCTTCCTCTAATGCTCGGCAAATCTCTAATAATTGGTCTATGGTGTCTATTTCCTTTAATGCTAAATGAACGTGATATGCTTCTAATAAGTTTTTCCTAATAATTTTGAGTCTTTCAGCCCTTGTTGCCTTGATGGTTAAACGATTGAATAAATTTTCCATAGCTGCCACAAAAATAATTACGCGTTCGTCGCTTCTCTGTTTCCTGTTGCGAATAAGTTCCCAAAGGTCATCGTCCAAGTCCTTGGGCAAAAAATCTCTTCTTAATGCAGAAACCAAATCATCCCACGAGTGTACCTTATCTCTCACTAGACGATACCATACTTTGGCTGGGCCTTCAAATAATTCAACTGCTGATTTGAATAATTCCTCTTTTGACACTTTTCGGGCAAAACTTAACTCTTCAACTTGTTCTAAGAATGAGTTAACCGAAGGCTTGCTATCTTCGATGCCATTAAACGTAAGGTTCCACTTATGAACTGGAAAAGATTTGCTGTTTGTCATTGTTGGGCTCGACGTAGACGTGCTTGGCTGAGGAATTCCACCTTTTGAATGTCTCTCTCTAATTTCTTCTATTTCATCCTCCAGTGTTGAGGCTATAATCAAGTGATCCCCTCGGTAACCAGTCACTTCGTCGTCAACATCTTGAGGCATGCGTTTAACCCTACCCATAATGTGAACTAATCTACTGCAAATCCTTTCATAAACGTCCTTATTAGTACCATCGAAGTCATCTACCAATGAAGTTATCGATTTAATACTTTCTTCTATTTCCTTCTTCTCCGTCTCGAAGTCAAAATTTGGCAATGGATACACGTGGACACCTGGACGAGCCATATCCTTTTGTAATTCTCTTCTCAAATATCTCCGCTTCTGGGGCATATCAACAGAACTGGTCGCGATACCACGAACTCTTAATTCACGATTTATCTCATGAGTCCGAAGATGTATCGGGTCCATATTATATTCAGCCATACTGAACCAAATTATTATCACCAAAGCAGACAAAAATGTAAAACACCGCGTAACGCAATTAAATGTTTGAGAAAAAAATATTGTTTAACCAATAAGTAGTAATGGGTTATGACTTGAACACGTATATTAAATTAAAAAAACTGGCTTAAATCCAAAATGAAAATTTCACAGCTTAAATTCCGCAAACTTGTCCCAGCGTTGAAAAATACCCGTAAACAACGACCGCTAAGCAAGCATATGCAACTTTCATGTAAACTTGTCACACCCTGTATATTGATAACAGGCAAAAACAAATCCCTTGACTATCAAATATTCAATTTCTAAATGTGGAGTTCAACTCCTATACTAATAATTTTAAAAAGCAAAATGATAACTACCGCGTAAAATTTATGCACCCTGTATGGTATGCAAAGAAGTTTAAATGGACCAACCGAATTTAATCAAAACTGTAGCTGGCAATATGAACAGTTAATTATATTCACCCTGTATACAACAGTAAAAAAATGAGGTTACAACTACCTCTGTAAGCACTAAAGCTCAAAGCAAATCTATCTGACATACAGCGATCAGATGCAACTCTTATGTGCAATTGTTCCACATATTTAAAACTCTATGTAATATCAAACTACATCCGTACACTAAATATTAAACCACCCTGTATAAATCAATTACCCAAAAATACAAACTCACCCTGTATAATTACTAAACGTACACCCTCGTGTACAATTAATCAGTGCCTATAATTGCTCTGCCAAACCGTGTTCCAAATTATTTATTCCACCCTGTAGAATATATGCAATCGCAAAATGTTTTCAAATGACAAACAAAAAAATAAGAAGTATTCAATTAATACAAAATGCCTAGCTATCTTGCCAACAAGCGACAAGTACCTCAAAAAAACAACAAAAAAATGCTGATGTTTTCTATCAAGTCTTCGTTCTGTCTAATCTCAAGGATTGGAAAACAAGGAAAAGGGGAAAAAGTAACTCTACATTAAATGCACCGGCTAAGATAAAAATAAAACACACTACCTAAGTCCAAAATATTTTATTAAAGCACCGACTGTAAGAGCAGAGTACGCGAATTGAATAAAAAATTTCAAGATTTTATGAATTTAAAACGTATAAATTTGGAAGAAATTTATTGTAACAGCCCCATAAGTTGGGCGGCAATCATGTAACCCTCCTTTTAGATGTTAAAGAGAAATTAGGTTAGGTTACGGTCCCGGCTGCTCTTTAAGTCGTGGCTGGGGGTGGATTCTAATTTCTTCTTCGTCTTCTGCTTCTTGGCTCAGGTATAGATTATTGTTTAGAGCTACTTGGGCGCCAGCCGCATAAGCGACAGAAGGGGGAAAAAGACTAGACAGACTTAGACGCTTTCAAAATCCAAATAATTATATTTAGTTAATAAAAATGGCTTACAATAATTAAGCAAATGTTGAATTTATGACTAAGAAAACATGTTAGCAAGTTGAGAATAAATATTAACGTTCTAATAATAATTGGGGTAAAATTGGCAATATAACATTATTAATACATTATCTGCACTCCATGAGCGCTAGCAGCACAAACAAATGACATAAACACTTGGTGTAAAAAAATGTAACAGATTTAAGATCGTATTTCAGAAAAAAAGCAAAAAATTAGCTCCGCTCCACGATAGGCTTGTATGGTCTTAAAATTTAAGTGCATATAATTTTGAGTGAGATTGACTTGACCAACGAAAAAAACATTACTAATATCATAAAAAACATATATCATCAAATTAATGTTCGAAATGAGATATGCAGTATTTAGATAACCCCTTAATTAAATAGGCCTGTGATTCTCAATTATGTCATGACAAAATAGAATAGGCTACTCTTAAAACAGCTGTTTGGGGAGTTTACAAAAAATATAATTTGGTATACCAAGAACTAAATTTATCGCAAAGCGATTAAATACTCAAGCCTTACACTTGTTCAATAATATGTAAAAATAAATGGGGGGACTGTGATACTGCTTAAATATAAAAATTCATAATGCTTAACAAAATAGAAAAACCTGTGTTAGCGTGACCCATCACGCTAAGATGACGTCTTCGTGGAGGGGCTTGTTAATACACATCGGGGATGCAATTATGGACGTGACATAGCCTGGCTGTGAAGAGCAGACTCTGGAGGCAAAAGGAAGGAGCAGAAATCCCACACCTTGGCGGGTTGTAGTCGCAGCGTAGCGGCACCACTAAGAATCCAGGAGCTGGGTGAAAGTGGCTTTACCACCTAGTCAAGCATACGTCGGCACGGTCCTCGCCAGAGGAAACCAACCTCTAGGTTGTGCTTCGAATCTCGAAGGTGAGAGTACGGGCAGAGTGGAGACTTAATTGGGCCCCCGTATGGAGGTTAAATAATCGCAATACTTTGGCAGGCACGGGCAGACAGCTCGAGAGTCTTGGGCAAGCCAGCATCGGTGGCTTGAGGCGTTTTACAAGTAATTTGACGACCACGTGGGTCTCACGCGAATATAGGGAAACACATCCCTAGCAGATAATATAATCTCTGGATAACATAACCTCTGGATAATACCTGGAATATCGATTCCAGTTAAATATATGACTAAATGTAAAAATTATTCAAAGCTTACCTCAGGTGTAATAAGGTATTACCACTCAATATGAACCAAACCGGGCACCTTTCAACAGGTCCATCTCTCAAAACAAAGTTGCGATTTTTCGCCCTTTGGCGGAAATCCCCACTTCTCGTCTTTACAAGAAGTTACAAAAATGCGCGAAATTTTAAAAAAGTTACTAGTTCTGGTAAAAATCTGATCAAATGAATGCCACTAAATCGCCTCTAAATTCATCTGTCAACGCTTGCCAAAATAAAAATAAAAGCTAACAATGCCGAAATCTCATCTTTTAAGTAAGTTAAATAGGATGCCAGAAATTATCACAGCTCGTAGATCAAGTAATGCAACCACGCTACACGGTAAGTTCTACTACATTATCTTAACATTTAAGTAAATAAATAAGAAACTTCTAACCTAGGAATATCTTAAGTTTCGCTTATCTTTTAACTAGATACACTACTACCTAAGGATTCTAAACTAGGGAGGTCTCTTGCCAATAAAAGCATCGGCGTCAAGGAGAATGATAACAGTAGCAGCTATACCAATGCCAGGCATGTTATCGCTGCCACGGAGAATAAAACTTACACTAGGGTACAACGCTATTAGTAGTACTAAGACTATGACAGACACAACCATGGGGCCCCGGGGTTAGTAAAATGCTTACACAATTATGGTTAAAAGGACATGTCACAACACAGAAGGTAACCTAAGATACGAGTCGCTTCGAAGCAAGGGTGCGTGGACTTAACGTGATGAAGGATTGATCGACAAGCTTAAATGGCAAGATGTGTCATATGAAATATTCAACGTAAGAAGTATGGAAAATTATAATAAAAACTAGTGCCTCTAAGTTGTTATTTTATTTGTCTCTGTTAATTCAAAAATAATTTCAAGATCTTGTTTTGATCAAAACAATTATAGGCAACCAAACATACATTGAGCTGCGTTTTATATCTCCTAAATTGTGAACCGTTACAATGTTAATGTTATGCTGGTTGTGAAGGAGTTGTATGTACGAAGAAAGAAATATATATACAGTCCATTATCAAACAAGTGTTTAAGAAAAACCCTAAATCATTATTAGTCTCCAACCCTCATCTCTAAAAACATTGGTCCAAACGATCCGGATTTGCCAGACAACCCCTGGATCCTCTGGATAGGAGCTGATAGTGAAAATAAAGTGTTGTGTAGTGTTGTGTGTGCAGTGAAAAGCCGTCGCTGGTCGCATCGCATGCAACGAAGCACATGCAAGCATCTAGGAGCCATCGTTGCAACGCTTTCCCGCCAGCCCGCTTGTCGCCTGCCCCGCACTCCCTTCTGCCCATAGTAGTGGAAAACAACAGGTGGTTCGACACCCTCGTAACTCGACTCAAGGTCAGATGTTCAATTTTTACGTTAGATTTTGAGTCCATCGTAATTCTGTTATCTCTCTCTCTCATTTTAAAAAAGTATTTTGTTACTTGTTTGTTCTTGCATTGCATTACATTTTATGTGTATGTAGTTGTTAAATACTTAAATAATTTGACAGTTTACTTACAAAACCCACTGAAATAACTAGTTAAATAATTGTTATTTGTCATATATTCTTGTAAAAAAAATGGAAGCTTTAATTAAGCAGAGAGCTAGCACAAAAGCAGCTATCACTAGAGTTGAATCGTTTTTAAAGAAAAATGAAAATCAAAACTGTAAGCAGCATAAATTTATGTTAATATTTATAGGATTCTGAATACATATCTAGCCTGATTGGGGACAATCAGGAATGTCAGGATGGCCGACTGTAAGCAGCATAAGATTGGCGATTGGAATTCCATCACAGGCGGCCAGCTTTAGGCGACATTGTTTGGGTTCTAAGCAAAGGATAGGCGCTATTTCAGTATAAACATTTGTGAGATAGGATTAGTAGTTTGGTTCTTGGTGAGTAAAGACGTGTCTGGTGCAGTTCGAGTGGTTAGAGACAACAAATTTCAATAGTTCTTGGCCTGTAAGGGCCTCAAGTGAAACATCTGTGTGTCGAGTGTTAAAAGACTTATAATTTAAAGGCAGTGGAAAGTGATAAAAATATTTATGGTATGAAGTTTTTTGAGATGTAAAACCTCCTGAACTTTTTATTGATACAGGGCTGGATTTAGTTAATATGGCCTTAGTAAAATGTACAAATTGTGTAACAGAAATAAAAAGAAGTGATAAGAATGTAATGAGCTGTGTTATATGTGAAATTAAATTTCATTCAAAATGCATTAATATTACTGTTTACCTGTTTAAAGTTATTCATGAAAACAAGCAAATAAGATATATTCGCAATCATTGCAACAATGTTAGTTTATTCAGGGAAATGAAGGAAAATGCGTTAAAGGATTGTATAGAAACTATTAAAGAGCAAAGTAATATTATTAAGGATCATAGTACAACAATAGAAAAATTAATAAATGACCAAAGATATGAAGAAAAGAGCATTGATACACGAAAGCCTTATAGTGAAATATTAAAGAAGACAAATAAGGAAATGATAATGATTAAACCTATAAAAGTAGATCAGGGAAGCAGTATTACACAAGAAGAAATTAAAGAAAAAATTAATCCTAGCGAGTTAGGCGTCGCAGTAGAAAATATAAGAAATATAAAAAAGGTGGAGTAATTATAAGTTGCAAAAATGCTCTATCGAAGGACAAAATTCAAAAGAAGGTTGAGGAAGAACTGGGAAATAATTATAGAATTGAGAATCCTACTTTAAAAAAACAAAAAGTTATTATTATAGGAACCGAAAACAAATTTGCAAGTCAAGAAGATCACAAAATTATATAGGCACTCCTAGAACGAAATGATTTTTAAAAAAATCATGAAAATGTGACTAAAAAAATTAAGGTAGTTAAAAAGTATGAAAACAAAAAAAGAGAAACTGTAGTAATATCAGATTAGAGATTGAAGCAGATATTTACAAAAATATTTATAATTCGGATATGATAAATGTGGGATGGAGAGAATGTAGAATAGAGGAATACCATAACATAATTCGCTGTTATAAATGTGATAGATATAATCATTTTGGAAAAGACTGTAAAAATAGGGTTACCTCTTTCAGACGTTCGGGTAATCACCGTGAAAATGAATGTCAGAGTGATTATGAAAAGTGTATTAACTGTTTAAATACTACGGAAAAACTTAAAATTAAGTTAGATATTAATCATCGAGCGGATGATAAAACTTGCCCATGTTACCAAAAAATTATTGAAAAAGACTGCAATAGGACGAATTATAGTACATAGCAATTAAATGATAAATACAGTAATATAAATGGAGAATGTATGGTTTATTTAAATTATCAGGGCTTTGTAAACAACAAAGATAATCTATCTGTATTGATTGAAAATTTGAAACCTGTATTTTTATTACTAACACAAACTCATGTAGATATTACAGTAACAGACAGTGAACTTGAAATAAAAGGGTATAAATATAAGACATGTGTTACGAATAACCGAAGAACAGGAGGTGTTCTTATATATATATACAAGAGGAATATCCGATTACTTTAAAAAGGAGTGAAAGCGTGGAACCTTATCTCTGGCTAATTTCATTTGAAACCGAAGTCTATGGTGAAAAATTTCTTATAACTGTTTTATATCACCCCCCTCAAGTAAATGATGCTTTGTTTATACTTTTTTCAAGAATATGTCGAAGATATTGTAACTTCTAAATTAGGTTTTCGTTGAAACACGTCACGTAGACAAACAACTTTATTGTCACTCTTGATTATACAAGAAATCTGCTTCAACAAATTCACAACTGTTAAATGCTTTACTTTGACGTTTCAGTCATTCGCGCTCGCGTTCGACTGCTCAATATAAACTAAACTGACTCCAGCGGCCGAAAATGATCTGCTTATATAGATTTTTACAATTCTCGAAGTTTCAGAGATCTCGAGAACGTGTCGAGAAACAAATAGAATATATCCTGGAATATTCCGGAAAACGTCAAAATAAAGGCATCACAAAAATTATAAATACTAATATAAACAGGAACACAATTAACAATCCAAAGAGGCAGGTGAGCCATCGTAACATTGCCCCCCTCTTAGAACTGATCGTCCCGATCAGGTTACTCCACTATAAAACCTCCTTTACTTAACGTGCAAGTACTACAATGTCGACACCATTCTTCTACATCGGTACGACTTCCAAGCCAATAAAATCGTTCTCTGACTTTATTCAAAGTTTTATTTGTTCCTAAATGCACGCCACCTATACCACTATGAAGAGCTTCCAGAACTTCTGGCACTCTTTTTCGGGGTAATACAGTTTGATAAATCATCTCTTTACCATTAGGACTTTCCAGTACTCTTTTCAATACGCCGTTCTGTATTACTAAAGAATCCCATAGGGTCCAGTAATTTTTCAAAGGCGAAGATCTGTTCGAAATGTCTTTCCAGTTAGGTCTATCCAGGTTTTTAATCTCCCACTGTTATATATCTCCGAAGTCTGAATCTTCGCTCTGTTCTTTAGCAAGGGTTTTATGATCCCATTCATTCAGGCTCTGCAACTTAGTTCTTTGGCACAAAAATTGGTTCTTTTCTTTCGCTTTACTCAGTTCAGTGGTTAAAGTTACTACGCTACTTTGTACTTCTTGTTCCACTGATGGTTTTGCCCTTCCTATTTCCTTCAACTGAGTTTCTAACTTGCCTTTATTGTTATTTAACTTTTGCAACAACTGATCTTTATGTTTTAATTTTGTCAACAGTTCCTCTTTTTCTTTAATCCACTGGGCTTCTTTTTGTTTCATTTGATCTTGAATTAATTTTTTATCTGCTTGAAGAGTTCGACATTAGTAGCTTCCAAAGTTTTATTATGGTTGTTCAGATCAGTTACGGTTTTCTTCTTTTTCTCTAAGTCCTCTCTCAATTTAAATAATTGATTCTTCTGTGTCTCAACATTAGAACTCAGTTGCGGCTTGACTCTTTTGTTGCTTATTCTCCAGTTGCCAGACTCTTCTCGATTTTGACTGGAAATATTCCTAGAGCACTGATTCCTGAGATGTCTCTTTGCTCCACAGTTCCAACACAGAATGGGTCTTCGTCTACTGTATACCGTAGAATCAGTCCGAACTTGTCCTTTCTGGTAGTTGTCCAATAAATTTCTCAAGTTATTTATCAATCCTTCGTTGTCCTTCTCGGTTTCACGTCGTCCTTGTTGTCTTTCCGTCCTGAATCTTAGTTGTCTTGTTCTGCCATGACGTGCCGTGCAGCTTCAATTTCCAAGGTAAGGGCTATCGGATATATTCTTGTGTCTGGCTAATATTAACGCTTGGCTGATCTCGGAGTCTCGCAGGCCATCAATGAAGCTACTTATTGCTAACTGCTCTTGGAATTCGGTCGGTGCGGTGGGGTAGGCTAGCTTTACCATACGTGCTATACCCACCTCAAATTGCTGCAGATTTTCTTTGAAGCGTTGTCTTCGGCCTTTTAGTTGTGCCTGGTAAACGTGTTGTAGATGAGCCTCGCCATATCTCGTTTCTAAAGCACTCTTCAGCGTTTGATAGTCTGTTTGTTTATCCTCGGCTAGTGTTCGTAATATCTCCATGGCTTCACCTCGTGGAGCCACTATTAGTGAAGTAGCTTTTTCTCCTTCTGACCAATTGTTTGCCAAGGCAGCTGCTTCAAACTGTTTAAGGTAAGTACTCCATGACACCTTTCCATCAAATGTTGGTGGCTTCACTCTTGACGACGGTAGAAAACTGCTCCCAGTCTTAATGGGCTCCTTTACCGACAACTGGGTTTTCGTTGAAACACGTCACGTAGACAAACAACTTTATTGTCACTCTTGATTATACAAGAAATCTGCTTCAACAAATTCACAACTGTCAAATACTTTACTTTGACGTTTCAGTCATTCGCGCTCGCGTTCGACTGCTCAATATAAACTAAACTGACTCCAACGGCCGAAAATGATCTGCTTATATAGGTTTTTACAATTCTCGAAATTTCTGAGATCTCGAGAACGTGTCGAGAAACAAATAGAATATAGCCTGGAATATTCCGGAAAACGTCAAAATAAAGGCATCACAAAAATTATAAATTCTAATATAAACAGGAACACAATTAACAATCCAAAAAGGTAGGTGAGCCTTCGTAACAATATTATAGATTATGATGGATCCATAATAATTGTTGGAGATTTCAATTTTGATTATCTTAGGCAAGATTATTTTTATACAAAAAAGTGTAAAGACATAATTTACCAAAATGGATTTGAACAATTAGTAAAAGAACCTACCAGAATTACTCCATATAGCTCAACAGCAATTGATTATTTAATAACAAATAATAAGCATGGATTTTATAATGTTAACCTAACGCCGAAAATAGGTGATCATTCTATAATAAAGATTATAATACCCAATTTGAAAACAAACTATGCGAACGTAACCATTAAAAAAAGGTGTTATAAATATTATAATTGTAATTATTTTCAAAACAAGATCATTGATGATTATTGGAACAGTAATGTTACGGATGTGAATGTGATGTCGAGGAACTTTATACATAGTATAAATAATATTCTTAATGAAATGTGCCCTATGACTGAAATAGTTATTCCTAAAAAATATGAACATAATAAGTGGATAACAGGTGATATTATAAATGCGATGAAAGATAGGGATAAGAAATATAAAGAAGCAGTTTTTACAAGGGAAAATACATCATGGGATGAGTTTAAAATAATGAGAAATAATGTAACCAAAATGGTTAGAGATGCAAAAGAAAATTATTTATATAAAATAATAGATGGAAACAAAAATAATGGCCAATTAATGTGGAAACATTTAAAGAAACTATTGCCAAATCAATGTAAAATCTCTTCAGAAAATTTAATATTTAATGGAAATTTAGTATCACACACAGAAGATATAGCAAAAAACTTTAACAAATACTTTTTAGATAGTATAAATGAAATAGTAACAAAAACAAAAGTAACAAAAAATTATGATCGCATAATATACAATATAAGTACTTATGAGTCTTTCAAGGATTTTAAAAATGTAAATATAGGTGATGTAAAAAATATTATATGTAATTTAAAGTATACTAGTGGAACAGAAGATGGAATAACTACGCAGATAATTAAGGATGCATTTATGGTAGTAGGGAATCGTTTTGTTGATGTGATAAATACATCTTTGCAGAGTGGGAATTTTCCTAGTGATTGGAAAACGTCAATAATAGTGCCGGTACCCAAAGTAACTAATACTAATTTATGTAAAGAGTTTAGACCCATTAATGCAGTACCAGTGTATGAAAAAGTATTAGAATCTGTAGTAAAACGACAGCTGTTAGACTATTGTGACAAGAATAACATTATTGTGCCGTGCCAGTCAGGGTTTCGTAAGCAACATTCCTGTGAAACCATCGTATTAAGTATAACTGATAAGTGGATTAAAGCAATGGATGAAGATAAGTTAATTTTGGCTACATTTTTGGATTTTAAGAGAGCTTTTGAAACAATAAATAGAGACTTATTATTAAGGAAAATTAAAAAAATTGGATTATGTGGGAATGTACTAAGTTGGTTTAAATCATATTTATCTGATCGTTATCAGAAAGTGAAATATAAAAATAGTGTATCAGATCAATTACAAAATAACTATGGTGTACCACAAGGTACAGTTTTGGGGCCAACTCTTTTTTTGATATATGTAAATGACATTATAAAGTATGTTAATAAATGTGATGTTCGTATGTTTGCTGATGACACTATGATTTTTATAATAGGGACAAATGCCCATGAAATGATAAACATTATGAATCAAGAGTTGGCAAATATATACCAATGGCTTTATGATAATGATCTGTATGTAAATATCGATAAATCTAAATATATGTTTATAGGGAGTAATGCTAACCTAAATAAATTAAGAAATTTAAATAATGTTATAATTAACAACAGTTCCTTAGAAAGAGTAAAAGAAATAAAATATTTAGGAGTAATTATTGATCAAAATTTATGTTTCAATAGTCATGTTAGTTATATAATGAACAAAAATGTCAAAAAAGTGTAATTTTTTATACAGAATTACACACACACACAACTACAAATCTCAGGGTTGTGTTTGACGCCTCAATGAAAACTTTAGAAACCGGTTACTCTCTAAATGATATCATGCTAATAGGTTTTACAGTACAACCGGAGCTGTTTGACATTCTATGTAGATTCAGACTATTTAAATACGTAGTAATAACGGACATAGAAAAATGTACCGTCAAATAAAAATAAATAAATCTGTTATTTCTTCAAAACATACTTTGGAGAAACGACCCCAGTGAAGAATTGAAATGCATAGAACTGCAAACTGTAACATATGGGACAAATTCAGCCCCATACCTAGCCACTAGATGTCGAGTTGAGTTGGCTAACGAACAAAAAGATAATTTCTCTCTTGCCTCACAGATAATATTGTCACAGTGTTATGTGGACGATATACTATTTGGTGCAGACAATATGGAATTACTCTTAAACATAAAGGATGAACTTATCCAAATGTTAAAACTAGCAAATTTTAAATTACATAAATGGTGTTCTAATTCACAAACATTTTTAAATGAAATTTCTGGAAATAATCCACCAGAAGTTTTTGATATTAAATTAGAAAATGTTTCAAATAAAGTTCTCGGACTTTCTTGGAATCCGAAGTCTGATAATTTCAAAATTAGTGCGCCACAGTTAAAAAGTGAGCAAGCACCTACTAAAAGAAATGTATTATACAAATTGCGCAATTATTTGATTCGCTTGGATTTATCGGTCCCGTGATAGTAACAGCGAAAATAATTATGCAAAAAATATGGATTCACAAATTAGCATGGGATGATCAACTTCCTCCAGAAATACTAAATGAATGGATTAGATTTATCACTAATGTAATTCATTTATTAAATTTAGAAATTCCACGGCACATATTTGCAAACAGAAAAATATTAAAAATTGAAATACATGGTTATGCTGATGCTTCTTTAAAGGCATTTGGTGCATGCATATATGTACGTGTACTGATAAAACTGTTTCTTGCAATTTAATAAGTTCAAAGTCTAGTGTCGCCCCTATAAAAACTGTGTCACTACCCAGGTTAGAACTCTGCAGTGTATTACTTCTCTCTAAATTGGTAAATAAAATCATTCCAATATTTTCATTTAATATGTAGGTAGATAGTGTTCACTTATGGACTGACTCACAAATAACTTTATGTTGGTTAAATGCGCATCCTTCACGATGGACTACTTTCGTGGCGAATATGGTGGCAGAAGTGCAAAATTTAACTTCTAATTTCAAATGGCATCATGTAGAAAAGTGATGTATATATAAGAAGTGTATCTCTTTGTAACCACTCACTATTTCACTCATTGAAATACATGGTTATGCTGATGCTTCTTTAAAGGCATTTGGTGCATGCATATATGTACGTGTACTGATAAAACTGTTTCTTGCAATTTAATAAGTTCAAAGTCTCGTGTCGCCCCTATAAAAACTGTGTCACTACCCAGGTTAGAACTCTGCGGTGTATTACTTCTCTCTAAATTGGTAAATAGAATCATTCCAATATTTTCATTTAATATGTAGATAGTGTTCACTTATGGACTGACTCACAAATAACTTTATGTTGGTTAAATGTGCATCCTTCACGATGGACTACTTTCGTGGCGAATAGGGTGGCAGAAGTGCAAAATTTAACTTCTAATTTCAAATGGCATCATGTCAAATCAAAAGAGAACCCCGCAGATTTACTCTCTCGTGGATTAAATCCTCATGAAATAAAATATAATAATCTGTGGTGGCATAGCCCTCATTATTTACAGGATATTTCACTTAAACTAGAAGAAAATATATTGAATTTCGATTTAGAAAATATTCCCGAACAAAGAAAGGTAACTTATGGTAATTACTTCAGTAGAAATGATTTAATGTTTACAAATTTTTCAAATCTCACAACAGAGGCTTTTTTATTAACTTTAAAAAAATTTATCGCACGTCGAGGAAACCCGTCTGTCATATACAGCGACCAAAACATTTTTCTGGTTCTTCTAATCAGTTAAGAGAATTAAATAAATTTTTCAAATCCCAACAAACAATAGATAACATAGAAATTTGTTTGTCTATTAATGAAACTAAATGGAAATTTATACCGTCCTCATTGGGGAGGTATATGGGAGGCAGCTATCAAAACCGCAAAATATCATCTGACACGTATTGTTGCAACCGCACATTTAACGATCGAAGAGCTCAGTACCGTACCTACCCGCCCAAATTGAAGCGATTTTAAATTCAAGACCGATTTGTGCGCTCTCTACAGATCCATCAGATTTCACGTGTTTAACACCAGGTCACTTTTTAATAGGCGAAAGCTTAACTTCATACCCTGAAAAAGATTTAGTCAACATTCCAGATAACCGTTTGTCTTTCTGGCAACGTTGTGCAAAAATGCAACAGACATTTTGGAAAAAATGGTCTGTAGATTATTTAAATAGATTAGAAAATAGACCAAAATGGTACAGATGTACTGAAAACTTAAAAATCAATGACATTGTTCTTTTAAAAGAAGACAATGTACCTCCGCTTAGTTGGCCTAATGCCAGAATTATTGAAGTTTTTCCCGGTTCAGACAAAAAGGTTCGTGTTGTAAAACTTAAAACAAAAGAAGGCGCAAAATTGTGTCCACTTCCTCAGGAAGTTTAAAAAAATTTTTATTTTTATTATTATTATTGAAGCAATCAATGGGGGAGGATGTTACGAAAAGAAAGATTTTGTTTGTGTCAAGGGAAGAATTTACTATTGAGCGCTGAGGGGATGTGCGCGCTCATGCCTCTATCCGTGGATCGATAATCAATGCGAGTCGACCGCTAGAGAAGCCAATGAAAGGTTGCGACGAGTGGTGGACATACCATCCTTACAGTGTTGCTCTTGAGTAATTCTCAATGTTTTAAATTTAAGAGAGCAATTTTATGTTAATGTTATGCTGGTTGTGAAGCAGTTGTATGTACGAAGAAGGAAATATATATACAGTCCATTATTAAACAAGTGTTTAAGAAAAACCCTAAATCATTATTAGTTTCCAACCCTCATCTCTAATAACAGCAACTTTTGACGAGCTTTAAAATGGCGGACATAGTCTGCTTTACCCATAGACCGTTTCGTTTTCTTGCAATCATCAGAATATATATAAAGCTGTTTACAGGCCTTTTAGGCCCAGAGCTGTGTTATTCTCCTCCACTCCATTCTGCCTTCCTCTGTCCTCTTACCCCCTAGAATTCTTCTTAAGATCTTCCTTTCCCACCTTAAAAGGTTTTCTCTTGACTTCTTTTTGAGAACCCAGGTTTCACTACCATACAGCGCTGTCGGTCTTAAAATTGTTTTATACATTCTAAATTTTACTCGTCTGGACAAATTTTTTAATTTCAATAAGTGGTTGACTGCTGCCGAACTTCTGTTTGCTTTTATTATTCTTCGATTTATTTCTTGTTCCTCATCACAGTTAGCTGTTATTAGCGCCCCCAAATACACATATTCTTGAACTTCTTCAAACTCCATCTCTCCATGCTCTGTTCTCAATTTAAAATTTGTATCCTTTTTTTGTTCTTCTATTCTCAGAAGCTTACTTTTCTCTTGATTTATCTGCAATCCCACTTTACTTGCTTCCTCCACAAGTTTTCTCGTTACTTCTTCTAATTCCCTACTATCTCTAGCAATAATGGCCACGTCATCTGTATAACTTACTATTTGGTGACTTTTAAACAATATGTGTCCTTCTCTGTTCAACTCACTATCTCTTATGACCTTTTCTAGTACTAAATTAAAAAGAAGCGTTGAGAGTGGGTCTCCTTGTCTCAGTCCTGTATCAATAGTAAAGCCTTCGGAACATTCACCTTTTATTCGTACTTTGGATTTAGTATTTTCTAAGGTCATTTTCAATAGCCTAATCAGTTTAGTTGGTATCCCAAATTGTTCCAGAATTTTACTTAGTTTATTCCTGTTGATCGAATCATATGCTTTCCTGAAGTCCACAAATAAAACCATTGCTTTGATCCCATACTCATAGCATGTAGTCAGCATTTCCTTCACCATGAAGATTTGGTCCGTTGTTGACCTTCCTTTCTAAAACCTGCTTGATACTCCCTATTTGCCGTTCTGCTATAGGTTCTATTCTCTGTTTTATTAACGTTGCCATAATTTTATACCCTATATCTAACAATGATATACCCCTATAGTTTCTGCAGTCTGTTGCATCTCCCTTTTTTAAGATTGGTATAATCATAGCATCTCTCTAATCTTCAGGCATACATTCTCTTCTCCAGATCATTCGTATCATTTCGTATATTCTTTGTCTTAAATCCTCTCCTGCGTACTTAATGTTCTCTGCTGTTATTCCGTTTTTTCCTGGACTTTTGTTATTCTTTAAAGCTTCTATAATTATATATATTTCCTTTTTTGTAAGTTATTCTACTTCCTCTCTCTTCCCGGTATCATCTCCTCGTGCACCTCTTCTTCCCTTACACTCTCTTCATTCAACATATCTGCAAAGTATTGCCTCCATCTTTCTCTCACTTCTGTTTCCTCTCCAATTAGATTGCCACTTTCATCTCTCACATATATTACTTCCTTCTTTCCTCTTGTAATGTTGCTCTATTTCCTCTATTTTCTTAACCTGCTCTGCTCTCTTCTTTTGTCTAAACACTTTCTTTGCCTTTTGTCTTTGTTCCCTGTATTTTTCCTTATCTTCCTCTTGTAGAGACTGAAGTGCTTTAATTCTTAGCTTATATCTCTTCTCCGCCTCTCTTATACACTCCTCATCCCACCATCTTTTCCTCCCTGCAAACTCTTTTTTGTTGTATTACTTTCTCACTTGCTGTTTGTATGACATTTTCGATCTTTATCCATTCTTCATTTATATTTGCTTCCAATATCCGTATGTTTTCTTGCAAACCTTTCCTTATCTCTTCTTCATACTTCTGTTGGGTTCTCTCATTTTGTAATGTCGCCATATCTAGTTGTCTTTTTTTCCATTGTAATCCTTTTCTTTTAATAGGTTTTTTTATCTTCAAATCTATCCTCACTAGATAGTGATACGAGTCTATGTCTGCCCCTATGCATGACCTAACATTTTTTATTAAGCTTCTGTGATTCTCATCTATGCAAACATGATCAATTTGATTCGAATATGCTCCATCCGGAGAGGTCCAGTTACCCTTATGTATGTCTTTTCTCTTAAAGAATGTGCTCATTATTTTCATTTTTTGTTCTTCTGCAAATTCAATCAATCTACGCCCATTGTCATTGCTCTCTAGGTGTTTACTTTCTGTCCCTACTATACTTTCATACATCCTTTCTCTCCCTATTTTTGCGTTTGCATCCCCTACCACCATTCTTACTGTGTTTTTATTCAGCTTTCCGTAATTTTCTTCTAGCTTCTCATAAAACTCATCTTTTTCTTCTTCTGTTTTTTCTTCTGTTGGCGCATATATATTTAATATCTCTATGTTTATTTCTTCTCTGATTTTAATCATACATAACCTATCTGAAATTGCTTCAAATTTAGAAATTTTATCCCTCAAATTTGTATTTACTAAAAATGCTGTGCCTTGTTTCGCCTCCGCTCGTAAAGAATAAATAATTTTCTAATTTCCATGTGTCCGTCTCCTTTATATGCGTCTCCTGTATCGCTATTATGTCCATTTTGAATCTATTTGCCTCTCTTTCTAGGATTTTTAATGATCCTTACTCATTTAACTCTCTTACATTCCATGTTCCCATTCTCATTCCTCTTTCTTGATTTGTGTCTTCTTGCTTTCCGTCTTTTTCTGTCTTCCCCCTCTCCGTCCTTCTAGCTTCGTTCTGTATTTTTTGCTTTCTGTTCCTGGTTCTATTTATGTCGTTTCCTTTTCTCATAACCGTGTCCATTGCCAGCGATCTTTCTTTTATGCTAAGTGATATATCTAGTTTTTTGCTTCCTTTTTTTCTAGCCTGCTTGCATCATTATTCCACTTCCAAACCTCATTATCAATTACGAGTTTTTGATATCCTACTTTTGCTACCTTTCCTTCCATCCTTACTTCTTTGGCTTTCATTCTTAGTTTCCTTTGAATTTCCCTTTCTTTTTTGCTCATATCATCGTTAATATAGACTTTGGCTGCTCCTATCTCCTTTAATTTACTTTTATTTTTCATTATCCTTATCTTGTCCTCGAAGTTTTTTAATTCTACTAAACATACATTAACTCCTATTTTTTTACCCCTTCTGTACCAATCTCCATATGCATTCAGTTTCTTATAAACTCTTTTATCTGTCCTTTTAGCTCATTCTGATCTAAGTTTTCTCTAATTTGTAGGCCTTGAACCACTATATTTTTCTTCCTTTTCTCTTTGTCTATACTCTCTACTCTTTCTTCTACCTGTCTCATCTTATCCCTAAGCGCCTTATTTTCCTGCCTCATGTCCTCAATCCCTCCTGAGTTGTCTTATCTCCTCTCTATATTCTTTCTCTTCTCTTCTCACCTCTTTTACTGCCTGTGTTAAGCATTCCAACATTCGCAACACCTTTTCCATGTTGTACTCCATATCACCTTTCTTTACTGGCGATCGTGCTAGTTTTTTACTGCAACTGAATACCTCAGCTACTTCTTCCATACTTCTCTTTTTCTTTCCCTCATCCGTTCCACTGGCATCACTTTCTGTTTCTATTTCAATCTCTTCCTTTCTTCGCTCGGGTGTCCTTGTTACCCTTTACTGACCACCGGTTTTTCAGTTTTCCTTAACATTCCGTTTTTAATTTCCTACACTACTGGTTGCCTATCTCACTTGACACCAGCTCGTTAACCCACCCCAGATATTTTCTTCTGCAATACGTCTCTGCACTACTGGTTACCTACCTAACGCGCGTGACAGAGTCGTTCTTGTCGACCAATCGGAGACTCTCTGTCAATCTCTGTAAGCAACACTGAACCTTATTGATGGCCTACTTTCACTAACCTCCGAAAAATTTCTGTCTTTCTTTTACTTTTACTCTGTTATTTCCAAATTTTCTTATTCGACTGCTTGCCCCTTTCCTGCACCACCAAAACTCACACTATTTGTATCCCAAAAATAACTCGGCACGGTTCAAATTGGACTTTAATGCCGGAGCACTTTTGCGACACATACATACACTAAAGCGATCGAGAATATCAGACATCAGACTATCATCAGAATAATTTCTTTAAAGAGGGCGTTGTCTTACAAGGTACATATACCTGGAGCATTTTAAATTCTGCGTTTATTAATGTGTCGCTAGTGGCAGTTTGATCACGTCTCACGCATATTTCAACCAGGATTTTCACTTACTAACTATAAAGAAATACATATTTGCTATAAGAGAGCATATACATATACATCTTCATATCTTTTCTGCGTCTTTTCATATTACAACGATTCTACGTCCGGAGAAGTATAGTGAAATATTTTTAGACATAGGTGGCGTCTTAAATGTGCTATGATTGAAAATACAGAGTATATAACAGAAATCTTTTTGCTGCCTTCAATAATAGAAGATTTCTATTTTGCCATGATTTTGCGTCCCTTCGTTTTGCTATTATTTCCGCGTCCGATATACGTTTATAGGTTTTTATCTTTTCTGCGTCCAATAGTATATTATAATACTTAGTAACAATGTTTGAACGTCCGACATAGTTGCCAGTTTCTCGGCAACTTCGAGCTTTAATATTTATATAGTATATTCTTTCCTGGGTCTGACACGACGCGATATAGACATTTTTGAGAAATTAATTTGCTCACTAACCAAGTATTGGTAACATTGAACTTTTCAAATTTATTTTATACAGGACAGCCATGATATTTCCCTAACGCTGATATTTCTAGATAATCTTTAATTATGTTAAAAGTGATATTAAAAAATTTATTTATACATTTAAAACATAAAAAATAGTTTATTTATAAAATCGTTGTTTATTTATCGTCGAGCTGTGTAGTACAAAACAAAAACAAGTTTTTTATCCACGCAAAAACAAACAATAGAAGTCACACCAACTGAAACACGCAATTAACTGAAAATTATCTAATTACTGCATAATAAATACGTTTCCCTAAACCTGTATAAGCATAATCTTTAAAGTTAAAGTACACGTGTCACGTTGATATAAATTTAAATTTAAAAAAGATGGCATTTTGTTATGTAAAAGTATTAACTTTGTAATCCATTACATGGATAAGAAGGGGGATAGTAATTTTAGAAACAAACTGAGGGAAAAAGATGGGAAAAACACATGTAGACAGAGGGAAGAAGAGATCAGGAAGAAAGACAAGAGCACTGTATTGGAATGTAGCAGGTGTAACTAATAAGAAGGCAGACTTCTAGGAATACGTGGAAGGGTTTGACATAGTGGGAATGATGGAAACATGAGTAGAAGAGAAATCGTGGGAAAAAATTAAGTACGGATTACTAAAATGCTTCAAATGGGAAGTCCTAGGGGCCAAAAGAGTGAAGACGAAAGGCAGAGCGAAGGGTGGGTTGATAATGGGGATACGAGAGGAAATAGAAGTAATAAGGAAATGAAAAACACAAGAGCATGAAAAGTAGCAGATTAAACATAGGAAAGAAGACGCAAATTAAGAAAAAAGTAAATGACCGCTCCAAGAACAAAATGTTAATAGCAGGAGATTTTAACGGTCGAATGAGAGAAAGGGCAAAAAGAAGAGAAGAGTCGGAAAAGGGAGAATAGATAAAATAGATAATAAAAAGGGGAGATTAATAGAGGAAATAATAAAAGATAATGGATGGGATATACTGAATGGAAATAAGGAGGGAAACGAAAAAGGAAACTGGCCATACCTGAGACCAAAGGGAGAGTCGGTAATTGATTATGTAATAGTCAATGAAGATGCTTGGGAGGAAATGGAAAGTTTAAAATAGCAGACAGGGTGGAATCGGATCATATGCCTTTGGAAATAACTTTAAGAGGACCGGAAAACGTGAGCAACAGAAAGACAAGCAAGGATAAGAGAGGAATTAGAAACAACGAAATGGGGAAAAGAGGAAATAGTAAAGAACAGAGGAAAAACACAGATGATGAACTATAAGGGAAAGACAGTCGATGAGAAGATGAGGGAATTGACAGAATGGATAGGGGGAGCAACATAGAAAAAGAAAATACTTAAAAGGGATAAAAGAAACAGCTGGTGGGATAAAGAATTCAGAATCCTGAAACGACAAGTCAGAGGACAACTGAGAATATGGAGACGGAACAAAACTTCAAAAGAGGAATATATGCAAGCGAAAAACAGCTATAGTGTAAGTTGTAAGGAAAACAAACAGAGTTAGGAGAAAGAAGAAGAGAAGAAAATTAAGAAAATAAAAACCAAAACAAAAGAGAAGAAGAGAATAAAGAGAGTAAGAAGCGGGAAAATGTGAGCGAGCAGATAAAAATGGAAGAATGGAAAAGTTATTTGTAGAATTATTAAGTGAAAACGAAGAATATGAAGAAAGAAATAGTGAGCAAATAGAAGATGGAAACTAAAGATTAGAGAGAATAGATAGGGAAGAGATAGTGGAACAGATTAAAAATTTATAGAAAGAAAAAAGTGCTGGAAAGGACACAATACAAAATGAGGCCAGGATTTACGGACGCTGTAGTAAACAGTCTCTGTGAAATTATGAATGAGGGAAGAGTAAACCAAAAAGCTGGAGGGAAGGAATAATCTCCCCTATTTATAAAAAAGAGACAAACCAGAAACAAATAGTTACAGAGTTGCTAAACAAAAAACTAAAGGCGAAATGAAGAAAAAAGAAATTATACCAGATGGGCAGGCAGCGTACAGAAAGGGTAGAGGTGCAATTGACAATGTATACATATTGCATCATCTGATTAACAAAGAAATGCAGAAGAAAAATGGAAAGTTATTCGTAGATCTAAATGCGGCTTTTGATAATGTACAAAGACTAAAATGGTAGAAACACCTAAAGGACAGAGGAGTCGAAAACACCTGATAAGAAAACTTAAGGATATATATAAAACAACGTTGAATAGAGTGAAAGTGAACGGGATGGAAATGACAGAATTTTATACAAAATAGTGAGACAAAGGTGCCCACTAAGCTCTTCCTTACTTGCAGCATTTATTGGCGACATTGAGATTGAGGATGGCTCAGGCAGGAGGAGTAGTAGTGGAAAAGAGAAAGGTTTACGTACTCTATAATATGCAGATGACATCATTATAGTAGGAAATGAAGAGAACGAAATGAAACAGATTATAAAACAAGTGAATGTGGAGAACACAAAACTGATGATTTTTGGAATACTTAGGGTTTGTTTTTAACTCAAGGAATACATTTGCAGCACATATAAAACTAAGGAAGGTAAATCAAGCAATGGGGATAGTTTTGGGGACAGAGAGAAAGAAAATTCAGACATAAAAAACAACTAATTTTATTCGACAGTTTAATGGGGAACATACTCCTGTATGGGGCCGAGGTGTGGTGATGGAGAGAATTTGAAGAAATAGTAAAAGGACAAGTATGTAAGGTGAATACTAGGGACAGACAGAGAAACTCCGGGCTACATTGTAAGAGAAGAAAGCAAAAGAGACAAAATGAGGGTGAAAGCAGGAAACCTAGCAGTAAAATACGAACAAAAGATAATGAGAAGAAGATACTGCAAGATACTACAACAGTGCTGCTTAGAAAAAAAGAAGGAAGGAGGAGAGAATATAGGGACAGATAGAGAGATATACTTCCGACGAAATGGGTATGCAATCACAGAAATAGAATGTTTAAGAACTGGAGGCTGACAGATGAGAAAAGAATTACAGCTAAGAGACACAGAAAAGCACAAAATTAAAGAGGGAAAGTAAGAAGGAAAGGATAATGATAGTAAGATTCAGTTGAGGCAATGAGGAAAAAAAATAATAAATGGCGAACAGATGAAAATGAGAGAAGATGTAGGGTATGTTGGGAAGAGAGAGAAGTGATAGAACTTCTACTGCGTGATTGTGAATACATGAGGGGAAGACATGCAAGCAGAGCAAATTTTGAACGAGGCCTGTAGAGCAAAATATAACTTATTATTACTATTACTCCATTACATGTATTGTTTGTTATATGTAATTAGGTATTCGGACATTACGTAAGGTAAAAACTGACACTTAATATAATTATCAAATTTGTATACTGAATGTTAGGAGTTTAATAACGCTAATTGTGATGACACAAATTTTGATTTCAAATACGAGTATCGAAAATAGTGACGGAAATAAATTAATAATAGCTTTCTTGAAAAAACAATTACTCAACAAAACAAGAAACATACAGTTTTAATTAGAAATCATGAAAAAATAACCAACAAAAATTGCAATTACTAATAAAAATTGCTTGTATTTGTTTGTAATTACGATACCTCATCCCTTTGTTCTAATAGTAATAGCAGACTCTGCAGAATCAGCAGTTCTCCGCATATAAATAGTCGACTTGTGATTGTGCATTCAATTCTTGTTTACTATTTGTTGTTGTAACATCTACTGATGAACCTACTTTTGTAAACCTTCAATGAATAAAGTGTTTTTTCAAAAAGTTCCAAAATTTGTGTTTTAAAAAAATCGTGTTTCGAAGTATAAACCGAAACTGGCGCAGTCAGTAGGATTTGAGAAGAAGCAAAAAATCAAGTTTTTTCTTCGTCACTTTCAAGTGTTTATGTGCAAAACGAACTTACAATCCAAGGAAATCAAGAAAAACTACAATTCCAGGCTGGTGAACTGAGTAGCTAGTCGAGAAGAAATTCACAACATATGGTAGACAGAATTCAAGGTTTTGTGTTGATTAAAGGCATATTAATCACCGGACAATTGGGTCAAAACACAAAATCCAAAATCTGTGTTTGATTAAAAGAATATTAATCACCGGACAATTGGGTCAGAACACACAAACAAAAACCGTGATTGGTTAAACGAAAATTAACCACCGAGCAATTGGGCTAAATCACAACAAACCAAAATTGTGGTAGATTACAAAAATCACCGGGCAATTGAGCCATACCACAACCAACGAAACGACGCAATCGAAGGAGAGGCCAAGACGAGAAAACCGGAGAGGCCAAAGGACAAGAATCCACCCCAAAGGACAACGATCCACCCCAAAGGACAACGATCCACTCCAAAGGACAACGATCCACCAAAATTCTGAGCAGCGTACACTAATCAGAAAATCAAGAAAGAAATGAGAAACCAGAGTAAAGAGAAATATTAATAAGTACGGAAAAATTCCCAGCGAATTTGCTTATTAGTATCGTTCAATCTTTATTGGAGAAGACATCAATGAAAACATCTTTAAATATTCTCTTACTGTAAGTGCTCATTTAAAGATTTTTTCCTCATTTTCCCATAT
The DNA here is from genome assembly GCA_025584915.1 of Monochamus saltuarius. Taxonomy (NCBI): domain Eukaryota; kingdom Metazoa; phylum Arthropoda; class Insecta; order Coleoptera; family Cerambycidae; genus Monochamus; species Monochamus saltuarius. Next base: position 40,544,477 of record CM046725.1, on the reverse strand, counting down.
TCCCTTACCATTCCCTTATTTCCCCAAATAAAAGAACTGCATACTTCTAATTAAAATCAAAAATTGAATTTTAAAAATGTTTTACTGAAAAATAAAATTTTGAACACTGGATAATTTATTACAGCAAATTTCGAATTTATCAATTAGTAATCAAACAACAGTAAACGAAATGCCTCAAGAAATTAATTATACATTACTAAGATACCAAGCAGATAATATTCCAAAATTTGACGGAAATATAAAATTGTTACAAAGATTTATAACATCATGTGAAAACTTTTTAACCGCATTTCAAGACAAACAAAATGTCAATGCACCAATAAATGTATGTCTTGCTGATACAATTTTCAGTAAATTAACCGGTAGAGCCGCAGAATTAATATGTTCCAGACCAGAATTAAATTCATGGCTTTTAGTAAAAAATACATTAATTAGTACATTCGGAGAGAAATGAAGTTTAGATTGTTTAGTGCAAGAATTAATGTCATAAAAAATTCAGAAAAATGAAGATTTATTAAATTTTGGCATAAGAATTCAAGATGCTCGTAGTCTTATCTTTTCTCAATTAAATAGTTTAAATATTGAAGCAGCAGAAAAAATAGTAAAAATTAAACATTATGATGATACAGCATTAAAAATTTACATCTCAAATTTACCTTATGTAATACAAATGGCAGTACGTCTTAATAAACCTGATTCTATAGAAAAAGCAATGTCACTTGTACGTGAAGAACTAGATTTTAACCAGTTCAGACAAAATCAGAATAACCTTCAAAATTATCAAAAATCTAAGATTCCTATCTCGACAAAACAACAACAAAATTTTAGAATGAACAATTTTCAACCAAACCTTCAGCAAAAATTTCAACCAAACTTTCAATCTTCGCCCTGGGCGACGCGCCATTAAATTTATAAATGATACTGCAGGAAACAACTACTCCACGTACTACTGCCCTGACCGGCATTTAATATGATTTTTGTTATTTATTTTTATATTTATTTCCAGTTAATTAATTAAAAACAATTTTAACTAAATTCTTGACGACTTAATTAAGTCATAATAATGTTTAAAAATTATGATTTGACAACTAAATATTATTGTCGGTTTTAAATGCTACGTCTGGGTAAAAAACGCCTTTTCTGGATAAAATTGAATGCAAAATTTCAATTCGGCCATACTTTTTTTTACAAAAAATTCAAAAATGTTCCTCTATCTCCGCCACTCGAATTAATACGTACTATGGTCTTTGACGACTTTCAAAATGGGTCCTCTAAAGACTCTTCAAGTCCTGCTATTTAAAAGTGAAACATCCTGTATAATCATGTATCTATCAAATTCTAATACCTGCACACTAATAAATGCCCAGTGTATTTGAATTTAAAAGAGTTGATGATTTCAGTATAAAAGGTATGCTTCACTATCAGGCACTGTTTGAAGATAACATTTTTTATTTTCATATTGGATAATTATTGATTATAAGCTTAATTAGGATATGGAGTTATTTCTTCAAAATATCATTTGGTATCAAAAAGCATATGACTTCATTTGATAAGAATTCTGAAAAATTATTTAAATTAGCTTAATATTTTTCAAATAAACATTTGTAAGATCGGGGATTGGAGATATTGGGGTAGACAAGGGTTTAATATGATGGTCAGCTGATACCATAACGACGTAATGGTAATTTGTTTACTTATTACGTGGGCGGTCTAACATATGTGTAACTATAGCAAGATATAAATACCTAAAATGAATATCCTACTTCGACCATAGTCGGGCCAGGTCAGGACTCGAGCATTTTGGATGGTGGGGTGAGATGATTCGTAATTTATAGGCGGCCATTAAATAAGTCTGTAAATGATTTAAACATACCTGAGCACCCTACCTTCTAATTATAAAATATATATAAATGACTACTGCCTATACTACTGTATGTAACCTTAAATTGTGAACGTGACTGTGACCATTTAACTCTGAGCATATACAGGGTGTGATATATCTACTGCACAATCAATAAGCCATTATGATTCAATCTATTATCACACTATTACACATGTTGAGTATTTAACTAGGTCTAGCATTATCGTACTGTTCTTGGCACCCATCGGGAGTGCCAACACCAGGAGTGCAATGGGTGTTAGGGGCAAACACGCAAAACACCCTCCTGTTGGAGCATGCCTCCTATTTAAATTTTATACATTTAAAAAGAGATCTAAGTGTGTATATTAATATACTGTCAATTTATTAATTTTTGTAATACTTCTAATGGCAAATAAAGGTTTAATACTTTATATTGTAAATTAATACAATAAATCATCTATACGGTCCTTCGAGTTAAATAATTAAATCTTCGCCTGGTCGCCGATCCTCCAGATACGAAGCTATTGCATATTCGCCTGGTTGCTGATCTTCCAGATACGAAGCAAATTCAAACATTTTCTGGTCAACGAGCCGGATCCAGTGAATTACCATATAATTGGCAAGAAATTATTGCATATCTTTAAGCGACTCAAGTTTGGAAGTTACCAAGAGTCCAAAATACATTTCATCGTTAGTCTACAAGCGGAGTCAGACGGTAAAGGTTAGTTCGTTCCTTATTTTAGTAGCTCATCTAACTTTCACCTGTCTCGTGTGATAAGCACGCATTCTATAATATAAATTTAGTTAATTTATTCCAAAGTAATAAATTAATAATCGCTGCATACGTGCATCTGTTTTTATTTAAATAATATTGTCGATTGCACGTTCAAATAAATTGTTTTACTCTCCAAGCATTTCTACAATGACAGATATTGACGTAGAAAAATTAATTCGTAAACGTGCTGTCATTAAGGGCAGTTTAACAAGATTCAAAACATTTGTTGATAATTTAGACAATGTGACACTTGACCGGGTTCAGCTGGAACTTCGATTAAATAAATTAAATCTGTGTTGGCAATCATTTGATGACATTCAGTCAGAAATTGAAGCCATAGATACCTCTGAAGATCATGAAATTGAACGTCAATTATTCGAAGATGATTATTTCGCGTATGAAGCTAAAGCTAAGAGTATTTTTGATTCAATTCCAAAGCCTGGACATGATGCTACCGATGCAAATAGGCATAGCGAAATATCTAATGCAAGTTTCAATATGGGTAATGTAAAATTGCCTACGATCAGTTTACCTTTCTTTGACGGTCAATACAATGATTGGTTATACTTCAAAGATACGTTCGAATCAATTGTACATAATAATCAAAGCATATCCGATATACAAAAGTTTCATTACTTACGCTCATGCTTGAAAAAAGAATCAGCTGATATCATTTCAAACCTAGAGGTCTCATCTGAAAATTATCAGATCGCATGGGAACTTATAATTGTAAGATATAATAATAAATCAATACTTAAAGATGACCATGTGAATGGGCTTTTCAATTTGCCAACGAGTAACAAAGAGTCTTATACTTTTCTTCGTTGTCTTCTTGATAATTTAAATAAACACTTGCGGGCTTTAAATGTACTTGGCGAGCCTGTTCAACATTGGGACACTTTATTAATTCATATGATAGTAAATAAGTTAGACCCACGCACTAGAAGGGGTTGGGAAGAAAAACGTACTAATGATGAAGACTCTACTCTAGATGAATTACTAAAGTATTTGCTAAATAAATGTAAAGTACTAAAAACGCTAAGAGACACAATGTCTGATCAAAGAATAAAACCGAGAGCACTAGTGGTCAATAGTGATACGGATCTTCATTGCAAATTATGTTCTGGTGAACATTATATTAACAAATGTGACAAATTACTTAATTTATCTCCAATTAAAAGATATTCTGAAATAAAATCACGGGGTCTATGTTCAAATTGCCTGAAATCAGGTCATACAAATAAATTTTGTACTAGTTCTTCTTGTAAAATATGTTCTAAACGACACCATACACTATTACACTTCAACTCTAATAATAATGAGTCCACGTCTAATCAGTCTACCTCAGAAATTGAACCTGCAAATAATAACAATTCATCTGAAAATACGAATATCATACATACTTCACAACAAACATTAACTCACTTTACGAATACTAAGACTCATACGTTACTAAGTACTGCAATGGTATTAGTCTTTGATAAATATAACAATCCCATAACTTGTAGAACACTATTGGATAGTGGCTCAGAATCGCACTTCTGTTCTGAAAATCTTGCTAATAAACTAAAAATTGATAAAAATAAAGTAAATATTTCTGTTTCTGGTATAAACAAGTGTTCCAGCAATTTAACACACTCAATCAATCTTAGAATTAAATCACATTCAAATAATTTTGCAACAAATATTAACTGTTTAATAATACCTCATATCAGTGAAAATATACCTTCTGTATCATTCAATACAAACTGGTTAAACTTACCTACGGATATCACTTTAGCTGATCCACAATTTAACGAATCGAATGAAATCGACCTTCTAATAGGTGCTGATCTTTTTTGGCGGCTAATACGCGTAGGTCACATTACATTAGGTAAAAATAAACCAATTTTACAAAATACCGTACTAGGTTGGATAGTGTCTGGTAAATTGTCGCAATCGCAAATTAATTCGTTCGTACAATGTACTTTTGTCTCAACAAAAGATATCGATAATAAGTTGACAAAATTTTGGGAAATAGAAGATATAGATATAGACAAACGTATATCATCTGAACAACATAATATCGAAGAACATTTTCAATCTACTTCTAAACGCAGCAGTGATGGCAGATTTGTTGAACGCTTACCTATAAAAAAATCACCAGACATTTTAGGTGAATCTAAACAAATTGCATTGAAACGATTATTTTCAATTGAAAATAAATTATCGAAAAATAATGTCTTGAAACAACAATACACGAGTTTTATGCAGGAATATATCCAGTTAAATCACATGTCAAAAATAACAGACACTGATACACCAGGTGCATATTATATACCGCACCACTTTGTTACAAGGGAAAATAGTTTAACAACTAAGCTGAGGGTTGTATTCGATGCTTCATGTAAAACAACAACTGGTGTTTCTGTTAATGATATAATGATGGTCGGTGGTAAATTGCAGCAAGATTTATTCATGATTATTACACGCTTTCGACTATACAAATGGGTTTTAGCCGGTGATATTTCGAAAATGTATCGTCAAGTATGGATTCATCCAGACGATAGAAAACTTCAAAGAATTCTATGGCGTGCAAATAAAAATGATCCAGTAGAATGTTATGAATTAAACACAGTGACATATGGAACCGCATGTGCTCCTTATCTTGCTGTACGTTGTCTCAATGAAACTGCATATCAAAATAAAGATTCATATCCTGATGCATGCAATAAAATCTTATCTGACTTTTACGTTGATGATATTTTAACAGGTGCTGATAATATTGATTCTCTTATAGTTTTATATCATGATATTTGTAAAATTCTTAAACCTTACGGTTTTAACTTAAATAAATGGATTTCTAATAGCACTGACATACTGAACTACATTGTTGATTGTGATCCAGACAATATTGTAAACATAGGTAAACATGACGAAACTCATTCATTAGGCCTACTATGGAAATCAAAATCAGATACTTTATTTTATAATGTTAAAAATTTGACCTCTAATGATATCCCTACTAAAAGACATATAATCTCCTCAGTTGCGCAAATCTTCGATCCACTTGGATTAGTTGGTCCAGTAATAGTTCAGGCCAAAATATTTATGCAAGCTTTATGGAAATTAAAAATTGACTGGGACCAAGCACTTCCAGTGGATGTAAAAAATGAATGGAATACATTTTCCAAAAGCCTTCATTATTTAAATGAGATTCAAGTGCCCAGGTATATTGGTGGGGATGACATAAATAAAATCGAACTTCATGGGTTTGCAGACGCATCAAAACAAGCGTTTGGTTGTTGTATTTATATTCGCACTACCGATAAATTTAATAATTGTACTATTAATTTACTTTGTGCAAAATCACGGGTTGCTCCATTAAAACCTATAACTGTGCCGAGATTAGAGTTATGTGCAGCTCTACTTTTAGCTCAACTGTTTGAAAAGGTGAAATCTGCATTGACTATTTCCTTTGACAATTTTTATTTATGGAGTGATTCAACAATAGTTTTATCTTGGATCAAGTCAAATCCTGCTAATTATAATATATTTGTAGCAAATCGAATTTCAGAAATACAAAAACTGACACAGTCAAATTATTGGCATTACATTAATACAGCAGAAAATCCTGCTGATATTATTTCGAGAGATATCAATCCCAAGGATTTAATAAATAGACGATTATGGTGGAATGGACCGGAATGGTTAAAAACCAATACCTGGCCATCAATAGATCTCAGTTGTGATCATAAATTACAAACTCTAGAACGTAAACTTAACCCTTTTTCAGTGCTTGCAGTTGTTAATAATCTTGATATATTTTCAAGATATTCTAGCTTTGTTCGTTTACAAAGAGTATTTAGGATTTAATAAATAGACGATTATGGTGGAATGGACCGGAATGGTTAAAAACCAATACCTGGCCATCAATAGATCTCAGGTGTGATCATAAATTACAAACTCTAGAACGTAAAATTAACCCTTTTTCAGTGCTTGCAGTTATTAATAATCTTGATATATTTTCAAGATATTCTAGCTTTGTTCGTTTACAAAGAGTATTTTCATATATTTTGCGTTTCATTAATAATGCCCGTTCCAATTCAGTCAAATACTTTGGGTTTTTAACTCCTTTTGAATTGAATTCAGTCTTAATTGTCTTAATAAAAATTGTACAACAAGAAACATTTCCTTCAGAAGTTTCAGATCTTAAAAATAATTTATTTATTAATAAACATAGCAAACTTGCTAATTTAAACCCATTTATGGACGAATCAGGTATCATTCGAGTTGGTGGTCGATTGAAATTATCAAACTTTTCATATAATAAAAAACATCCAATTGTGTTGCCGAGTAAACATAAATTTTGTGAACTTTTAGTAAAGTTTGAACATAAAAAATTATTACATGCAGGCCTCAGCTATTATTGAGTTCCTTGCGTGAACGTTATTGGATAATATCAGGCCGTAGATTAATTCGGAAAATTATACATGAATGTGTACCATGTTTTCGAGCGAAACCAATCGACAATGTACCTTACTTAATGGCTGATTTGCCAAATTCTAGGATAACACCATGTCATCCATTTACCAACTGTGGTGTTGACTTTTGTGGACCTTTTAATTTGCGTGATCGTAAGGGTAGAAATTTTAAAGTTTCTAAGGCATATGTTTGCGTTTTTATCTGTTTTGCCACAAAGGCAGCCCACCTTGAACTAGTGAGTAGTTTAGAATCAGACGCTTTTCTTGCATGTTTGCATCGTTTCATGTCCAGACGTGGAAAGAGTTTAAATATTTACTCTGACAATGGTACCAACTTTGTTGGTGCAAAGATGAAATTGCAAACATTCCTAAAATCTCTTGAAGGCAACATTGCGGTTGAACTTGGTCAAGAAGGCATAAATTGGCATTTTGTGCCTCCAAGTTCTCCACACTTTGGAGAAGCCGGTGTTAGGTCAGTAAAACATCATTTGAAGCGTGTTATCGGTGAAAGTAATCTCACTTATGATGAATTTACTACTGTGTTGACAATGACAGAAGCATGCTTAAACTCGAGACCTATGTACCCTCTTTCAAATAATCCGAACGATCTAAACCCTTTGACTCCTGGACATTTCCTTATTGGTCATCCTCTTACTTCTGTGCCCTGTGCTGATTTGACCGACGTCAATGAAACCCAACTGTCAAGATACAAAAGATGTCAAAAAATGGCTCAAGACATTTGGTCAAGATGGGCAAAGGAATACGTGTCAGAATTGCAAACAAGAACCAAGTGGAAATTTCAGTCTTCTGATCTGCTTAAAATCGATGCTCTTGTCATAATCAAGGAGGATAAACTACCTCCACTAAAATGGAGTATAGGAAGAATTATTCAGCTTCATCCAGGACCCGATGGAGTTACTCATGTAGTAACACTAAAAACACCAACCGGAATCTACAAACGGCCTGTGGCGAAAATTTGTGTGTTACCTACCGCTTTGTAATTCTTGGACTTATTAATTTCTTTCCATTTTTTCTTTGAAACTTAAATGTGATTAAGATTTCAAGAGGGGAGTATGTTGGAGCATGCCTCCTATTTAAATTTTATATATTTAAAAAGAGATCTAAGTGTGTATATTAATATACTGTCAATTAATTAATTTTTGTAATACTTCTAATGTCAAATAAAAGTTTAATACTTTATATTGTAAATTAATACAATAAATCATCTATACGGTCCTTCGAGTTAAATAATTAAATCTTCGCCTGGTCGCCGATCCTCCAGATACGAAGCTATTGCATATTCGCCTGGTTGCTGATCTTCCAGATACGAAGCAAATTCAAACACCCTCCTAATGTGCTCAACACACGGTCTTGTGGCTACGACTAGCAGGAGGGGCGCTGCGGGTACAAAGGGCAAACTCACGATGTACCACCTCACGGACTAACTCACCAGGTGTTAACAGATGCAAAGGGCAAACTCACAATGCATCCCACCAAAATACCGTTGACATAACATAGCCGGAGGGGCGCTGCGGGTACAAAGGGCAAACTCACGATGTACCACCTCACAGGCTAATCCAATACTAGATATACTGTCGACATAACATAGTCGGAGGGGCGCTGCGGGTACAAAGGGCAAACTCACGATGTGCCACCTCACGAACTAACTCACCAGGTGTTAACAGATGCAAAGGGCGAACTCACGATGCATCCCACCAAAATACATAACACGCCACAAGACACACAAAATATATTATGCATGGATCTCTACACCTGTCAGTACTGACGAGCAAAACAGTAAAATGCCTCAAATGCATAGATAACTTATTCGCATCAAATGTCATTAAAACTAGTAAACAATCAATCAATGGTGCATCTTAAGCACTTCAATCTATAATATCAAATCATCAACAGTTACTAACATAAACTGGCTCTTTTATTAAGCAATGCTTGCTGCTAACTCAAATGACATTGTACTTATTGGATGTACCTCGTATATAGTTCTATTGGTCTATGCAACATGACACTAATAACTCATTAACAACAATATATATCAAAACTAACTGTGACTGAGGTACTTACTAATTAATCAAGATACTCTATTGCAGGTATCAATCAACTATGATCAAAATATAATTGCTGTAATAATATTTAAGATTTACTAAATATGAAATGGTTCTGATATTCGTCATAAAAGCAGGTATGCTCAGTTATAAATAAGCTACTACTACCAGATATCAAATGCCCGGTATAACTCACAAACATGTGAATATCAAATTAATTATGTAAGATAGGATCCCAGCAAACAAGACTATGTACCAAATACATATCTGAAAAGTCACATCATACACCAGAATGTTACATGGTACGTTTCAAATATGTACCAGATGTATACCTGGGACCTCTTAATGTCCTCCGCATGTACCCTTATGCGAGACTTGTATAGTATATACATATATCAACAGACATGCGATGTACTATTTGAGACTTACATGGTATATACAAATATTAATAGAAAAAATGCAACGTACGATTCGAGACTTACACTGTATATACAAATAAAAACAGACATGCAACATACTATGTAGGAAATATAGTTACGTAACACTTCATACAGCCATGGTATTTCCATGATCCCAAATAATGCGCAAAAAAATTGAGGGTAGATTGTATAACTGATTTTAATATAGGTTGTTCATATAAAATTTTTTGTTTTAAGTCCTTGGAGGAGTCATGATCCCTTAACAGGGGGTGATAAATTTAAAGTTTTATCTTTTTTTTCTTCCAAACCCTTTGAAATGAAGAAGTAAAATTTGATGGGATATTTAGACTGATGAAACTTCTGAACGAGTATTTTTTCTTCTCGCCCTATTATAAGGCGTTGAAATAAAGTACCCTCAGTATATTTATTATAAAAAAAATATTTTTAATCGAGAAAACCCTAGAAAAAAATCTAATGAAAATTATACAGGAGGTAATTTATTTCAATGACTTATAACAGGACGAAAATAAAAAATACTAGTCCAGAAGAAGTTTAACCTAAATATCCTACCAAATTTAACTTCTTAATTTCAAAGCATTTGTAAGAAACTAGATGAAACTTTAAATTTATCACCTCTGTTAAAGGGTTGCAACTCCTCTAGAAGAGCTTAAATAAAGAAAAAATATATGAAACACCCGTATTAAAATCCGGTCATACAATCTACCCTCAAATTTTTTGCACATATTCAGGATCACCGTGTCTATATCTATAGTATAGTAACAGTATCACAGTTTACATATCGTTTAGATGCTGTTTATTATTGTGTTTCAATTTGAAGCACTCCATGGTTTCATCTTTAATTTAGATAAATTATTTGTTTTACCATTTTATTGAAGTCATCATATGATGCCGTGTATACCATGGAAAAGTCGAAAACCTTTTTATTACGTTGCCTTTATTTTTCATATGGATTCTAAAACTGTGATTAAAAATGAGTAGCTATTTAAAAATATTTCTGCCCACAAACACTGTATAAATGTTCTATAGACTAAAAAAATAATGCAACTTATTAGTTAACTCATTTCAGTATATTGAATAACTGTAAATCTATATTCCATTGTTATAATATTTCTTTATTTCTCTCGATTCAAGCGCTGTTTTGCATGTCTTCCATTTAGACGAAACAGTTTCAATTTCTTTCATGTTTTTTGGATGTAGATCTAAGATAATTCAGAGTACTGACCAGTGAGGTGAAGAAAACTTACCTTTTATTAAACATATTGCTTGCTATATATTTTTAATATACGGATGAGACATTATTTTGAGAGGTTAGGTATGCTTAGTTAATCAAAATTAAATAATACACTTTAATAAATAAATACCTATACTTACATTTAAACAATAATAGAGGTAAAAATATATTAACGTAATAGAGGGAATAAGATATAAGGCCAAGTCGCAAGACAATCACCCGACATTAAATTGCATCAAGCCGAAAACTGCCACAAAACATCCCCCCTTTCCAATCTGTTATCTGATTTTCCGAATTACACACTACTTGTACATTTAGGGGAAAAAAAAGCCTTTCCGATTTCAGAAATTTTCAGCAATATTACCCCCTGTAAAAATATATATTTTTATTAAAACATAACCTTTTAATAATACATGTATTTACCTGGTGATTGTAATTTAATATATGTACAATCAATAGCTCCAATAATTCGTGGAAACTGAGCTATTCGATAGAATTTTACAGCTATAGATTCCTGCTCTTGAGGATTTTCTGGAAGGTGGATATAATTTTCTCTTATCCTAGCTAAAGCATATACTACACGCTGTACAATTTTCCCAACAGTAGATTTATGTATACCACCAAAATCTGCTATTGTGATATAAAAACTACCAGTTGCAAAGAATCTCAAAGTAAGCATTTTTAGTGGTGGAACAGAATTATTTCTAAAAAAAATTTACCTAATTAAATTGTGAGAAAGCAAAGTTTTTTATATAAATACGTACAAGTACAAAAATTTGTCCTTAATATTTAAAAAGCACAAACCTTTATAAAGTATTACTAGAAACAATTATTTATATTTTAATATTTACCTGTTAGTACGATGCCTTAAAGGTTATTCAATTTCTTTCATAATATTTAGCACTGTTATTTTTGATACACAAAATCTTCTAATAAATTCATCATCATCCCATAGGTTCAAATTATCCAAATGAGGTCTTAATAGTGTACGTTTTTCGTTCAGGATTTGCCATATTTACCATATTAATAATTTCATGATCTATTAATATTTCTTTTTCGATATTAATGTTTTCTAATATAAAAATATATTTTTGTCACCGTATTACCAAGTTGTTTACTTTCTTCAATATTTAAGGTTAGAAAACACTTGATAAATACTTTATGTGCCAGTAGAACTGACCGATAAGTTAAAAAGCACATAGCCAAGTATAACGATAGGATTTAATTTAAAGCTAAGTGGAAAGACACATTTTGTAGTTACAAGATAGATAAATTTAAAAGGGGGTTTATAAAGAGATCGAAAGACCGGCCCTAAATGTATATATTTGGGTATATAATTACACATCTCTCATTGGTATATACCAATTACATCTAAATCACGACTGTGTTTAGTGGGGTCATTGTTAGATATCCTAGATATAAATCATTTGATATAGAAAACATATGTGCAAAATTACATGGCGCTGATATACCAAAGTGGTTATACAGCTTACATAAGCATATTTATGTGCCAGAAACATGTATGCGAGTATTTCAAAATAATAAGTAATAGCGACGTACGAAATACGTATTTAATACATAAAATGTAGCTCTGTCCAAGATTGGTATGTATCTGTAATGTCAATGTCACACGCCTGTTTGCTGGGAATGCTCTGTGAGGAATAAAACTCACCCAATAATATCAAGTACAGATTTGGCACGACACTTTCTCTCCACCGATACACACAAGCAAATGAAATGCTTATTTTATGCATTTCTTGAAAAAGGGTTACCCGAGAGTTTACCTAAATAGGCCTGGCCGGTACCAGATGGCCACTTGAGTTAAATAATATCACAGGCATAACTCGGGTAAATGTGCATCGTTTCTATTTTAACGTAGAAAATATAAAATGAGGCCTTGATACAAGGTGTAACAAAAAGTAATAGCTTACACATTGTATTATTAAATAATAAGTACTAAAAATATTTGTAGTAATTTAAATTAGGCTTACAAACAGAATTTATATATTTTTCGCAGCAATTATGCTATCATACCAAATTTCTAAACATCCGTAACAATTAGACAATGAATTAATTTAACTATGCAAATTATTCTTATTCAGTCAGGATTCATTTGTAAATCGTATCTTTATACACGGCTGAGAGCACAAGAAAGCTCGAGATCAAACAACGACCTTGGCCGAATTATAATTAATGTTATAGCCATGCGGCAGTAAACAGCAAAGTTTTTAAATTATTTTCTCATTCTAGATTTGAAACATTAGATAGTCATAAAAAACTGCATATGTAATAGTCAGTGTGTGATATAATCAAAATCAATGTAAAATGAATATTAAATCATTCTAAAAACAGTTGACTGATAATGTTTAGACTTTTACACAATATATTTTTTATGGAGTTATTTACAAAACTGAATTAAGATACAAAATGTAAGTATATTTAATATATTTATTTGTTTTTTTTTTGTTGTTGAAATCGCAGTTATTTATATGTTATACTTTTATAGAAAAAGGTTAAACAATTTAGATTAAAGTTGCAGGTTAAGTATATTTTATCTAGGGTTGCAGGTTATATTCTAGATTGTGTCGAAGGTAGGCTCACGTTAAGCCGCGTACACACTTGTAAAGAACCTCGTCGCAATCTTCGTCGCGTGGTTTCAACACGGCCGTGTGGACGGGACCCTGTACTGCTGTTAACCTTTTAAAATTTGTTTCCCTACGACGAAGTATGAAATTTCCCTACCCTACTATAAATTTCCCTACGCTGCCTGCCCAAATTAGAAATGTTAGAATTCTGTATAAAAGATAAAGCGCTGTCGACAACGTATTATTGTTTACAAACGAATATGAGAAATGATCCATAAAATCTTATTTTCTTTTAAATGGTAAAATAATAAGTATTTGCAAAACTTATTTTTTAGTTATTTTTCCCCTACAAAATAAGAATATTTTCCCTACCAACCGATCTATTGACAAATATTCCCTACATGTAGGGAATTTCCTTACGTGTTAACAATACTGCTGTATTGTCGTCACGTCACATCACATCACAGCGAGCAGTATTCTGTCAGGACAGATGCGGATTAGTAAATATTTGGTGGTCAATAAATAATGAGTAATATAAATGTATAAGAGCTTTTAATAAATAATACACGAAGCTTATTAGTCGATAGTATATTCGGGACTGACTTACAAATTTGTGGTTGTCCCACCCTTAAAACACATTATCTCCTTATTTATTTTTACAAGGGTAGAGATCCGACTTTCCGTTGAACCCAAACCAGCAGGTAGTAGAACGGGGAACGAAGTAGGATTTACATAATTATTATTTTAACTTATCTAAACACATAATTCCAATTTCTAATATACACAAAGTTACGATATGAATAGCGGGGCAATATACAGGATGTTAATATCAGGTGAGTGCCGTAGAGCAAATATATTTTGCATAACATTCGGCCATCCTGTTCGCTTAGACGTCCTCGTCTTCTTTGCGGAGAATTTTCATGTCCGTGACCTGTGAAAAGAAAAAGAAACAGAGTAGTTGTGTTTTCGACATTAGAATAGTAGTAACTCTTTAGAGCCCAATTATAGTTTTTACGCTATTTAGAGTTTATTTTTTTGATTTTGTGTTATTTAAACTTTTTAACTTTTTATAGTTTTTGCGCTCCCTAGAGCTCTTGTATTGTTTATACGCTCCTTAGAGCTTTTTTATGGTTTTAAGGTACGGATTCGCTGGTGCAACTGCGGCTGCGGCTCGCGACTGCGACTCGTTGCCGGCCAATAGGGAGTCTAAATGCTGGAGTTGATGAGAACATTCAGACTGTCTATTGGTCGACGTCCAGTCGCAGCCGCAGTGGCAGCCGCAGTCGCACCAGCGAATCCGTACCTTTACGCTCTTTAGACTTCCATATTGTGTTCAGAGCTCTCTAGAACTCTATGTATATGTTTTGTGTTAGGTTTATACCCAAGGTGATTTCTGAAAATAAAATTTTACTAGTACTATTGCTATTATTATTACTATTTATAAAGCCCCATTACTCTACTACTACTACTGTTACTACTACTACTGCTGCTAAGTACTACTACTACCACTATTTACTGTTACTATTATATTCCCATTATTACGTTGGTTTTCTGCTCTTTTGAGCTCTATATTGAATTTAGGACTCTACATTGATTTATACTCATTAGAGTCCTTTCTATATTACTTTCTATATCCTGTTGAACTCTGTATGGATTTTTATCCTAAGTACCTGATATAAAGTTATAATTTACTTAACTCTTCGGTACATCTAATGCTAATAGATTAGAGAATGTATTTTTTGAGAAGTATTCATTGTTATTATTATACTCCCATTATTACGGTTTTTTTTTGAGCTCTATACCTATTGGATTTAGAACTCTTTATGGATTTTGTACTCGTTAGAGTTCTTTCCATTTTGGTTTTTGTGTTTTTTTGAATGTTGATTTTCATGCTTACCTAAATACCTGTAATTAAATTATAATATAGTAAACTCTTCAATACATCTAACACTAATAAATTAGAGGATGTATTTTTTTAGGAGTTCTTCTTTTCCTTTTTTTTTAATGCAGTAACACAGATATTTTGAGAAAATTAAAAGTAAACATTTTATTTAAATCTTGATATTCCCACTTAATGGAAATAGAACAACACACCACTGCTTTGTATACTAGAAGCTTCTCTTACAGCGCTTCTAACATGTATAATAAATTTCCTGCTGAATATAAACATTTTTTATTATTAAATTTAAAAAAAAAATTAAAGTTTTTATAGTATTCTCAGTCAAATTAATAATATATGTTTCTTTTTTGTATTTCTATTTAATTCAATCAACGTTTTATATTGTCAAAACAAAACTCATTCTATATCTATTCATGTTCTTTTATTTTCGTAATTGTTTGCAAACTTTTTCTTAATTTCACATTTATTTCTAGTATTATGTAATTACCTATTGTATACATTATGTAATGTATAATCATTTACCAGGGATAAGTTGAAAAGCAGTTTATACTGACACTTCGCTCTATCTATTATTTTTCTATTTACACTTTGTGTTATTATGATAAATAAAGACAACTTATATTATTTCCTTTATGTTTTTGTGTGCAAAGTGCTCAGATTTGTGATGATATATTTTTTTGTTTGCATTAAATAATTTTACATTATTGTATTTTGTCTCCATATTGGATTTTACTATTTTAACATCATCTTTTTTTTTATTTGTTGTTACTTGTTTATTTATTTATGTTAGCCTGTTTAACTGTATCAAAATTGAATAGAAATCTATGAGATCTGAACGACGTATTTGATAATAATTTTACGTCACTCTTAAACTAGAAAATATATACACATATATCTATGCGTACATATTATATATCTTTTCATTAAGATGATCAATTTAGTATTTAACGTGTGACAAAGCGTACATTTCTTTCAATATAATTGAATTTAATTTTTTCTAATTTACACATCACCTATATTTACCGTTTCTATTCTTATTTTTTTCTAATAAAAGTTCGATCGAATAACTTGAATAAGATTTTCTTAATAATAATAATAAAATGATATCAGTCTCCACTAGTTCTTTAATTTTTGTGACAGCACTTTTTTTCCTTTTTTTAATAATATAGCGTATATAAAATAAGTTCACGTTTTCCTAAATTAATTTGATTTTCAAATATACTGATTGCACCTAGTTAGGAAATATTTTCATTTTCTTTTATAAATATACATAGTTTTTATGTGTTTACTTCATTTGAAACAGGATTCACGATATCAGTTAGAGATGATGAATAAGTATCAAATTTTCTATATAAATATAATAAACATATTTGTTCTTTAGTTTGAAATTTATTGATTTATAATAATTGAAATTAGATCTACTTTGACGTGACAGGATATTATTTTCCTGCAATTATAATTGTATAGTGAATTAATACAACAGTGCAGCTTAAATTTTGTATTTTTCAATTAAATATCAATTTAATACATTTATTGCATCGTCTTTTAACTTTATATTATTATGTAGCGGTCACCGACCTACATCTGTGATCCCTACAATTACAATTTAATGACATTTGCATTAAAGTAATAAACAAATCAATGCCTATAAAACCATTAAAGTACTCTCTGACCTGAGCCCAATTATAATCAAACAAAGAGATGGTCAGAGATTAACGAGCCCCCGAGACCTTTCCTCGAGAGGTCCGGTGAAAAACCAAAGTAGTTACTTGTCGCTCGTCGTCCGTGTAACATCCGTCCAGACTTCTGTATTAGTGGAACATTCTTTCCCAGTTGTTATATCTTTATTAATACATTTTAACGTGTTACAAACCGTGGACTTGTTATTTCTAATCTAACAACCCCACACATTGGTGACTCCGACGTGATTTCAAATTTCAACATTTAAGTTAACAGTGCCCAACGTGAAATACATAATTGAAAACAACACAGAATCCAGCGGAACATCCAACGCGTACGTGAGCCGCGTAGGAATTAACGTGCCGCCTTTTTGGGAGAAGAATCCGGCAAGATGGTTCTCACAAATCGAGGCACAATTCGCGCTCAGCAATATCACAAACGACGAGACCAAATTCCACCACATCGTCGCTAACCTGGACCCACAAATCGCTGAGGAAGTCGTCGACATTATTGACTCACCACCAAGTCAAGGCAAGTACAAAAAAATCAAGGCAGAGCTCATAGCACGTCTGTCTACATCGGCCGAACAACAAATTCGCCGCCTGCTAGAGGGAGAAGAAATGAGGGACAGGCGCCCCTCACAATTTCTCCGCCATCTCCGCGGACTCGCCGGGACCGCTGTGAGTGACACGATCCTTCGATTCGTCTGGATAAGTCGGTTGTCAACCCAGGCGCAGACCATCCTAACCTTGGATGACAACATACCGTTAGACAAGGTTGCTCAATAGGCGGACAATATCGTGGATACAATGAAGCAATGCCAGCCACAGGTAACCGCGACTTCGGAGCGGAACGACAACCAGCTATACCAAGCGATCGCAGCGCTCGAGAAAAAGTGTCGGAACTGTTCAGTGCGCAACAACGACACGCGAATAGACCACGCTCGCAAACAAACTCGCGCTCGCGTCCGCGCTCGCATACGCTCAACCCCGCAGTGTGCTGGTACCACAACCAGTTTGCTGCGAAGGTAAAGAAGTGTACCCCGCCGTGTAGTTACGCAACGGGAAACGATAACGCCAAACGGTAGACGCGTCCATCGGCGTGGACCCCAAATCGCGTCGCTTGTGTGTGACGGACCGCGAATCCCAAATAGAGTGTTTGGTAGACACAGGTGCGGATTTGTGTGTGTTTTCCCGCAGCCGAATGCGAGGGAGAGTCTTAGCAACTGACTATAAGCTGTTTGCCGCAAACGGGTACCCCGACGATGTCGCGAAAACAGCAATCATAACACCATTCGGACTTTTCGAATTTCCCGCAATGACGTTCGGGCTCCTCAACGCAACCCAGACGTTCCAACGGTTTATAGACGAGGTAGTTCGTGGCCTAGACTTCGCGTACGTGTACATAGATGACATTTTCGTCGCGTCGTCGTCGGAAGACGAGCACGAGAAGCATCTTCACAAACTTTTCACCCGTTTAAGCGAGTTCGGTGTCGTAGTAAATCCGACAAAATGTGTTTTTGGAAAACACGAAGTTCAATTTCTCGGCTATACAGTGAGCGCAGGAGGCGTGAGACCGCTCCATGAGCGAGTCCGCGCAATTAGCGACTTTTTAAAGCCACAAACGATAACCCAGCTCCGCTATTTTCTTGGTATGTTGAACTTTTACCGACGATTCATCCCACATGCATCGAAGCTACAATCGCCGCTAAATAAGTGTCTATCGGGACCCAAGATATCTAAGAAAACTCCCATAACTTGGCCGACCGAGCTATAAAATGCATTTTCCAACTGCAAAGAAGCGTTGGCGCAGGCTACAGTGGTAGCACACCCGGACCCGCAACTACCGCTCGCTATCTTCACCGACGCATCCGACTGGGCGGCTGGGGCATCGCTGCAGCAACTTTCACCTAACGGTTGAGAACCTCTAGCGTTCTTCTCGAAATACATGAGTGAGGCACAGAAGAAATTCAGTGCATTCGACCGCGAATTATGGGCCATCTACAAAGCAGTGAAACATTTGAGACACATGGTTGAGGGTCGAAATTTCAGTATTTTCACCTACCATAAACCCCTAACATTCGCGTTCAAACAAGAACTGGACAAGTGTTCCCCGCGACAATTCAGATACCTGGATTTCCTAGGCCAGCTCACCACGGACATCCGGCACATTGCAGGCAAGGACAACGTAGTAGCCGACGCATTATCGCGCGTAGAATCGATAAGCGAAGCCATAAACTTCGAAGCCTTAGCCCACGCACAGGAAAACGATAACAAACTCCGCGAATTACAGCGCGTCGGTACGTCATTGCAGTTACGTAAAGTGACAATCCCAGGTTCACAAACACCGCTCGTTTGTGACGTGTCGACAAACATTGCGCGCCCATTTGTGACCCAAGAATTCCGGAGACAAGTGTTCCTTTCTCTGCATAACCTGCCACATCCCGGGGCGCGAACAAGTCCATGCTTAGTCGCGCAACGTTACGTATGGCCATTTGTACAACGCGATTGCAGGCAATAGACTCGCGAATGCATGCAGTGCCAACAGGCCAAAGTAAACAGGCACGTGTCAAGCCCCGTCGGCGAGTTTCTGTTCGAAAGTGCGCGATTTGAACATATCCTCATAAACCTAGTAGGCCCATTACCATATTCCAATGGTTTTCGCTACTGTCTGACATGTGTTGACCGCGTTTCACGCTGGTCGGAAGTGTTCCCGATCGCGGACATTGCAGCCGAAACCGTCGCGCGAACGTTTTACGAGGGATGGATTGCACACTACGGTGTACCCCTACGTATCACGACGGACCAAGGTCGGCAGCTAGAGTCAAATATTTTCCGCGAATTAACAAAAATCACTGGAATGACACACTGGCGCACAACGGCGTACCACCCAGCCGCCAATAGCATGGTTGAGCGTTTTCACAGACAACTCAAAGCAGCCGTCAGGTGTCACGAAACGGAAAACTGGACCGAGATTCTACCTACTGTCTTAATCGGCATTCGCGGAGCCTGGAAGGAAGACCTCAAGGCAACAGTAGCCGAAATGGTATTCGGCGAGCCTATACGACTTCCAGGAGAATTTCTGACACCGACTCTAGCAAACGACAACTTCGCCGAATTCATCGCCCGTTTAAGAAGACACATGTCTAAACTTAAACCTGTACAAGCCACCAGACATGGACAGCGAAAAACGTTTGTGTTTAAGGACCTCACATCCTGCTCGCATGTTTTTGTGCGTGTCGACAGTCCCAAACGAGCTCTTCAGCAACCATATGAAGGACCCTATCCGGTGACTACTCGGCACGACAAATTTTACACCGCCTCCATCCGCGGTCGCGACGTGAACATTTCCATCGACCGATTCAAACTCACGTATATTCACGTGGAGGACGACAAACCAAGTATAGCAGAACCGTGCAGCAGCGAGGAGAAAACCACACCGTCAACCTCAAGGAGCAAGCCACATGCCACCGACAGCACCGCGGAGGAACCGAAAACGCGACCCGCGCGTCGCGTACGATTCCCCGACAGATACCAGGCGCGTTTTGCGTAAAAAAGTGCCCGCGATGTGTTAATGCTAGACCTCAGTGTAAATCTTATCTAATCAGTACCACTCATGAACAACATTCTTTGTTTTTCTCAACATTTTTTTGTATTTTCACTTGTATAGCATTATTGTATACTTTTATTTTTGTCCACCAAAATAAAAGTCTGGCAGGGGGTGATGTAGCGGTCACCGACACCGGTCACCGATCTACATCTATGATCCCTACAATTACAATTTAATGACATTTGCATTAAAGCAATAAACAAATCAATGCCAATAAAACTATTAAAGTACCCTCTGACCTAAGCCCAATTATAATCAAATAAAGGATGGTCAGAGATTAACGAGCCCCCGAGACCTTTCCTCGAGAGGTCCGGTGAAAAACCAAAGTAGTTACTTGTCACTCATCGTCCGCTTAACGTCCGTCCAGACTTCTATATTGGTGGAACATTCTTTCCCAGTTGTTATCTTTATTAATATATTTTAACGTGTTACAAACCGTGGACTTGTTATTTCTAATCTAACAACCCCACATATTATAATTGGTTTTTGGAATTGTCTTTGTAAAATTGGTACATTTTTATTTGTAATGTAGTACTTACTTGTTATTTTATGTAATACAGATATGCAGTTTATTTATTAGATTAGAAGTACCTGATTTTAATTGTCCTTGTAAATAAAAAATATTATTTACAAAATTCTGTTTTACATGATGGTTTTTCGACTCATAACATGTAAATATTAATATACTATCGTTCTATTAGGATTGTTTTTAATTTCGGTCACATTTATTTGAAACTATTTTAAATCCAGTGTTGTATCTATTCAGATTAGAAATTGCTAATATATATTTCTATAATAATATATATTAAGAGTAATTAGCCATATTTATTTGGCTCCTTGTATAATAATGTTTTATCAAAAGGAATATTTAAATAATAATAATAATAATAATGTCTTTATTCACAGTTAACAGTAAAATCATAGAAGAAAATAATGAATAATGGGTGGCGGTATCCAACAGAGCTGCTCATACAACCACCCATAAAAACTAGCCTATAAAACAGTTACATAACAAATAAACACTAAATTACAATACAAATTAAATAACTAATTAATTAAGATCACGGGAATTGATAATATATTCTTTTACTTTACGTTGAAATAAGTTAAGACTGACGGCTCCTCTGATATCACTAGGAATAGTGTTAAAAATATGTACTGCGTTAAAGGAGAAGCTACGCTGAAACATCACTGAACTATGACAGGGAGTAACCAATAATTCTCTATGTCGAGTAATTCGGTTATGAATGTCAAAGTTTTTAACAAGCTTGTTAGGTAAATATGTAGGCATATTTAAAGTTATTATCTTATAAACTAAACAAGCCATATGTATTTTATATCTTTCATTAAGTGTAAACCATTTAGAATCCCTAAACGCCCCTGAAATATGATCGAATTTTCTTAAGTTATAAGAAAATCTAAGGCAAGCATTTTGTACTTTCTGAAGACTATTTTTGTCCACTTGAAGCAAGGCGGGCCAGAAAACAACATCACAATATGATAACATAGATAAAACTAAACTGTCGGCTAACCTCAGTTTAATATCTCTAGAAAGAATGTCCTTATAATAGTACAAGGCCTTCAATTTAAAAACATTTTTGAACTAAATTAGTTACATGCGATCTAAATCTAAGATTTGCATCAATAATAAGCCCAAGATTTTTACACTCATTTACTGGCACTATGACTGAATTATTAATCATAATTTGGAAAGCAGGGTTACTTAAAACTAAATGTCGGCGACTACTAAACACAAGCAATTGAGTTTTATTTTCATTGAGAATTACATCATGCGAGATAGAAAATTTGCAAATTATATTTAAATCAGAATTTATATTATGGATGGCATCATCTAACTGATCATGAGAAAAAGAGTGATAAATCTGAGTGTCATCAGCATATTGATGCACAGCACAAAAGATAAATATTTTGACAAATCAGAAGTATACACGGAAAATAATAGGGGACCAAGTATGCTCCTTGCGGAACACTCTTATTTATAGGCAGAAATTTAGACGCAGTATTAGACATGAGAATTCTTTGACGTCTGTACATTAAATAATTACTAAAAAATTAAGTGCAATATTACCGACACCAAAATACTTGAGTTTGACTTTTAAGGTGGCATGGTTAATAGTATCAAAAGCTTTGCTGTAGTCTAACAGGACTAAACACGAAGTTTTATTAGAATCCTGTGCTCGAAAAAGATCATCACTGACTTTGAGTAATGCTGTTGTAGTACTGTGATTGCACCTAAAACCAGATTGAGTGTCCGATAGAATTTTATTAACAGATAAAAATTCAGAAAATTGTTGATGAACAATTTTTCAAGGATTTTGACATAACAGGTAGAATGCTTATTGGTCTGTAATCAGAAAGCGAGGAAGGATGAGTAGTTTTAGGTACCGGAATTATGTTAGCGTATTTCCAGAGCCTAGGAAACTGTCCGGAAGTAAGACATTTATTAATGATAAATGTAATATAATCAGACAAATGGGGTGTAAGATATAACAGCATTTTTAAAGATATTCCGTCAGGACCAGTAGCATTAGTTTTAATTTTAAACAACAGTCTTGAAACAACATCAGAGGTCACAACTTTAAACTTAAAATTGTCAGTAATATTAGGCCAAACTGCATTAAAATAGGTCGACTCAATAAAGTCATTACTATTTCCATCAGTTGAGGGCACACTGTTAATAAAAAAAGTATTAAAATCGTCAGTACAAAAATCAGATAAATCAGTACAAACAGTATTAGAATTAGAACTGATGTTTAAATATTTCAGAGTTTGCCAAAACTCTTTAGGATTTGTTTTAAATTTATGATGCAAATACGCTTTCTTTTCTGATTTAACGGTCATATTAACTAAATTTCTAATATTTTTATATTCACTCCAAGACAGATCCGTTTTTAATCGTTTGTATTCGGTTAAAGCTTTTCTCCTCAATTTAAACATCAGTCTTAAATTATCAGTTAGCCATGGTGCCGGAGGCTTAGTAAATTTAGACGTTTTAAAAGGAGCATGAATATCAAACAGATATGTAACATTTTCATTAAAGAAAGTTAACATTTCATCAACATCATCATAGTAGTATATTCTATCCCAAAAAATAGTGTAAAGATCTTGGACAAATAAATCATAATTGAATTTAGAAAAATCTCTGTATGTTTTAAAAAAAGCTTGCTGAGACGGTTTCATTAATTTTAGTTTACAATTAACATATCTATGGTCAGATATACCATCCATTCTAAAAATATCAACAGTTTCAGCAATTTCAAGACAAGATGTAACTATTATATCAAGCAAAGTTTCTGACGTAGCAGTAATCCTAGTTGGTTCAGTAACCACTTGACACAAACCATATTTAGTAAACAAATTGCCCAGTTTAGTGTGATAACTATTATCAGTCAAAAAATTTACATTTAAATCACCGCCAAAAACAATATAATCATATTCAGGTATTATACTCACTAAAATATCTTCCAAATGATCAATAGATGAATTAAAGTTAATCAATGAAGGTAAATACAATATCCCAAAACAATTTTTTTTACCCCCAACCTTAAGACTAATCCAGAGATGTTCCAACGAGCTACTTTGATCAAGTTCTAAAATAGAAAATTTAAAATAATTTCTTATAAAAAACGCAACTCCACCTCCTACCCTACCTTCGCGGTCATTTCTAACTAATTTATAATCAGGAATAGAAACATGAGAATTTAAAATGGAAGAATTTAACCAAGTTTCTGATAAACCAATGACATCAAAAGAGCCATCAAGTATAAAATCAGTGAAAAGTTCACCACTTGCAGACAGTGATCGAACGTTAAAATGCGAAAAATTAATACATGTGCTTTGCATTTGTCACATCCAAACTCCAACACATTTGTCATAAAATAGAAATGAAAAATAAAGTGGTGTGATGAGATATAAATAAATATAAAGCTACTAAAGTGGAACAAGATAAATAAATTGCATAAATATTAAAAGGCATAAGTATTATAATGAAAATATCCGTGGTAAAAAATTGAAAACATATTGTTGTGTATGTTAAATATCTATGGTAAAATATATTAATAATTACTTTATAATAATAATTTTTATTAATACTGAATTAATTTACAGGCAAAAATATACTTTATCTACTAGAAAGTATTTCTATACAATGTAAAAACAAATATTTCTTGCAGATTAAAAGGCAAAAATTTATCAGTATATAAAGAAAACTATACAAACGATAAATCTCTAACGCAGAATAAATCATAGTCTCACCATGTGGTTATAATATAATAAAATATAAATCCTTCCAACAAAACACCATTTGCATAAATATTAATGATAATATCGTCATTCGGTACTTGCCGTTTGTCATTTAGTTAGATGTCTCCTTCTGTTGAGTGCGTGGCGATCTACGTTGACAGGTTTATGGCTATGGTCCTGTTGCTGAAGATACTGCAGCGTCTCTCGATGATATTGAAATGGCAACTCCCAATTTGATAACCGCTTCTTTTGCCGCTAGGAAAGATAGCTCTCCCTCTGCTCCACCTGGGCAAATCTCTTCGCTGATGTTTGAGGTTGACTTAATTTCACTAACTTTTGTCACTATAATTTCTTCGATTCGGTGTCGATTAATTTCAACAGTTTCGTCATCTAGGAATCCATCTGTATCTAGTCCAGGTAGCAGTTGCACATCTTGTCTTTGTTCTGGTACATTTTTTTTGAGTACCTAAGTTTGCGGCTCTTGGGCACTATTATCACTAATAAATATATCTAAATATTGTAACCTCGAAATTAGGTTATCGTTGAAACACGTCACGTAGACAAACAATCTTTATTGTCACTCTTGATAGTACAAGAAATATCCTTCAACAAATTTCGCAACTGTCAACGCTTTACTTTGACGTTTGTCACTCGCGTTTGGCTCCTCAATATAAACTGACTGCAGCGGCCGAAAATGGTCTGCTTATATAGGTTTTTAGAATTCTCGAAGTTTCAGAGATCTCGAGAACGTGTCGAGAAACAAATAGAATATAGCCTGGAATATTCCGGAAAACGTCAAAATAAAGGCATCACAAAAATTCTAAATTCTAACATAAACAGAAACGTAATTTACAAACTAATGAGGTAGGTGGCCTTCAATTATAAATTCTAACGAAAACAGGAACATAATTAACCAACTAAAAAAGTAGGTGAGCTTTCGTAACATTGCCCCTCTCTTAGAACTGATCGTCCCGATCAGGTTACTGAATTGTCCGCATGGCCTTCTTGATAAGGTGTCAAACGATCGATGTGGGCAATCTTCATCTTGGCTTGGGGATTCCTCTGGATCCTGTAAACTACGTCATTCAATCGTGACACGACGGTATAAGGGCCTTCCCACGATTTCTGCAGCTTCGGAGATTTACCCTTGCTTCTTTTTGGGTTATACAGCCATACTTTCTCAAGCTCTTGAAACCCGCTGCTGTTGGCACGCAAGTCGTATCTGGTCTTCATTCTGTCGCTTTCCATTTTTAGCTTCTCTCGTACTTCTTCATGTACCATCTTTATTCGATCTTTCAGATGGCTGAGATAATCATCTAAGTTTTCCTCATGTTGCGGTCGATTCATAATTAGATCTATGGGTAGCCGAAAATCACGTTGGCTGGTGTTTTACCCGTGGTCTCATGAATTGCTGCTCGGTAAGCCAGTAAAAATGGAGGAAGGCAGATATCCCAGTTGGTCTGTTTCTCGTTGACGGCCGTTCTCAGGAAGTTTTCCATGGTGCTATTGAATCTTTCCACCATTCCATCTGATTGCGGGTGAAGAGGTGTAGTTCTGGTTTTGTGAATGCCTAACAGCTCCCAAACGTTCTGAAACACTTCCAACTCGAAATTTCGTCCTTGGTCGGAATGGATCTCTCTGGGCACCCCATAACGACATATCCAATTTTCGAATAAAGCTTCGGCTACGGTAACAGCTTCTTGATTAGGTAAGGGATATATTTCAGGCCATTTACTGAAGTAATCCATTGATCGGTCAGTGGTCGCGCGGTTTAAGGCGTTAGTACTTGAATCGAGGTGACTAGACGGAGTTGGTTCGAGCCCAGCTGCCGGTAGACCGTATATAAGCTATATTCGTGGAGAGGATTGGCACCCTCTCTGTGGGTATGGTAGGGTGGAATAATGTTAGCTTGGGTCAATGTGAGAGATTGATGCCGGTTGATATTTGACCACCCCCCTAATTAATGAGGTTTTCCAGGTTTCCCTCATTTCTGCACTGAATAGTGGTTAGGGCCTACCAACGTAAGTCGTTCCTGGGCGCAAATGCGGCCTGCTTAATAATAATATGCCGCCCCCTCTCCCGCACAAGTCTCCGACTTCTGGGCTAATCCCTGTGATTAGAATGAGGGGTAGAGATATTATATTATTATTATTATTATATTACTACCAAAATATAACGATTTCCACTGCTGCTACGAGGAAATGGTCCAGCTATGTCAATAGCTATTCTCTCGAATGGAGCTCCAACATTGTACTGCTTCATCTGTCCTCGGCTTCGAGTCCTGGGTCCCTTACTAGAGGCGCAGGTATTACAACGTCGGCACCATTCTTCCACATCGGACCGACTGCCAAGCCAGTAGAATCGTTCTCTAACTTTATTCAGAGTTTTCTTTATTCCAAAGTGCCCACCACCGACTCCACTGTGCAGTGCTTGAAGAACTTCTGGAATTCTTTTCTGGGGCAGTACTGTTTGATAAACCTTTTCTTTGCCGCCGGGACTCTCCCAGACTCTTTTTAATACGCCGTTCTCGATGACTAAATAATTCCATAGCGCCCAGTAGCTTTTTAGAGACGGTGATTTATCAGAAATATCCTGCCAGGTGGGTCTGTCCATGTTTCTTATCTTCCACTGGAAAATTGGTTCAAAATCCGGGTCTTCACTTTGTTCTTTAGCGATGATTTTATTATCCCAATCATCTGGGCCCTGGATGCTAATTCTTCGGCAAATAAACTCATCTTGTTCTCTAATTTCTTGTCGCAGACAGTGCTTACAGTTTGGAGGGCATGGTCTTCTGGATAGGGCATCAGCATTCCGATGGTTAGATCCTTTCCGGTGTTCAATTTTGAAGTCGTACTCCTGCAACTGTTGAAGCCATCTTTCCACTTGGCCTTCCGGATTCTTGAACTACAGTAGCCACTTCAAAGAAGCATGATCGGCCCTCAAGACGAACGGCTGACCATAGAGATACTTATGAAAATGCCCCACAGTTTTAACTATGGCAAGCAACTCTCTTCTGGTTACGCAGTAGTTCATTTCTTGCTTAGAGAGGACCTTGCTAAAGTAGGAAATCACTTTTTCATGCCCGTTTTCAATGTGTGATAATATTCTTCCAATTCCAGTCTTACTAGCATCCGTGTCCACGATGAATGTCATTCCAGGCTTGGGATATGACAGAATTGGAGAAGAACACATAGCTTCTTTTAATTTTTGAAAAGCTTGTTGACATTGTCCAGATGAATGGCTGATTGTTTTCTGTGAGCCAATGTAGGGGTTTTGCAATCTCGGCAAAATTTCTCACAAACTTGCGATAGTAAGTGCAAAGTCCCAGGAAACTCCTTAATTCATATTTGTCTTTTGGTACTGGCCATTTCCAGATGGTTTCAGTTTTCTATGGGTCAGTCTTCACTCCATTAGACGAAATAATGTGTCCTAAATACCTGACTTCCTTTTGAAAGAGCATGCACTTTTTGGGACTTAGCTTGAGCCGGGCTTCTCTCAACTTTTGAAAAACTTCTTGGACATTTTTCAAATGATCTTTAAAGTCTTTTCCGAGTATTATAATGTCGTCAAGATAAACGAGACAAGTTTTCCAGGTCATTTCTCTCAGAATGATTTCCATAAGTCTTTCAAAGGTGGCTGGTGCGTTGCAGAGGCCAAAGGGCATGACGTTGAAGTGCCACAACCCTGTTTCAATGGAAAATGCTGTCTTCTCTGTATCGTCTGGGTGAAGTTGCACTTGCCAATAGCCACTTTTCAGGTCTAATGTGGAAACCATTGGGATCCAGACAGGGTATTCAGGGTATCATCTATTCTTGGCAACGGATAACTGTCCTTTTTAGTGACATCGTTTAGTCTTCTATAATCCACACAAAATCTAGTAGAGCCGTCCTTCTTCTTTACTAGAACAACCGGCAAAGTCCATGGACTCTGGGATGGTTCAATGACTCCCTGTTGCTGCATGTCTCTAAGCATCGTCGATACCTCTTCTTGCTTCGCTAAAGGGATACGTCGTGGAGCTTGTTTAATTGGAGTGGTATTGCCGGTATTTATGCGGTGCTGCACAAGATTAGTCCTTCCGACGTCATCCTCTATTAAAGAGAAGACATCCTGGTAGTGCCTCAACAAATCTTCCAATTTTTGGACTTCATCGGCTCGTAATGGGGACTTGAATCGGTTAACAAGGCTCTGCAGAACTTCGGATAGTTTTTGAATATTTAGAGGTGCTGCTGATGATTCCATATTGCTGAAAACCGATGCAACTGTTTGACAAATTTCCAAAGGTTCGCCTTTCTTGATCTGTTGGTCCAATACAAAATTATGTTGAGTGATTACATCAAGTCCAAGAATGAGATCATCAGTTATATCTGCTACTAGGATGTTGTGTTGGAAAGTGGTTGTCCCCAGGGTTATTCTAGCTAGATGGTTGCCTTTCACTGATATGACTTCTCCATTTGCTGTCTCCAAGATGTAATTTCGGTCTGGCTTTTGTATTCTGCAGTGAGCGACGATGTTCGGTCTTACTATGGTGTGACTAGACCCTGTATCAAGGACCATTTCGCAATCCCGTACGCATATACGCCCTGGTACTACCAAACTCGTTCCATTATTTTGCAGACGGGTTACCTTGATCTTAATAGTTGGTGGGGCTTGGTAGCACCTAGCCAGCTTTCGCCCCTTAAAGCTGACTAGTTGGGGTTTTCCTGGTCCTGACTAGATGTATTCTTAGGACATCGATTCCTAAGATGCCCTTCAGCTCCACAACTCCAACACTGGATGGGTCTTCGTCTGCTGTATACCGTAGTACCAGACCGTTCCTGTCCCTTCCGGAAGGTGTCCAATAAGTCCTGCAAACCCTTCACAAATCCTTCGATGTTCTTATCATCTCCTCGTTGTTCCACAGTCTGAAGCTTCGCTTGCCTTGTTCTGCCTTGACTGTTTCTAGCGCCTGGGCCAGTGCCTCAGATATATTTTTATGACTGGCTAACCTTAACGCCTGACTGATCTCCAAATCTCGCAGACCATCGATGAAACTACTTATTGCTAACTGTTCTTGGAATTCTGTCGGTGCGGTGGGGTAGGCTAGCTTCACCATACGTGCTATATCTGCTTCAAATTGCTGCAGATTTTCTTCGAAGCGTTGTCTTCGGCCTTTTAATTGTGCTTGATAAACATGTTGTAGATGAGCATCGCCATACCTCATTTTTAAAGCACTCTTAAGCGTTTGATAGTCTTTTTGTTTATCCTCGGCTAGCGTTCGTAATATCTCCATGGCTTCACCTCGTAGGGCAACTATTAGTGATGTAGTATTTTCTTCTTCTGACCAGTTATTTGCCAAGGCAGCTGCTTCAAATTGTTTAAGGTAAGTGCTCCATGACACCTTTCCATCAAATGTGGGTGGTTTAATCCTTGCAGATGAAATGCAACTGTTGTCAGCCTTAACAATCTCCTTCGCGGACCTTTTTGACTGTAAATTTGTTACTTTATGCTTTAACTTAATTAAGCTTTCTTCTATGACTTAGACTTTGACGACTTCACTCTGTAATTTACTAACACTTTCTTCTACGACCTGAACTTTATCTTGCACTTCATTCCTCAATAGATTAATTTCTTCTTCAAGAGCTTCCTCAAACTCTTTGAGATTGATCTTAATTACTTCTTCTAACTTTTTATTCTTTATATGGGATCGCAAAATAACTCCCCGTTATTCCTTGTTCCCGATTCGATTTGTTAATTATACGAGTACTTGACTTATATAAGACTTTTATTAATTGCACAAGAACACCAAAACATCAAAACTAAAAACTACTTGCTTGACATACATATATTAATTATAATGACATTGACATATCCCGGAACTATTGATAGCAAAACATTTTTACTATTTATACCTGAAACATAACATGGAATGGGCCTCTGACTCCAACATTCTCCCACCTGAGGCACGTTATATGTGACTCACAAAAGGAAGAGGCATACATTTTACAAATTTAATTACTTAAATCTAACGGGTAACTTAACTAAACGTCCTCTTCGGGTGCGCTTTTTGTCTGCTGCTTCGCTTTCGCAGATTCCTTTGATTCATTTGGGCCTGCCGTCGCACTATCACTAACGGATGCTCTGCTATTAATCACTCCCGCACTCTCACCACCTAGATCGGATACTCTGCTATCAATCACTCCCGCACTTTCCTTGTCTTCGTTGCCGATCATCCTCTGAGAAGACCAGGTGAATGTGACGTAGTGGTTGCTGCGGACGGATAGAAATCCGATGCTCCTTCTAGTGGATATAACCTTTGCACCGGCCGAAGCACTTGCCCTCGAGTTGTCTGCAATTTTACCAACCGAGTATGGTCGTCTTTTCCCGGCAACAATGCTATAATCCGTCCCAACGGCCAATTCAATCGTTTTTCACTGTCATTTCCTATAAGTACTACATCGCCAGTAGATATACTACCTGCGTACGACGCCAAAATCCCATGCTTTTTCTTATGAAGGTTCAGATTGCAAATTTTTGACCAATTTTACCCCCTCCACTTTCCTTTTAGGCCACGCCCCTCGCTCCTATCGACCAATCAGATTGCAGCATTATGGCGGGGAATTCAAACTGATTTGAAATTTGACAGTAGCGACCTAACCTAAGTTAAAACTGGCGGGAAATTCAAACTGATTTGAAATTTGACAGTAGCGACCTAACCTAAGTTCAAACTGGCGGGGAATTCAAACTGATTTGAAATTTGACAGTAGCGATCTAACCTTAAGTTAAAACTGGCGGGAAATTCAAACTGATTTGAAATTTGACAGTAGCGACCTAACCTAAGTTCAAACTGGCGGGATATTTAAAATTAAGCGGGGAAATTCAAACTAAGGAAAAAGGATCTAACCTAACAGAAAAAACATGCGCAGTAACTACCTAATCTATCAGAAAAAAACATGCGCAGTAACGACCTAATCTAACAGAAAATACATGCGCAGTACGTCACACTCACAATTTTTTGCTAATAACTAAAATTTGAAAACTGATTTGATTGGTTCCTATCACGTGACGTTGTTATTTAAATGAAAAAAACTTTACTCTCTGCGCGATTTGAACACGGGACCTCTCGCATGCAAAGCTGACGCGTTACCACGAGACCGCTATGGATATTAACAAAAGGTTACAGTAACTGCGTAATATATGAATCAGAGAGCGCTTGAAGGCGTCCCACACCAAGCAGCCTGAGCTATAACAATGATATTAAATAGAAATATTTAAGATTTTACAGGTGCTAATTACAGGTGATATTAAATATATATGAAAAAAAAAACTGGTAGCGCTGGGAATCGAACCACAGACCTTTGTGTCAGAAGTGACGGCAAATTCAAATTGGTAGAAGCGGCGGGAAATTCAAACTGATTTGAAATTTGACAGTAGTGACCTAAGTTCAAATTGGCGGGATATTTAAAATTAGGCGGGAAATTCAAATTAACGAGAGTGGTGGTACATTGAACCTGGTTTAAAATTAGGCGGGACATTCAAAGTGACAGAAGTGGCGGGGATACAATCAATACACGGGAGTTTTACTGTAATATACGAGGTCAGATATTCATAATATCATAAGACTAAAATATACTGTCTTCAAGATAATGAAATAATATATACAGGACGTGTGAAAGATTTTTTTTCTATAGAACTGGAATTTATAATTATATGTAAAGAATATGTATCAGACAATTAATATGTGTTCGATATACTGCATATGGAAATTATATAATTTATCTTTCTTAATGATTGTTTTAATAAAAAATGTTAGGTGTAGAATAAAAACTAAATGACTATAACGAGAATGTAGACACATCATAATATACCACATCTCTCTTAATAAAATTTCAATAGACATAAATGAGAGTAAACAAAATCGTATATTTGCGAATATATATAATATGTAAATGCTTAAAATCAAAATCAGTTGACGAAATCCATGTAAAATATTGATGATTAAACCTTCAAAATTAACCAGTTAGAAAATATCCAAGGTTTAAAAATTTGTTTAACCAATACCAGCACAATATTTCAGTTATGAAGATGTAAATAAATGTTAATTAGAAACTAACAGTTATTAACTATATTGTATGAAACAATGATAATAAAGTAATGTACTGCTATATGAATCGCCCTGTATAACGTTACATAATATTTATGGTGTTAACAATAATTATACTTTAAATGAGTATGTACTATATCAAATATGTACAATGCGTTTTCAATATTAATGACACACTTTTAAATGAATTTGGCTATTTATTTGGAACTACTGACGTATTGATAATGAAATCTACTCAACATTCAACATTTCACTTATAATAGCTAAGACATGATAATAGTAAAGATCTAGCCGGACTTAAACCACACTGGATTCGAATATAGTCATTTAGAGGGAAAGCACCATTTAGTAAATAATTCTGTTCCCATCGTGCAGCCTCTTCATATTTTTCGATAATTTCATTCAAAGCCTTCACATATTATTCATTAGATTTTCCGCTAACTAGTGTCGGTGAGATGGAAAAAAGAAGTCACGTGACGAAAAAAGGACAACAGCTACAGAAAAAATTACAACGATGACATAAACGTGACATAAATGTGACATAAATGTGACATAAACGTGACATCGTGGCATAAACGTGACATAAATGTGACATAAACGTGACATAAATGTGACAAACGTGACATCGTGACATAAATGTGACATACACGTGACATAAATGTGACATCGTGACATAAATGTGACATAAACGTGACATAAACGTGACATCGTGACATAAATGTGACATAAATGTGACATAAACGTGACATCGTGACATAAACGTGACATAAATGTGACATAAACGTGACATCGTGACATAAACGTGACATCGTGACATAAATGTGACATCGTGACATAAATGTGACATAAACGTGACATAAATGTGACATAAACGTGACATAAATGTGGCATAAGTGTGCCATAAACGTGACATAAATGTGACATAAACGTGACATAAATGTGACATAAACGTGACATCGTGACATAAATGTGACATAAACGTGACATCTTGACATAAACGTGACAGAAAAAAGGACAACAACTACACAAAAACGACAACGATGACAGAAAAAAGATAACAAAAAGGATAAACAAAAGGATACATACTGCAAGTATATAGTCATTATATCACCGCGAGTAAACATGTATGTGTGCGATGTATGCTCCAAGGAGTTTGTAAATAGAAGTGAACTTAGTTGCCACGCTAACAAACATAAATCTAAAACATTTCCCTGTAACACATGTGGAAAGAAATTTACGAGACTTGACAACTTATTAACTCACAGGAAAAACAAGCATCATCAGCTAAATAATAGTAAACTGCTCGTCGACATGAAAGAACCAAACAGAAAATATGTATTAGGAATAGAAGATAGTATCCATTGTGAGAATAAAGAAAATGGTGAAGATTCTAATATACTGGTAAACGAGCTACGATATTACATCGAAGAATCTGGTTTCAGCATAGAACATCGTCTACGTAGGAATACTATTACCAAGTTACAAAATATGGTAATAAGTCAGTAACTTAATATATAATAATGTGAGCTACACTAAAGATCCTGAGAGAAGACTTAAGCAGTTTAACCAATCCAGAACCAACTTATACAACAAACACGCCACATAGAATTATTAGATATACAGAAGGTTATATAAAACAGCGTATCTTCCAACGAAAATTACTTCACATAAATTATAATAAAACAGAACATTGTAAATTCATTGAAATTAAAACAGGGTTTCCATATTTCTGCAGTTCTTCAAGGCACATGACCAGTAGGATGTTTTCATCGCTACATAATATCTTTTTTATAATTGTAACTAAAGTATCTGTTTCTTCAACGTTAGGCAGCCCTTGCACCTGGTTACACATGTCTCTGAATTTGGCTGCTTCATAGCAGAAAGATATAAAATCATAGTATCCAATATTTTGTCTGTCACGTCTGCATGAGGAGGCGACTCTGTTGGTCTTTGAGGTTAGGAGTGCATTCTAAGCAGTTGCAGGCTCTCCCCAATCGCATTCTTTGGACATGTTTTTGAAATCGCTAAGTCACCTAAACCTGCGTTTATCGTACCAGCAGAAATTGATGTCTTGGTTTTACTGATAAATTATATTTCAGTAGATCATATAGTCTTAGTTTGCAAATTTATATTTTCCTCTCTGACATTTTACCGCTATGCACTAAAATGATGCACCCTTATTACAATTATGTCAATTCTCATTTTATTGTTGTCTGACAGTAATCTTAACCCAAAACAGTTTCTTTTGTTAGTTTAACATACATCGGTAACACAAAATCTGTCTACTGAAATGGATATTGTATTACACTGTGCAACCAGTGACGTTTACAACCAGTTTATTAAACATTGCATAATTGAGACTGTCTGTAGTGAAATCCACAAACAAGGTAGTCTCTTCTTTATGGTGAAAACAATATATACTGAAGGAAGTGACAATACCAGAAATTGCTTTTAAGTGGTCACTTGAGATTGAAATTATGCCTTACCAATCTACTAAATACAGTATTGACAGAAAAAATTATCTTGGTGTGATTGTTTGAGAATACGATCAATATGTACAGAAAAAAAAAAGGTTAAAACAGTTAAATGGTGTTAAGGAATCAGTATATCCTTCAATAAAGATCGGATTTAAAATTTACTTGTTTGAGCTGATATTAGATAGTTTTGTCAGTAAATATTATCCATATATGCATTATTCAGATATTTACTGCTTTTCATTGGAGAATATCAAGTAATTATAAAACAATTATCTATTGCATTGATGGAGCTATTACAAAATCAACATATTATGCTCGACATCTGTCATTCAAGAAGAATCCAAGAAGATGTACTGGAAATTTCATTCATCGAAAAATAAGAATCAAAAATAATATTCAGCGGTATGACAAAACTAAGAATATTTCTAAGCTGTTTGTAGATATAAGAATTAAAGTGAACTGCGACTGAAACGCAAAATGATCAATATGTTAAGCACTTTTTAAATAACGAAGAGTAAAATTGGAGTTTGTAGATATTGAAATTAAGTCAGGACAGCTTTTGAGGAAAATTCAGTCAACAGTCAAACCCTTTAGAGAAACTGCTTGATTGTGACTGTTTTCAATTTTTTCCTAACATTATTTTATGGAGTAATCCCCACCACTTTAAATAAGTAGAGGGGAATTTTATTATTTAGAAATGATATACTTATTACTAACATGGTATTATATCCTATCTTCAAAATTAAGAAAAGATAACGCTAGTTATGAAATAAAGTAGTAATTTTTGCTGACATAGAACAAATGCAGATGTTTAGAAATGATGCAATACCGGATGTAATACATTCATTAACCTGTGACCTTCACATAGGTATCAATTTACATTGCAGTTTTAAAATCTGTTAGAACTCAAAAGTTGTCCAAAACAGTTGTAAGTAGGTAAAAATAGTTATAAAAGCAATAAGAAACGGGGTCTAAAACTAAAAATAGTTTCAAAAACAGTAATGAATCCACAGTAAAACAGCTTTAAAATAACACACTGTACCTTCTTGAAATATTATATACAATTTAGTTCCAATGGGTGGCCTTGATACAATTTTATATCAGCAACATTAATAGTAGTGTAATAGTAGTACGGTAACATGACACTCACAATGCAAATATATTACCTTTGTTCCACCTGCAATATAAAACAAATATCTATCAAGAAAGCATTTATAATTTATTTAAATGATTTTGATAAAACATTACACGTATATTAGTTAAAAATGCCAGATATGAAAGGAGAGGAGGTGAAAGAATATGCAGGAATAGATTATTTATTTTTTTATTAGACTCCCCATACTTATATAATTTCAAAGTAATACAAATATTAATACTACGTAATAATAATTTAATTATAACAAATTATAAGACAAACACATGATACCCAAAACTTAATCTTTATATTCACCTCGTGTTCTTTTGTTGTCCAAATATTTTTAGATGCGACATATACCGGAGTCCATTAAGAACCATATCTTGTATACTATCAAAATTTACCAATTGTGAAGCCTCACAGTTCAATAAAATGCCTTTTACTTTACTTTATAAGTGTATTTTTAGACTCACTACCTACATATTATGCGATATGACTGTTCGAGCCTGAATGATTCTGATTCATCGATTATATCTCCAATAAATTCACTTGTGGATACATCGAAGTTCTCAGGTCTTGATACACAATAATTAATACCATTTTATTTTTTAATCTTACCAGCACTGTGTCATATGCGACTATAACTACATCTACAATCGGTAAAAGCTGACAATCAGTGTGTTAAAATATATTCCAGAGTCTGCGAACATACTAAACAGTTCACAAGGGTTTCTAACAGTTTTTGGGTTTGACTGTTGACTGAATTTTCCTCAAAAGCTGTCCTGACTTAATTTCAATATCTACAAACTCCAATTTTACTCTTCGTTATTTAAAAAGTGCTTAACATATTGATCATTTTGCGTTTCAGTCGCAGTTCACTTTAATTCTTATATCTACAAACAGCTTAGAAATATTCTTAGTTTTGTCATACCGCTGAATATTATTTTTGATTCTTATTTTTCGATGAATGAAATTTCCAGTACATCTTCTTGGATTCTTCTTGAATGACAGATGTCGAAGTGTATCACTCTTAGCATAATATGTTGATTTTGTAATAGCTCCATCAATGCAATAGATAATTGTTTTATAATTACTTGATATTCTCCAATGAAAAGCAGTAAATATCTGAAAAATGCATATATGAATAATATTTACTGACAAAACTATCTAATATCAGCTCAAACAGACAATTTCTGGTATTGTCACTTCCTTCAGTATATATTGTTTTCACCATAAAGAAGAGACTACCTTGTTTGTGGATTTCACTACAGACAGTCTCAATTATGCACTGTTTAATAAACTGGTTGTAAACGTCACTGGTTGCACAGTGTAATACAATATCCATTTCAGTAGACAGATTTTGTGTTACCGATGTATGTTAAACTAACAAAAGAAACTGTTTTGGGTTAAGATTACTGTCAGACAACAATAAAATGAGAATTGACATAATTGTAATAAGGGTGCATCATTTTAGTGCATAGCGGTAAAATGTCAGAGAGGAAAATATAAATTTGCAAACTAAGACTATATGATCTACTGAAATATAATTTATCAGTAAAACCAAGACATCAATTTCTGCTGGTACGATAAACGCAGGTTTAGGTGACTTAGCGATTTCAAAAACATGTCCAAAGAATGCGATTGGGGAGAGCCTGCAACTGCTTAGAATGCACTCCTAACCTCAAAAACCAACAGAGTCGCCTCCTCATGCAGACGTGACAGACGAAATATTGGATACTATGATTTTATATCTTTCTGCTATGAAGCAGCCAAATTCAGAGACATGTGTAACCAGGTGCAAGGGCTGCCTAACGTTGAAGAAACAGATACTTTAGTTACAATTATAAAAAGATATTATGTAGCGATGAAAACATCCTACTGGTCATATGCCTTGAAGAACTGCAGAAATATGGAAACCCTGTTTTAATTTCAATGAATTTACAATGTTCTGTTTTATTATAATTTATGTGAAGTAATTTTCGTTGGAAGATACGCTGTTTTATATAACCTTCTGTATATCTAATAATTCTATGTGGCGTGTTTGTTGTATAAGTTGGTTCTGGATTGGTTAAACTGCTTAAGTCTTCTCTCAGGATCTTTAGTGTAGCTCACATTATTATATATTAAGTTACTGACTTATTCCCATATTTTGTAACTTGGTAATAGTATTCCTACGTAGACGATGTTCTATGCTGAAACCAGATTCTTCGATGTAATATCGTAGCTCGTTTACCAGTATATTAGAATCTTCACCATTTTCTTTATTCTCACAATGGATACTATCTTCTATTCCTAATACATATTTTCTGTTTGGTTCTTTCATGTCGACGAGCAGTTTACTATTATTTAGCTGATGATGCTTGTTTTTCCTGTGAGTTAATAAGTTGTCCTGTCTCGTAAATTTCTTTCCACATGTGTTACAGGGAAATGTTTTAGATTTATGTTTGTTAGCGTGGCAACTAAGTTCACTTCTATTTACAAACTCCTTGGAGCATACATCGCACACATACATGTTTACTCGCGGTGATATAATGACTATATACTTGCAGTATGTATCCTTTTGTTTATCCTTTTTGTTATCTTTTTTCTGTCATCGTTGTCGTTTTTGTGTAGTTGTTGTCCTTTTTTCTGTCACGTTTATGTCACATTTATGTCACATTTATGTCACGTTTATGGCACACTTATGCCACATTTATGTCACGTTTATGTCACATTTATGTCACATTTATGTCACGTTTATGTCACATTTATGTCAAGATGTCACGTTTATGTCACATTTATGTCACGATGTCACGTTTATGTCACATTTATGTCACGTTTATGTCACATTTATGTCACGTTTATGGCACACTTATGCCACATTTATGTCACGTTTATGTCACATTTATGTCACGTTTATGTCACATTTATGTCAAGATGTCACGTTTATGTCACATTTATGTCACGATGTTACGTTTATGTCACGATGTCACGTTTATGTCACATTTATGTCACGTTTATGTCACATTTATGTCACGATGTCACGTTTATGTCACATTTATGTCACGATGTCACATTTATGTCACATTTATGTCACGTGTATGTCACATTTATGTCACGATGTCACGTTTGTCACATTTATGTCACGTTTATGTCACATTTATGTCACGTTTATGCCACGATGTCACGTTTATGTCACATTTATGTCACGATGTCACGTTTATGTCACATTTATGTCACGTTTATGTCACATTTATGTCACATTTATGTCACGTGTATGTCACATTTATGTCACGATGTCACGTTTGTCACATTTATGTCACGTTTATGTCACATTTATGTCACGTTTATGCCACGAAGTCACGTTTATGTCACATTTATGTCACATTTATGTCACGATGTCACGTTTATGTCACATTTATGTCACGTTTATGTCACATTTATGTCACATTTATGTCACGTTTATGTCATCGTTGTCATTTTTTCTGTAGCTGTTGTCCTTTTTTCGTCACGTGACTTCTTTTTTCCATCTCACCGACACTAGTTAGCGGAAAATCTAATGAATAATATGTGAAGGCTTTGGATGAAATTATCGAAAAGTATGAAGAGGCTGCACGATGGGAACAGAATTATTTACTAAATGGTGCTTTCCCTCTCAATGACTATATTCGAATCCAGTGTGGTTTAAGTTCGGCTAGATCTTTACTATTTCTTTACTAGTCTTAGCTATTATAAGTGAAATGTTGAATGTTAAGTAGATTTCATTATCTATACGTCAGTAGTTCCAAATAAATAGCCAAATTCATTTAAAAGTGTGTCATTAATATTGAAAACGATTGTACATATTTGATATAGTACATACTCATTTAAAGTATAATTATTGTTAACACCATAAATATTATGTAACGTTATACAGGGCGATTCATATAGCAGTACATTACTTTATTATCATTGTTTCATACAATATAGTTAATAACTGTTAGTTTCTAATTAACATTTATTTACATCTTCATAACTGAAATATTATGCTGGTATTGGTTAAACAAATTTTTAAACCTTGGATATTTTCTAAGATTAAACTGGTTAATTTTGAAGGTTTAATCATCAATATTTTACATGGATTTCGTCAACTGATTTTGATTTTAAGCATTTACATATTATATATATTCGCAAATATACGATTTTGTTTACTCTCATTTATGTCTATTGAAATTTTATTAAGAGAGATGTGGTATATTATGATGTGTCTACATTCTCGTTATAGTCATTTAGTTTTTATTCTACACCTAACATTTTTTATTAAAACAATCATTAAGAAAGATAAATTATATAATTTGCATATGCAGTATATCGAACACATATTAATTGTCTGATACATATTCTTTACATATAATTATAAATTCCAGTTCTATAGAAAAAAAATCTTTCACACGTCCTGTATATATTATTTCATTATCTTGAAGACAGTATATTTTAGTCTTATGATATTATGAATATCTGACCTCGTATACTACAGTAAAACTCCCGTGTATTGATTGTATCCCCGCCAC
Organism: Monochamus saltuarius; assembly: GCA_025584915.1. Lineage (NCBI taxonomy): Eukaryota > Metazoa > Arthropoda > Insecta > Coleoptera > Cerambycidae > Monochamus > Monochamus saltuarius. The sequence goes on along the minus strand of CM046725.1, from coordinate 40,503,386 downwards.
TTCTGTCACTTTGAATGTCCAGCCTAATTTTAAACCAGGTTCAATGTACCACCACTCTCGTTAATTTGAATTTCCCGCCTAATTTAAATATCCCGCCAATTTGAACTTAGGTTAGGTCACTACTGTCAAATTTCAAATCAGTTTGAATTTCCCGCCGCTTCTACCAATTTGAATTTGCCGTCACTTCTGACACAAAGGTCTGTGGTTCGATTCCCAGCGCTACCAGTTTTTTTTCATATATATTTAATATCACCTGTAATTAGCACCTGTAAAATCTTAAATATTTCTATTTAATATCATTGTTATAGCTCAGGCTGCTTGGTGTGGGACGCCTTCAAGCGCTCTCTGATTCATATATTACGCAGTTACTGTAACCTTTTGTTAATATACATAGCGGTCTCGTGGTAACGCGTCAGCTTTGCATGCAAGAGGTCCCGGGTTCAAATCGCGCACAGAGTAAAGTTTTTTTCATTTAAATAACAACGTCACGTGATAGGAACCAATCAAATCAGTTTTCAAATTTTAGTTATTAGCAAAAAATTGTGAGTGTGACGTACTGCGCATGTATTTTCTGTTAGATTAGGTCGTTACTGCGCATGTTTTTTTCTGATAGATTAGGTAGTTACTGCGCATGTTTTTTCTGTTAGGTTAGATCATTTTTCTTTAGTTTGAATTTCCCCGCTTAATTTTAAATATCCCGCCAGTTTGAACTTAGGTTAGGTCGCTACTGTCAAATTTCAAATCAGTTTGAATTTCGCGCCAGTTTGAACTTAGGTTAGGTCGCTACTGTCAAATTTCAAATCAGTTTGAATTCCCCGCCAGTTTGAACTTCGGTTAGGTCGCTACTGTCAAATTTCAAATCAGTTTGAATTTCCCGCCAGTTTTAACTTAGGTTAGGTCGCTACTGTCAAATTTCAAATCAGTTTGAATTCCCCGCCATAATGCTGCAATCTGATTGGTCGATAGGAGCGAGGGGCGTGGCCTAAAAGGAAAGTGGAGGGGGTAAAATTGGTCAAAAATTTGCAATCTGAACCTTCATAAGAAAAAGCATGGGATTTTGACGTCGTACGCAGGTAGTATATCTAGTGATATTTTATCTTGTCCATGCTGGCGCGTTTTGGTATATGGTTTAAGTTGGGCCAGATACTCTACCCTAAATCTTTTCCGCAAATCCTCTACTAACTTTTGCCTATGTTTAGTCTTACGACAAAGTGAGGCGCCTTCAATGACGTCAGCCTCCGGCAGGTCCCCGCCGTCGTGATCACGTAGAAACATGACGGGAGTCAATGGTATTAGCTCTTGCGGATCATTCGAAACATAGGTTAATGGTCGCGAATTGACCACGCTTTCACACTCGCACAAGACCGTCATTAAATCTTCATAAGACAAACTCGCACGTCCTAACACTTTTCGTAGAAGTCCTTTTACCACGCCAATTAAACGCTCCCAAAACCCTCCCCACCATGCTGCTGTAGAGGGATTGAAACGCCACAATTCTACGCGCGGAACTAAAGTCTGCAATAGCTGTCCAGTCTAAGTTTTTACACGCACGCTCAAATCCCACGAAATTCATCCCATTATTACTATACATCGTGCTAGGCCGACCGCGCCTAGCAACGAATCGTCGAAGAGCCTGAATAAATGACGATGTCGATAATGAGGTTACCAGCTTTAAATGAATGGCCCTATAAATTGCACACGTGAATAAGCAATCCCACGCTTTAAGTCCACCTTTCAGGAGCAAGGGACCAGCGAAATCAACGCCGGTGATTTCGAATGCAATAGCGTCGCGCACACGATCCAATGGTAACGTGGGGGGCTCGACCTTCAATGCCTTGCTGGAATGTCTTTTGCAAATACCGCACTGGGATAACACGGACCTCAGCGTGTGTCGTCCTCCCAAGATCCAATACCTCTCTCTCACAAGATTGAGCAGTCCCTGAGTGCCTACATGACACGATTCCTTGTGTATCTTCATAATTAACTTTCTCACAAAGGAGTGTTCGCCTGGCAATACTATTGGAAAACGAAAGTCTTCAGTGTCAGGGCGTTGTGATACCTGTGATCGTAACCGGATCAATCCAAAATTGTCGTAGAACGGTTTCAAAGAAGCTAGACGAGTATCCCCTTTCATAAAAGACTCGCTTTGTACCGTCTTTAGCACAACAATTTCTGCAGCGTCCAATTCTTCTACGCTTAACGCACCTCGTAACTTGCTTGAAGGGGTTCGAGCGTTAAAACAGAATCGTTTGACCCAGGCTATCATTCTTAATGTTTTAGTATACTGCCCGAAATGATTCAAATTCCAGAAGTTTGAATCTGCACTGAGCAAAGTCATTGTCATTTTCTTCTTTTCCAAATTAACTTGCTCCTCATTCACCTCATAGTTTTCCCTAGGCCAATTGAGAGGGGCCTTATACAACCAAATGGGTCCCTCCCACCATTTATTCCGGATCAGAAAACCAGCCTTGCAACCCCTAGAAGGTAAGTCCACGGGATTCATGTTACCAGGTACGTGATTTCATTTTTCGGCCTCTGTTAAAGATCGAATCTCTTTTACTCTGTTTCGGACAAACAGTGACCATTCTTCAGCTCGTTTAATCCACGATAGAACCGTTGAAGAGTCGCTCCAAAAATATGTTGGTATTTCCCCAAAATGCTCTTTGACTTGACTTTTGATTGACTTTGAGATTCATATAACCGAGCAGCTATGGTGGCTCCTAACAATTCTAAACGAGGTATCGTCAATTCTTTTAACGGGGCTACCCTAGCCCCTTGGCAGCGATTAAATACACAAAGGTACCTTCTTGTCGTTCTATTCGCAGAAAAATCACGGTAGAGTATGCTCTCTGGCTGGCATCGCAAAACGTGTGTAAACTCCAGTCAGAGGCGTCTTCCTTGCTCGCACAAATCCATCGTGGTATCCTTATCTTCTGTAGTTCAAGACTGTCTTCGGCCCACATTTTGAAACTCTTGACTACTTCTTCGTCTAAAGGCGTATCCCAGCCTTGTCTACTCTTCCAAAGTTGTTGTAAAAGTAGCTATGGTAACAAGGTGACGGGACAGCTTAGTCCTATAGGATCAAAGACACTCTGCGTTACCGAAAGAATCAGTCTCTTCGTAATCTGCTGATTGATGTTCTGTAATATGCTTAGACATTCTTCATTTATCGCAAGCGTATCATCATTTAGATTCCATACAAGGCCCAGAACGAGAACACTTTTATTGGCTGTCATATCCGCACCAGCAAACTCCCACCCTCGAAGGTCCATCTTAGCTTCATCCATCAAGCAGCGGGCTTCTTTCATAAACCGGTGAAGAGTTTCTCGATCAGGCACACTTGTTAGGCTATTATCCACATAAAAACTGCTAGCAAGCTGGTCAATGGTTTCCAAAGTGTAGCCCTTCTGTTCTGTCCAATTCCTCTTACATCTAGCCAAATGCAGCTCTATAGTGGCACCCAGAAGGAATGGGCTACTACAAACTCCAAATACAACCCTTCTATGTCGAAAATCTCTATCTTCTTCATTTACTAAAATTTGCAGGAATGCCTTCATGATATCTGCAACAACTCCAAATTTTTGTAACCTAAATTGAAGTAGCATTGTTGGGATACGGGTGATAAGATTTGGCCCTACTTCTAGGCACTGATTCAGTGAAGGTTTGCCCCTTTCATGTGCGGAGGCATCAAAAACAGGTCTTATCTTTGTCGTCAAACTGTTTTCTTTTACAACCGGCCTATGCGGCAAATAGTGTACCCTATCACTTTTATCCGGTTGGGTTACTTCCTCAATAATGCCTTCCTTTTGCCACTCATTAAAAATGCAGTCATACTCTTCAAATATTTCGGACAATTGGAGCTTATTTATTGTTTGGTCAAGGCTCTTTTTTGCCAGAGAATAATTACTGTCGAGAGGGGGGTGATCATCCAGCCAAGGCAATTTCACAACGTATCAACCCTGCTCATCCTCTTGCGTTGTTGCAATAAAACGTTCCTGAATCTCTTTGGCCCGGTCTTCCTTACATCTCTTTTCCGCTGGATCAGTAATACCAAGAATATCCAATTCCCAGAGATCACTTATCTTAGCTTGTTGGACAAAAAGTGAAAACACTGACATAGCGACACTTGCCCTGGGACCAGTTGATGGAATTTTTCCCATTAAAGTCCAGCCCAGTAAGGTTTCAATTGCGAATAACCCACATTTTAATTCATGTTTGCGTCCAGTATACAATTTTCCTAATATGTCTGCTCCCAGCTGCATTTCTATGGGTTCACTAGTTCCAACGTCAGTGAGTACGATATCCATTTCTTCAAGTTCCTCCAGCCATGATCCCTCAGACATATAGGGAACAAGATTACAAATCGTCGGTTGACCTAGGACTTCTAATGAACATGTGTATCCCCCGCCTCTGATTTTGACTTCATAACAACTGTGCTTCTGTTCATTTGTCATTTTACCACCGAAAAGAGTATGTACTATTCTCTCTTCCCCTGTAGGTATAAAACCCATCTTCTGTGCGGTACTCTGTAATATATAAGATCGTTGGGAGCCTATATCCATCAAGGCTCGGATCTGTTTCTTCCTATTATTGCCAACTAAAGCTATCCTCACTGTTTGCAAGAAAACTTGCGCACTTGTTTGATTTGTTAAGACTTGGTCGCTACAATCTACCGGCTTCTGTTGTGTGGGTCCTCCTTCTTTATGAACAGGCAGTTCCTGGCACATCAAGGTAACATGTGATTTTCCACACAAAATACATTTTAATGTAGTGCGACACTTCCTCGCAGGATGTCCAACCTTCAAACAACGGTAGCAAGCCCTTCCTCTTGTTAAAAACTCCTTCTTTTGTTCCAAGGTCATTTTCTGAGCCTTGAAACAGCTTTCGTTATCATGTGAACCTCCACAAAATACACATTTAGCAACGTCGCAATTTAGAAGTCCTGAGGCCGTGGCTACTGCTGGCCCCACTTTTCCAAATTTCAGTTTTGACCCTTTTGATGAAACTTCGGCGTCATGATTGACCTCTTTTATGTGAAAACCTTCAACCGCTAATGTCAGTCTTTGCTCATTTTCCACCTCATGGCGCAAAAATTTCATGAGTCCCTTTAAACACGCATCTAATGTGTCAATTGGCCCTTCTTCTCCCCTATCGGAATCCCTAGTTAATCTTTCCGAAGATCTATGGTAAATGCTAATTAGATTTTCTGGGAGGCATGATTCTATCAAGGGGTATAGCATGGCCGCGTATTTATCCGAAGCTATCCCTAATGTTTCCAATGAACGAAGCTGACTTTCGATTTCATCATGCAGTACGGCAACAGGGCAATTTTTCGACCCAGATTTATTCAAAACAAGCCTTAATAACTCGCGCACGTACACCTCTATTTGCAAATCTTCTCGCCCGAACCTCGACCGCAAACTGTCTACAATCTTTTCATAATTATCTCGTACCGTGGGGAAACTATCTACTATTTTACGTGCACGACTACCGGGGACTGTCGCCTGGCTTAAATAGGCAATTTTATCATTCGCATCGATTTCATTATCCTCATGGATTTTATTAAATTGCGACCAGAAAGGCAGCCAATCTTTGAGGTTATCATTAAATATTTTAAGTTCTATGATAGGTAATTTAAACTTACGTCTACCTGTAACAGATGTAGTACTGGAAACGGTGGAAGCCTTCTCTGAAGGTGCCCTTTGCTCGCCTTCCTTACTGCACCTTTCTTGTAGCTCCAAAAAACGCCGCCTATATTCATCACTAGCTTCAATTTCGGCACATAATTCTTCCTCACTACTTTCCAACTCTGTCAACATCCTATCGTAAATTTTACCATCCATTGCTTGCAATTTCTCAAATTTAGTTTGCAGCATTTGTAAACATACATGAATCTGCGCTACCTCTTGTTCTTCAGCTGATAATAGCGTGTCGAGCTCATTAGCCTTCTTCGTAAACAGCCCGCGAAGAATTCTACGATGTTTCGTGTCTTTTTCCATCATGCAAACTTGGTATTCAACCCTTATATTTCCAAATACTCGAGTCCTGTCACGGTCGCCACTTTATATGGGATCGCAAAATAACTCCCCGTTATTCCTTGTTCTCGGTTCGATTTGTTAATTATACGAGTACTTGATTTATATAAGACTTTTATTAATTGCACAAGAACACCAAAACATCAAAGCTAAAAACTACTTGCTTGACATACATATATTAATTATAATGACATTGATATATCCCGGAACTATTGATAACAAAACATTTTTACTATTTATACCTGAAACATAACATGGAATGGGCCTCTGACTCCAACAATTTACTTCTTGATAATTTTTCATTTCTTCTAAACTGTTTCTCATTTCCTCTTGACTGTTCCTCATTTCCTCTTGACTGTTCCTCATTTCCTCTTGACTAGTTTTCATTTCCTTTTTCAAGTCATCATTTCATCCTGGCTACTTTTCATTTGATCTTGACTGTTCCTCATTTCTTTGTTTAATTCTTCCTTCATATCTTTCATCATTCCCATTAACTGTTTCAATGTTTCCTCCATCTCCGTCGCTCTTGATCTCGTTACTGGCATTCACTTGTCTACTCCAAACGTCTTCTGTGCGGAACGTCACACTTCTGACATCAATGTAACCTCGAAATTAAGTTATCGTTGAAACACGTCACGTAGACAAACAATCTTTATTGTCACTCTTGATAATAAAAGAAATATCCTTCAACAAATTTCGCAACTGTCAACGCTTTACTTTGACGTTTGTCACTCGCGTTTGGCTGCTCAATATAAACTGACTGCAGCGGCCGAAAATGGTCTGCTTATATAGGTTTTCAGAGTTCTCGAAGTTTCTGAGATCTCTAGAACATGTCGAGAAACAAATAGAATATAGCCTGGAATATTCCGGAAAACGTCAAAATAAAGGCATCACAAAAATTATAAATTCTAACATAAACAGAAACGTAATTTACAAACTAATGAGGTAGGTGAGCTTCAATTATAAATTCTAACGAAAACAGGAACATAATTAACCAACTAAAAAGGTAGGTGAGCTTTCGTAACAATATTATAAAACGACTATAGATAAATGTATAAAGTTTATAAGTATTTTGTTAGTTAATCTTGCAAGTCGTATATATTGACTCGTAAATTTTAAAATAAAATATAACGTACTCTACTATATAAAAATAAAGTAGCCATGAGGAACATTTGCAATAAACTGTTTATTTAAATATTAAAAAAATAATATACATGTAAGCTTTGGAGATTGGAGATTATTGGGGTAGAGAAGGGTTTAATATGATGGTCAGCTGATATCATAACAACGTAATGGTAATTTGTTTACTTATTACGTGGGTGGTCTAACATATGTGTAACTATAGCAAGATATAAATACCTAAAATGAATATCCTACATCGGCCGTGGTCGGGGCAGGTCAGGACTTGAGCATTTTGGATGGTGAGATGAGATGATTCGTAATTTATAGGCGGCCATTAAATAAGTCTGTAATGATTTAAAACATACCTGAGCACCCTACCTTTTAGTTATAAAATGTGTATACATGACTACTGACTATACTACTGTATGTAACCTTTAATTGTGAACGTGACTGTGACCATTTAACTCTGAGCATATAGAGGGTGTGATATATCTACTGCACAATCAATAAGTCATTATGATTCAATCTGTTATCACACTATTATTCATGTTGAATATTTAACTAGGGGTGTTAGGAGCAAACACCCCCTCCCAGTGTGCTCAACACACGGTCTTGTGGCTTCGACTAGCAGGAGGGGCGCTGCGGGTACAAAGCGCAAACTCACGATGTACCACCTCACGGGGCTAATCCAACACTAAATACTGTCGACACAACATAGTCGGATGGGCGCTGCGGGTACAAAGGGCAAACCACGATGTACCACCTCACGGGGCTAATCCAACACTAAATACTGTCGACACAACATAGTCGGAGGGGCGCTGCGGGTACAAAGGGCAAACCACAATGTACCACCTCAAGGACTAACTCACCAGGTGTTAACAGATGCAAAGGGCAAACTCTCTATGCATCCCACCAAAATACCGTTGACATAACATAGCCGGAAGGGCGCTGCGGGTACAAAGGGCAAAGTCACGATGTACCTCCTCACGGGTTAATCCAACACTAGATACTGTCGACATAACATAGTCGGAGGGGCGCTGCGGGTACAAAGGGCAAACTCACGATGCATCCCACCAAAATACATAACACGCCACAAGACACAAAATATTATCTATGAATCTCTGCACCTGTCAGTACTGACGAGCAAAACAGTAAAGTGCCTCAAATGCATAGATAACTTATTTACATCAAATGTGATTAAAACTAGTAACTAATCAATTAAATGTGCAGCTTGAGCACTTCAATCCATAATATCAAATCATCAACAGTTACTAACATAAACTGGCTCTTTTATTAAACAATGCTTGCAGCTAACTCAAATGACATTGTACTTATTGGATGTATCTCGTATATAGTTTTATGGGTATATGCAACAGGACACTAATAACTCATTAACAACAGAATATATCAAAACTAACTATGATTGAGGTATTTACTAATTAATCAGGATACTCTGCAGGTATCAATCAACTATGATCAAAATATAATTATTGTAATAATATTTAAGATTTACTCAATATGAAATGGTTCTGATATTTGTCATAAAAATTTTTGGTCGAATGTTAAGATTGTGTTAGATACTGAGTGTCCTCAGCAAATTAGAAAGGTTCATAGATCTAAACAGTGGTTTAATGAAGCAGCAAAAGTAGCAATTTTTTAACGTGACTCGGCATACAATAAATTCAAAATTAGTAGATCTGAAGTTGATTGGTTAGATTACACAAAAAAGCGAAATAATGTTGTTAATGTAACTCGTAACCTAAAACGAATATATTATGAAAACAAAATTGAAGATGTAAAAAATAATCCTCAATTAATATGGAAAACTTTGAAATCTTTGATTAGCACCAGATCAAAAAAAATATTAATAGCATTTTTAGGAATGGTATTGAAATTTATGAAAATCTACATAATGTATTTAATAATAATTACGGAACTCCGAGGAAAGTTTAAGTTTTTTTAATGAATTGACAATATCTGAACTAAGAAAAATTATTTTTGAACAGCAAAATATATTCTCAGAAGATGAAATAAATTTTAAATTAATAAAAAATACATTTGACGTTATTGGCTAACCTCTCTTACATTCCATTAATACTTCATTAGGTAATGGAGTTTTTCCTGCTAATTTGAAGACGTCCGTTGTAATTTCCATTCCAAAAGTATCTGGTAATCTGGTACTAAAAACATAGAAGAATTTAGGCCTATAAACACTTTACCCTGTTTGGAAAAAATACTTGAACTCTCTGTTTATAAACAATTTACAAATTATATTGATAAACATAAATCACTGTGTGAAATTCAATCAGGCTTTCGCAATGGGTTTTCGTGTGAAACTGCATTGCAAAGAATAATTTATGATTTTAAATATGCGATTGACAAGGATCAGATTATTATAGCAGTTTTCTTAGATTTGCGTCGGGCCTTTGAAGTTTTTTATTAAGAAAGCTTAAATTATATTTCGGAGTGAACGAAAGTGCTTATCGTTGGTTTCATTCATATTTAAGTAGAAGAGATAAAAAAACTAAAATAAATGATAATATGTCTGAAAAAAGGATAGTCACTAATGGTGTACCACAGGGCAGTGTACTTGGTGCAATGCTGTTTATGTTTTATTAATGATTTATTACATGAAGATTGGGGAGACTGTAAAATACATCTATTTGCTGATGACACTATTATCTACATCACTGGTAAAAATATTAACGAATTAATAATATCTATGAATCAGTATCTTTTAAAGTTAATAAATAGTTTAGTAATAATAAAACAATTGTTAACGTAAATAAGTGTAAATACATGATTATTAAGAGCAAACGTAATATTAACGTTTTAAGTGAGGAGAATATTAAATTTGATGGTCACTGTCTTGAACAAGTACAATGTGTTAAATATTTGGGTATTGTTATCGATGAAAATCTTGTTTTTAATGAACATATTGAATATCCGGTCAAAAAAGTATTTAAAAAAATTGGATTTTTATGCAGAATTAGTAAAGCACACTTTAGTGTATGTACGTGTCGCAAAAGTGCTCCGCCATTAAAGTCCAATTTGAACCGTGCCGAGTTATTTTTGGGATACAAATATTGAGAGTTTTGGTGGTGCAGGAAAGGGGCAAGCAGTCGAATAAGAAAATTTGGAAATAACAGAGTAAAAGTAAAAGAAAGACAGAAATTTTTCGGAGGTTAGTGAAAGTAGGTCATCAATAAGGTTCAGTGTTGCTTACAGAGATTGACAGAGAGTCTCCGATCGGTCGACGAGGACAGCTCTGTCACGCGCGTTAGGTAGGCAACCAGTAGTGCAAAGACGTATTGCAGAAGAAAATAACTGGGGTGGGTTAGCGAGCTGGTGTCAAGTGAGATAGGCAACCAGTAGTGCAGAGACGTATTGCAGAAGAAAATAACTGGGGTGGGTTAGCGAGCTGGTGTCAAGTGAGATAAGCAACCAGTAGTGTAGGAAATTAAAAAAAAAACGGAATGTTAAGGAAAACTGAAAAACCGGTGGTCAGTAAAAGGGTAACAAGGACACCCGAGCGAAGAAAGGGAGAGATTGAAATAGAAACCGAAAGTGATGCCAGTGGAACAGATGAGTGAAAAAAAAAGAGAAATATGGAAGAAGTAGCGGAGGTATTCAGTTGCAGCAAAAAACTAGCACGAGCGCCAGTAAAGAAAGGTGATATGGAGTACAACATGGAAAAGGTGCTGCGAATGTTGGAATGCTTAACACAGGAAGTAAAAGACGTGAGAAGAGAAGAGAAAGAATATAGAGAGGAGATAAGACAACTCAGAGGAGAGATTGAGGACATGAGGCAGGAAAATAAGGCGCTTAGGGATAAGATGAGAGAGGTAGAAGAAAGAGTAGAGAGTATAGATAAAGAGAAAAGGAAGAAAAATATAGTGGTTCAAGGCCTACAAATTAGAGAAAATTTAGATCAGAATGAGCTAAAAGAACAGATAGAAGAGTTTATAAGAAAGTCAATGCATATGGAGATTGGTACAGAAGGGGTAACGAAAATAGGAGTTAATTAGTAGAAATAAAAAACTTCGAGGACAAGATAAGGATAATGAAAAATAAAAGTAAATTAAAGGAGATAATAATAATAATAATAATAATAATAATAATAATAATAATAATAATAATAATAATAAGAAGAAGTAAGGATGGAAGGAAAGGTAGCAAAAGTAGGATATCAAAAACTCGTAATTGATAATGAGGTTTGGACGTGGAATAATGATGCAAGCAGGCTAGAAAAAAAGGGAAGCAAAAAACTAGATAAATCACTTAGCATAAAAGAAAGATCGCTGGCAATGGACACGGTTATGAGAAAAGGAAACGACATAAATAGAACCAGGAACAGAAAGCAAAAAATACAGAACGAAGCTAGAAAGACGGAGAGGGGGAAGACAGGAAAAGACGGAAAGCAAGAAGACACAAATCAAGAAAGAGGAATGAGAATGGGAACATGGAATGTAAGAGGGTTAAATGAGGAAGGATCATTAAAAATCCTAGAAAGAGAGGCAAATAGATTCAAAATGGACATAATAGCGATACAGGAGACGCATATAAAGGAGACGGACACATGAAAATTAGAAAACTATTTATTCTTTACGAGCGGAGGCGAAACAAGGCACAGCATTTTTAGTAAATACAAATTTGAGGGATAAAATTTCTAAATTTGAAGCAATTTCAGATAGGTTATGTATGATTAAAATCAGAGAAGAAATAAACATAGAGATATTAAATATATATGCGCCAACAGAAGAAAAACAGAAGAAGAAAAAGATGAGTTTTATGAGAAGCTAGAAGAAAATTACGGAAAGCTGAATAAAAACACAGTAAGAATGGTGGTAGGGGATGCAAACACAAAAATAGGGAGAGAAAGGATGTATGAAAGTATAGTAGGGACAGAAAGTAAACACCTAGAGAGCAATGACAATGGGCGTAGATTGATTGAATTTGCAGAAGAACAAAAAATGAAAATAATGAGCATATTCTTTAAGAGAAAAGACATACATAAGGGTACCTGGACCTCTCCGGATGGAGCATATTCGAATCAAATTGATCATGTTTGCCTATGCTTCTGTGATTCTCATCTATATGAGAATCACAGAAGCTTAATAAAAAATGTTAGGTCATGCATAGGGGCAGACATAGACTCGTATCACTATCTAGTGAGGATAGATTTGAAGATAAAAAAACCTATTAAAAGAAAAGGATTACAATGGAAAAAAAGACAACTAGATATGGCGACATTACAAAATGAGAGAACCCAAAAGAAGTATGAAGAAGAGATAAGGAAAGGTTTGCAAGAAAACATACGGATATTGGAAGCAAATATAAATGAAGAATGGATAAAGATCGAAAATGTCATACAAACAGCAAGTGAGAAAGTAATACAACAAAAAAGAGTTTGCAGGGAGGAAAAGATGGTGGGATGAAGAGTGTATAAGAGAGGCGGAGAAGAGATATAAGCTAAGAATTAAAGCACTTCAGTCACTACAAGAGGAAGATAAGGAAAAATACAGGGAACAAAGACAAAAGGCAAAGAAAGTGTTTAGATACAAGAAGAGAGCAGAGCAGGTTAAGAAAATAGAGGAAATAGAGCAACATTACAAGAGGAAAAAAATACGTAACTTCTACAGAGAGATAAAAAGGAAAAAGATTATGAAGAAAGTAATATATGTGAGGGATGAAAGTGGCAATCTAATTGGAGAGGAAACAGAAGTGAGAGAAAGATGGAGGCAATACTTTGCAGATATGTTGAATGAAGAGAGTGTAAGGGAAGAAGAGGTGCACGAGGAGATGATACCGGGAAGAGAAGAGGAAGGGGAAGTAGAATAACTTACAAAAAAGGAAATATATATAATTATAGAAGCTTTAAAGAATAACAAAAGTCCAGGAAAAAACGGAATAACAGCAGAGAACATTAAGTACGCAGGAGAGGATTTAAGACAAAGAATATACGAAATGATACGAATGATCTGGAGAAGAGAATGTATGCCTGAAGATTAGAGAGATGCTATGATTATACCAATCTTAAAAAAGGGAGATGCAACAGACTGCAGAAACTATAGGGGTATATCATTGTTAGATATAGGGTATAAAATTATGGCAACGTTAATAAAACAGAGAATAGAACCTATAGCAGAACGGCAAATAGGGGAGTATCAAGCAGGTTTTAGAAAGGGAAGGTCAACAACGGACCAAATCTTCATGGTGAAGGAAATGCTGACTACATGCTATGAGTATGGGATCAAAGCAATGGTTTTATTTGTGGACTTCAGGAAAGCATATGATTCGATCAACAGGAATAAACTAAGTAAAATTCTGGAACAATTTGGGATACCAACTAAACTGATTAGGCTATTGAAAATGACCTTAGAAAATACTAAATCCAAAGTACGAATAAAAGGTGAATGAAGGCTTTACTATTGATACAGGACTGAGACAAGGAGACCCACTCTCAACGCTTCTTTTTAATTTAGTACTAGAAAAGGTCATAAGAGATAGTGAGTTGAACAGAGAAGGACACATATTGTTTAAAAGTCACCAAATAGTAAGTTATACAGATGACGTGGCCATTATTGCTAGAGATAGTAGGGAATTAGAAGAAGTAACGAGAAAACTTGTGGAGGAAGCAAGTAAAGTGGGATTGCAGATAAATCAAGAGAAAAGTAAGCTTCTGAGAATAGGAGAACAAAAAAAGGATACAAATTTTAAATTGAGAACAGAGCATGGAGAGATGGAGTTTGAAGAAGTTCAAGAATATGTGTATTTGGGGGCGCTAATAACAGCTAACTGTGATGAAGAACAAGAAATAAATAGGAGAATAATAAAAGCAAACAGAAGTTCGGCAGCAGTCAACCACTTATTGAAATCAAAAAATTTGTCCAGACGAGTAAAATTTAGAATGTATAAAACAATTTTGAGACCGACAGCGCTGTATGGTAGTGAAACCTGGGTTCTCAATAAGAAGTCAAGAGAAAACCTTTTAAGGTGGGAAAGGAAGATCTTACTATGTAAGGAGAAATAATGAGGAAATATATGGAATGTACCAGGCACCAACAATAGACGAATTTGTAAAAGCCAGGAGAGTGCAGTGGCTAGGGCATCTAGAACGTATGGAGGATGAAAGGGCAGTTAAGAAAATAGTAGGGAGTAAACCTAACTACAAGAAAAAAAGAGGTAGACCGAGGAAGCGATGGAGAGAGGCAGTGGCAATAGACCTAAGGGAGAAAAATGTAACGGATTGGGAAATAAAGGCGAAGGACAGAATGGAGTGGAGGAGAATAACACAGGTCTGGGCCTAAAAGACCTGTAAACAGCTTTATATATATATATATATAGTAAAGCACTGACACAGTATACCAAGACATTAATATATAATGTCAATATTAAACCTCGTTTTTAATACTGTTCATCTGTATTATTTATGTGTCAGCATTCTGACCTTCATAAACTTCAGATTCTACAAAATAGATGTATGCGTATTATATTAAATTGTAACAGATATACGAGTATAAATAGAATGCAATTACAGCTTAACTGGATGTCAATTAAAGACTCAATTAAATTTAGAACTTTGATTTTTATTCATAAAATGATTAATAATATGCTCCCGAAATATATCTCTGTAAATTTGCAGTTTCGTCATGAAATTCATTCATATAACACTCGTCACAAAAATCATATAAATATAAATCAATGTAACCTAAAGTGTACTAAGAAAAGTATGTTTGATGCTGGAATATCTGCATATAACAGTTTGCCGTGTAACATAAAGAATTCAAAGAATTTGTTCATTTTTAAAAAAATTCTTTGTCAATATATTATAAACAAATCATAGAATTGTTTAAAATAGGTCGGTAAAAAAGGCAAAAAAGTTGGGTAAATTAGGATAATATTTTTTAGGTGGTGTCTATTGCAGTTGCAGTTATAATGTGCAATTATATGTATATATGTATTGTATTGTGTACTTTTTTATGTACAGTATAACCTCTCAATAGCGGACACCCGTGGTGAATCGTGCACTGTCCGGTATATGGAGGTGTCCGATATTTAGAGGAGTGTAAAGATTTTTTCTTTATTTAATAATATATACGTATATTATATTATTTGGCCTTGAAATAAAAAATATACACATATCTTTTATTATAAAATACGAGAACAAAACCTAAATGGCTATGGGAGCAAAGAACAATACATAATATGTACATTCATACATACATTTGTACATAGTATAGATTCTACATAAATACATATGAGTAGAGGCTACTACATACTAATACATACATCACACTAATACACTATTTGAAATAATGTGTAATTGTTGTTTGTTTTGTTTTTTTCATTTTATTAATAAATGTTTCTGATTGACATTCAGTAACAATTTGAGAAATATTGTAAGCAATGTTAAAATTATTGGAGTTTAAAAAATAATTCTCAAGTTCTTATAATTTTTTATTAGCTTCTGAAATATTTGAAATGAACTAGTAGGTGTGGTCTGGAATGAGGGGGAGGGGAAATGGGTAAAACCAGTTGTCGGCAATTTCATGGTAGGCACTACATAACTCCAAGAAGTTTACCTGAATTTTAAAAGGACCGTAATTATGTAGGAAATACCCATACATTTAAGTGACAATAACAGGGTGTCGTCTAGTCTGTCCGAAATTAAGAGTTAAATTTACATTAAATTTTCCGTTTTGTCGACTGCCGGACTGTCCGAATCCATTATACGGAGGGTCAGTTATTTAGAGGTGTTAATATTAAGAAAGCCGTATTGTAAAATTTCCTAAAAATAAAATCGTCCGCAATTTAGACGAGTCCGTTTTATGGAGGTGTCCAAAAATAGAGGTTTTACTGTATTGTATTTCTTAGATCTATAATTTTATGTATATGTATGCATGTATGTATATATATGTATGTATATGTATATATATATATATATATATATATATATATACAT
This sequence comes from Monochamus saltuarius, assembly GCA_025584915.1. Taxonomy (NCBI): domain Eukaryota; kingdom Metazoa; phylum Arthropoda; class Insecta; order Coleoptera; family Cerambycidae; genus Monochamus; species Monochamus saltuarius. The sequence goes on along the minus strand of CM046725.1, from coordinate 40,487,264 downwards.
GCTATCAATACGACGGCCTTACAAAAACCAGTAATTTGGCAGCCACTGAAAATACCGCGAATATATCTTAGATATTTCATGTATATTAAATAACCCATTCCCAACATCTCTATGGTGATTTGATGTACAAAACACACTTCTTTAAATTTTACAAATTGCTATCAATATGACGACCTTATAAATTCATCCAATACGACGACCAAATATATATTTATTTATAAATTCATATCTATGAGACGGCCATCTTCTGTGTATACCAGACAATATGACGGCTAGCACTGTTGCCAAATGATATGGCAGTAATGAAGCCTTACCTCTAGACAAAGTTGCACCCTGAGGAGATACCTATTCGCCTTCAAAAATATTTTTACATCCGTTTGATGTATCGAAAAAATAGATTTATTACTAATCTTAATAATTAATAATAATTATAACCAATAAAACCAATGGAATGGAAATGGAATTCGAACCAATGACACCTTGGGTAAGCAGATCAAAGCTTGCTTGCAAATCAAAGGGTTTTAAGTGAAAATGCAAAATCAAAGAAAGTTTCTGAATGAAATTTAGTATAAGTTAGTTTAGGAACCGCCTGGCTGTCAAAAATATAAAGGTAAAGTTTGTGTCTCCAAAATTTTTAATTTATTTCTAATTATTATCAATTGAAAATAGTAATCAATCTAAGTAGTTTACTAAACACTTCTTTACGATAAACTGTTTTAAAAATAAGTTTTTTGAAATTTTAAACTAATTTTTAGGATCCGCTTATTCCTCGCTCTCCGCCGCTTATGACGAGCGGAAAGTAGGCGGACCATTTCATCTCACTTACACATCGTTAATATGCATAAGTAGGTACAAATACCGCATAGCCAGCTCAGTTATCGGTAGTCTCATCTATGGCATACTGATGAAGGCTAACACGTCCGAAACCGGTCTATATTTGGTGGGATGGTCTACGAGGATTCTTGGCTATTCACACAGATACTGCAGGTGTAATTCAATACCGGTAGGGGCACTAGTTCTCGAAGTGGTTGTTACCTGCAGCATTATTCTTAAACAAAATGCGTATAGTCCTATTCGAAAAGGTTTGCAATTAAATATCTAATAATAATAATAATAATAATAAACGTCTTTTATTATGTCGAATAATTTTACAATTAAAAAAATATAATAATGATGGCTGCAGCATGGCTAGTTCCTCTTCGCCGCTTAGTTCGAGCGAATAGTAAGCGGACCATTGCATCTCACCCTGTATAGTTGTTGCGGTAAAGCACTCACAGGTAAGTGGTATCTTTTTAAATTAATCTCTTTAATTAATAATAATAAAAATGATAACGATAATGAATTATTTTTTTTAGGATTCAAGAAGTTTTCGGCGATCTCGAGAATCAAATAGAATGTGGCCGAGATTTTTCCAGAAAACATCAAAATAGAGGCATCACAAAAATTATAAATTCTAATGTATTCAGGAAAATAATTAACAAACTAAGTAGTAGTAGACATAATTTTATGATAATGAGAATACATCCTGGTAGCGCCTCAATAAATCTTCCGAATTCGTAACTTTATCGGATCGTAATGGCCACTTGAATCGGTTAACAAGGCTCTGAATAACTTCTGATAGTTTTTCAATATTTCGAGATGCTGTTGATGGTTCTATATTGCTGAACACCGATTCAACTGTTCGTCTCCAAAAGCCTTCGCCATTCTTGATCTGTTGTGCGTAGTTCTTCAGATTCAACATTCAACCAATACCAAATTGTTTATCCTTTCTGTTAATATGCCATTCTTATAAATACTGCTATCTGGTTATTGTTCTACAATTACAGTTTCTTCAACAGCCGAAGGACTGCTATAAATAGCTTCAATTACTACTTCTGAACCTGCTGGAAGTTCTATGCCTTTTGACGCCTCAAAAGTTCTAATAGGCAGGCTTATGATTTCGGGAAACTGCATGATGATTTTTCATCTTTAGTTTTTAATAGTCTTCGAGGAAGATCCAGTACAAAATTATGTTCAGTCATGACATCAAGTCCAAGGACAACATTGTCAGTTATATCTGCTACTAGAACGTTGTGTTGGAAAGTGGTTGCCCCCAAGGTTATTTTAGCTATATGGATATCATTATAACAGGGACTTCCCCATTTGCTACTTCCAAGATGTAGTTTCGGTCTGGTTGCTGTATTCTGTAGTAGGCGACGATATTGGATTTTATGATGGTGTGACTAGAACCGGTATCAAGGACCATTTCACAATCCCGTCCGCATATACGCCCTGGTACTACCAAACTCGTTCCATTATTTTGCAGACAGGTTCCTTGATCTTAATAGTTGGTGGGGCTTGGTAGCACCTAGCCAGATTCGGCCTCCAAAGCTGACTAGTTTTCCTGATCCTGACTGAATGTATTCTTAGGGCATTGATTTTCTTCGAAGCGTTATCTTCGACCTTTTAATTGTGCTTGGTAAACGTGTTGTAGATGAACCTCGTCATAGCTCATTTCTAAAGCACCCTTCAGCGTTTGGCAGTCCTTTTGTTTATACTCAGTTAGTGTTCTTAATATCCCAATAGCTTTACCTCGTAGAGAAAATATAAGTCGCTTTCTTTTTCTGACCAGTCTTTTGGCAAGGCAGCTGCTTCAAATTGTTTAAGGTAAGTACTCCATGACACCTTTCCATTAAATGTTGGTGGCTTAATCCTTGACTATGGAAGAAAACTGTTCTCAGTCATGATGGGCTCTCGCGGACAACTGGGATTTCAGATTTGAGAGTTTGTCATATTTTCTTCTACAACCTGGACTTTATCTTGTATCTCATTTCTTAATTGCGTAATTTTCTCTTCAATAGTTTCCTCAAATTAATTGAGTTTAACTTTAATTGCTTCTTCTAACTTCTTATTGTTTTCTTTCTTGTAAACTGGTTTTCAGTTCTTTTCTTAATTCTTCCTGGTTATTATTCTTCACCGCTTGTTGACTATTTTTGATTTCCTTCTTTAAGTCTTCCTTCATATCTTTCATCATTCCCATTAACTGTTTCCTCAATTTCCGTCGCTCTTGATCTCTTCATATCAATAGCATTCACTTGTCTACTTCAAACGTTTTCTTTGTGTTACGTCCCACTTCTGACACCAATGTAATCTCTATGTAGATTTTGCGTGGAAACACGTCATGTAGACAAACAAACTTTATTGTCACTCTTGATTGTACAAGAAATATCCTTTAAACAAAATTCACAACTGTCAACGCATTACTTTGACGTTTCTGTCACTCGCGTTCAGCTTCTCAAGATAATTTGAACTGTGTCAGCGAAACCGATCCGCTTATAGAGGTTTTTTAGGGTTCTAGAGGTTTTCGGCGGTCTTGAGAATCAAATAGAATGTGGCCGAGAATGTTCCAGAAAAAGTCAAAATAAAGGCATCACAAAAATTATAAATTCTAACGTAAACAGGAACATAATTAACGAACTAAAAAGGTAGGTGAGCTTCCGTAATAATAATAATGATAATAATAATAGTAATAATAAATCTTAATGGTCACGATATCATTTTGTAGGTCTCTTCAAAATGACCGCCTTTGAAAATTTATTTACTTGGGATATATATATTTTTAACACGCTGTATGAAGAATTATTATGCAATCAAATAGACCGTGAAACTTTAATTTGATATATGGGAGGATAGCTTTTGTTACTGCAGTACTGTAAAAATTAACAAATCATATTTGATTTTCAAAATATATCTGGGGAAAATAAAAATTTTCAGAAGCAGGCATTTTGTAAAAATAATTAAAAAAGGTACAGAATAAAGTCTGCAAAAATGTTGTGCTTAAAAATACAGTGAAAATTTGGTTTTCAAGAATTATTTTACACGCCCTGTATCTCAAAATGGATAGCTTTATGACAAAAATTTATTAAGCAAACTTCATTTATTTTCAATGTTGAGCTCTAGGAATATTGCCATATTTTTCTGGAATGCCTTTTTTCCACCTCCAACACACTGTATTTCTCTTATAAAGCTACCAAAAAATATATTGACTCTTAAAATCTGATTCATCCTGTATATGGCAAAAAATAAAGTGAAATTTAAAAATTAAAAAAATAAAAGAAAGGAGCTACAATACTTCCTACGTCAACGTTGTTAGTTTTGGGTCACGCCATAGGAAAGTAATTGTGACCTGTTCACAAAATTTTATGGCTCTTGTGGCTCTTTTCTTTCTTTTTATTTTTTTTTATTTTTCTTTATTTTTTTTATTTTTTTATGTCTATTCAATTCGATCCTGAATACGGTGAAATCAAGATTTTGTCTGACAATTTGAAATTTTTTAGGATTCATTTTCTGCCAATTCGTGGCTCTCAAGTGACAATTGGGATGTGCGAGGTCCCATCCAACAACTGATTCATGTTTGGACCCTTCAATGGCACGAGATAAAGCTTATTTCCAGGTAATGGCCAAATTTTGGTCATTTTTTACCGTAGGGCGCAAATATGGAACGTCTGGGCTACACCGACCCCGGGATTGATTTCAGGAGCCAAAAATACATGGGGAACCATAGGTCGGAGCTCGAGCACAGAACATTTTTTATTTTTGTGTGGCTGTGTCATTAAAAGCCATTTTAAATTATTTGTTCTTTTATTATCAGTTTTTACTGAATGGTTCAGTCTCTTAGTTTCAGCGAACCAGGGATTGATGAAAAAAATTTGACTCTTTTCCTTATTAATAGAAAGTTTTATATTACTTTTTCACAATGCAGATTAATGGTTTCTCCATCACTATTCGATAGGTACATTCATCTAATTCTAAACTATGCGAAAATATCATTTATAATATGAATATTCTTTTGCACAAATATATAAAGTGTAAATTTTACTTTAAAAAGTTATTTGACGGCCATATACGGCCGCCCTATTGTCATATATGGCCGTCTTATGACTTAATTTATGAAACGAGCGTAAAACGATAGTTGGACTAACAATTTTGAAGCCGTTTCAAATACACAGGTCTTTCTTATTTGTTATTTGGTATAATTCCGAGGTTGCCAATTTTCTGGTCGTCAGAAAGGTGGTGACATAAAACGTACGAAGGAAATATATACATCGTGAATATACGTTATGTTCAGCGCCACCTATTCTTGAAAAATTCTTGTGAACTAAAACTATACAAATTAGACATCTGGGACCCAATTCGACGACCAACAATTTTGCGCACGAGTTTGTTGGCACCAGACGAGACGATTTACACGGCAAACTATTTGACGGCCATATATGGCCGTCAAATGGACGCGGCCGTCGAAATGATAGTAAATTGACAATGTATGGCCGTCTAATTGATAGCGGGATGTATATATATATATATATATATATATATATATATATATATATATATATACAGCGTGTTTCCACTTTCCGTTGTCACCCTGTATATATATGAGAAATTTGTTGTGAACAAATCACCCCTATCTCTCCAAAAATGGTGACGTTCAACTGAGGTGAACAAAAACTCAAATTAAGCTTAGACAATATACTTTTGAAAAACGAGTGACTAAAATTAATTCATAAAATGGCGGATTTAATATGGCGGCTGTAAACAGTTGACCTCAACATTTCTTTCAGAAAATATAAATTAAGTCAATATAAAATTACTGAATGTCGATAAACATCAGTATACCGGAGATGTAGGGATCACAAATTAGGCGTTCTATTTTCAAAATTCAAAATGGCAGATCCAATAGAAAAAGGTTTAGGGGGAAACTGATCACAAATCCGATGTTAGATTTTCACTATTCAATATGGCGGACTTGATTTCTATTATTCCACGGATTTCCATGAGAATCGGATACCGGCGTTTTGGAGGTTGCAGATCATGAATTTGGTTTTAAATTTTCAAAATAGATTTTTAACATTCGAAATGGTGGATCCAATACAGTGCACGTTCTCATGAGAATCCGTAAATTGAACCTACCTTTCCAGTAAATATTAAAATAAATGTGTAAGAATTTACTGTGTAATTTTATCTTCCTTTCATCATTTCTGTTACAGACATAAAACATAATTTTCTTTATTTCCTGTTTTACTCTTTTTTATCTGAACTGATTTTCTACTCATTTGCACCCGAAGAGTTATAACAGAGATTATTAAAAATGCCTAGTTATATTTTCATTTATTTTAAATTTGTTATAAAATACTTGTATATGAATTGCTTTTACTAAAATAGTGTTACGAAAGCTCACCTATCTTTTTGTTTGTTAATTATGTTCCTGTTTACGTTAGAATTTATAATTTTTGTGATGCCTTTATTTTGACGTTTTCCGGAATATTCCAGGCTATATTCTATTTTTTCTCGACACGTTCTCGAATTCTCAGAAACTTCCAGAACTATAAAAAACCTATATAAGCAAATCATTTTCGGCGCTGGAGTCAGTTTATATTGATCAGTCGAACGCGAATGACTGAAACCTTAAAGTAAAGCATTTGCCAGTTGTGAATTTGTTGGAGCAGATTTCTTGTATAATCAAGAGTGACAATAAAGTTGTTTGTCTACGTGACGTGTTTCAACGATAACCTAATTTAGAGGTTACAATAGATTTAATTAATGAATACTCAGAATTTATTTCCTTTTGATATGAAAGTTATAAAAATCCAAACTGCATCATATTACTATATAAATTGTACTTACTTTTATGTAAAATAATATGATTTACATTTTAAATTCGTTAATAAAGTGGGGTGAAAATTTTACACCATATATTTACACCACATATATAGCAATAATATATGAAAATAATTTCATTAAAGTATAATCTGTGCATCCATTTGCTACAATGTAGCGAGTTAATCAAGATCGAGTTCGTAATAATTACAATGATAATATATTAGCGTATGTTGTAAAATTAGAAATTGTAAAAAAAATTATGTGACTAATAATTTCCGCATTTGCTATAAATTATTATATTTTATACCGAAATTACATAATAACATGTCGATAAACAAAAGTATGTGCCAAACCTATATCTCTAAAATCACCGGAGCTGTCAACAAAAATCATTTTAGTCGAGGCAATAAACTAGTAAAAATTCCAAAAGTTCTAAAACTAGTTGTGGTGGACGGATCGGAATGCTGTTTTCTGTATTCCAAAAATTATTTGTAAAAAATGTGGCGACATGGAATTTCTGACAAATCGGAAATTGCATTGCTGCAGCCAAAAATTCATTTAAAAAATGCATTATTTGAGAGGCCTCTTGGAAGATGTCAAAACTTGGTAAATAAGTGTCAGAACTGGCCCAGATCGGGTACTCGGGGGTTTTCGAGGTCGCTGATCACGAAAATTGACCCCCCGAACACCTGGAGCTCAGGAACGCCGATGAACGTCATCTCGAAAGGCTAACCGAAAATCGTTATGGGGGCTTTTTAGGGGTGCTGAATCCGAATTTCACGTCGATAACGACCCTCCGAGCCCCTGGTGCACCGGAACCTGACCTGAAACGTCATCTCCGTGGTTTTTCCTGACACAATCAAAAAAGGTGAACCGAAAATCGTTATGGGCGGTTTTTTGGGCCGCTGAATCCGAATTTCACATCGATAACGATCCCTCGAACCCCTGGTGCACCGGAACCTCATCCTGAACATCTCCGTGGCTTTTCCAGACACAATCGAAAAAGACGGACCGAAAATCGTTATGGGGGTTTTTTTGGGTCGCTGGAACTGAAACTTTTATCTTGACATCGTGTGGAATTGTTGATTCTACTTAAATTATGTGAGGAGGAGAGAAATAAAAGGAATAGAAAGTCAATATTTATATAATTGACGTTTAAAACTTTTTATTGAACTCAAATCAAATTCAATCCAACTTTAACTTTCCCTTACCTCATAAATGAATAACATCAATTTTTAAATACGTGACTAAATATCAAATTCTTCATCAAGTGATATCGCAACTCTGTTCATTTTTTTCCTCGTCAACTGGCATATTCTTAAGTAGATCGTCTTCTTCATCTAAGGCCTCTCTCTCTCTGCCGCAATAACACATTACACATTAATGAATGTATCAAATTATGAGACGGTTTTTGGTGAGTTTGTTCCGGTCGTGTCTGTAAACCCCTCCGAGACGACGTTCAGGTACAGGTCCCGCGGTACACCAGGTGTCTGAATTAAGCGGCCCAAAAACGCACCTGTAATGATTTTTTGGGTCATTTTTAGCGATCTTGGTGGGCAAATTCTCGGAGATGATGTGCACGTCCGGGTACGGGGGCACCAGGTGCCCGTGGGGCAGTGGCGGCTGGTGTATAGGTGCTGCAGAGCTGCAGAACTGCCAAAAAATTAGATATTTATATATTTTCGCGGCGTAATAATTACTAAAATTTATTAATAAAATAATTTGGTTAATTGGTGCAGCTAAACAGCATCCTACGCCTGCCGACGCTGTTCGCTGTGTCGAGCCGTCGTGCTTTCGTTAAAATCGCATTCTGCCCGCCCTTCTCTATTGAGTAGTAGACCAGATGAATTATCGGGGCCCCACGGGAGCGCGTCGCGGTACATTGTACTGGGCCACACAGGTAGTTCTGTGCACGGTTCAGGACACCCGTCTTCCCCTCCAACTCCCGCGGCGATAAACAATTGATTGACGCTCGCATATGCACGAATTTACACGGTCAGTGAGCTGCATTCTTCGCAGCAAAGGCAACATCAGTGAATTAAATGTACTACTCATAGAATTGCGGGCGTAAATCGTACCTATTTCGTATTTCGTGTTAACTTGAGATTTTAAATACTGTTTTGGTGTTTTGTGAATTTGTATAGTGATTTATTGTACTAATTATTAATATTTATAGTAATTTTAGTGACAATGGATTTAGTTTATAATTTAGTTCATATGAAGCGATATTTTAAATACTCTTATGAAGAAAAATTGATTTAAAAAACATTGCCCGATATTGTTATTGAGACTGCAGGTGTTAGCCTCGGAAAAGCATATAAACGTCAATTTAATAGAGACATTAATTTATTCGAAGAACAATTGGACTTGTGGGTGCAACAAAATAAAATGCGTTATTTTGTTTTCCTTGTTTACTTTTTGGCGGTAATAAAGCATGGACGGAGGTAGGGGTGACAGATTTGGTGCACTTAACTGAAAGCACGACAACTTCAAAAGCCATCTACATAATACAATGGAATTAGCTTTATTAGGGACAATTAATATTAAACACAAAATAATTTAGACGAAACATTTCGGGAAACAAAAAAAATATTAGAAATTGTTGCAACAACACCCATGTCAACATCAGAAGCTGAAAGACGCTTTTCAACTTTAAAAATAATCAAGATTTCATTTGAAAGCTCTATCGATGCTTTCCATTGAAAAAATATTTATTTCACAAATTGATGGCTTCAACGCGAAGGTTATAGACAAGTTTGCTTCTATGAAGTATCGCAGGATTTGTCACCGATTCGGATTTTCTGAAAAGAAAATCTGCGGTGAAGTCACCTGATATTTTTTGTTTCAAAAATTGCGTACACAGCGTAAGTTTAGTGACAGGAGAGAAAATAAAAAAGGAAGTGACAGTAATTGACAGTTTACGAAAAATAAAAAGTGTCATCTTAGTTGTGTTGTCTCATTCCTGTGAAGAACAGGCATCAATTGACAATAATCCTACCAAGACTATACTGGGTGACACAGAGTAGAATACACAGTAAATAGTCTGCAACATGGATGCAGATCAGCGATCGTTAGCGCGAGCTCTAGCGATGCCTACTAATGAGTTAGTTAGTACGCAGTATCGAATCGCTTTCCGACACGGTATCACTGGAAGAGGTTTTCAGGGGATTTCCGAAGGCTGAGGGATCTACCGGGACGGAGGAGAGGATCCGGAATTCGATACGGGAAGAAATATCGGAAGCAGGCACAGGATCAGAAGATGTGGGAAGTGTTGTCACGACGCCGGATACGCGACATTCGCGGTTACATGGTGCCCAACTCGAGGTATCGAACAGCGAGCACCTAGGATTAAGAGCTCAAGCTCTGCTTACTGAGCCAGAAGGACATAATTTAATTGATTTACAACATAATCCAATCGATGAGACACCTGTTCTGAGTTGCAGGGATCCAACTCAGTGGCGCCCAATTGATGAATGCAAAGTAAAAGCCACAGTGGAAAAGGAGTTATGCAATATGTTACGAAACCTGCAACCCGTTGCAGGTCCTGTGGCGATTACTGTAAAAGTTAAACTACCAATTTACGAGGGTAAAGAATGGGAAGATCCAAGCCAGTTCCTAGTTCGAATTCAACAACACTGTGTTGAGGAGGGTATCTCCAAAAGAGATTGGACGAGAATTGCTGCAGGACAGTTGAGGTGTGAGGCGTACACGTGGTACGTTGACTACCAATATTTTGATTGGCCATTCGAAGAATTTAGACGACATTTGCTGGAACGATTCGATGACTTACCCACTCGAATAGGACTACAGACTAAATTATTTACCCAGACGCAGCAAACAGAAGCCTGTACTCTATTTATCGCTAGGAAGGAAGCATTATTTCGACGATTACAGTTAGAACTTAAAGAGCAAAATATAGTTATGCAAATAGAAGCATTGTTGCGACCTGAAATCCAACTGCAGCTAATTGGCCATACTATTGACAGCGTCTCCCGTTTGTCCCAATTGGCTGCCGCGGTGGAAAGTAAGCTGCGATTAATCAGGCCTCCTGCTGTTGCCGTGCCAATCGCTACAAATTCAGCATCAGCGCGGGCAGTTATGTCCAGACGACCTCCTCCATATCCTCGCCGATTCTGTGGAGGCGATCACTATAATCGCAGTTGCCCCCAGTATCCGGAAGGCGGCTCCCCGAGGCAATATCTAGTTCTACCAGCTCCTGAGGCACGAATGGAATCGGGAAACACACTAGGGGCGGCAGCCAGAGAGCCAGCTCGTCGCCCCGAGAATTTCCAGTAATTATTGGCTCCTTACAAATTTCACCAAAAAACACCTGCTTACCACGAATCCTCGTTAAATGCGAACAGCAATCATTAGTGGTCCTTATTGATACTGGAGCTACGCATTCTTTTATCCGTGTGCTCAAAGAAATGTGTTCGAGAGAATAATAATATTGTTTATTTGGCAAATGGAATGGAGGTGACAGCTCGTGGACCTATTCAACTTACGTTGGATATTAATGGTATTGATTCTGTGGTTCTAGGAATTGACTGGTTACAGGCGGAAGAAGCTATTCTAGATTTAAAGCAGGGTGGAATTTATTTTGGGAAGAGTCAAAGCCGCTTATTGGCAAGTGGCTAGGCAGCAATGCGAGTTACCTCCTCCAGTCTGTTTGACCGTGGAAAATACGTCTGTACCTTGGATTCCACATTATGAAGGAATATTAAATGAATTTCCAGGGTTATTCCACGAACAATTGAGACAACCCACCACTAATTTGACGCAACATCAAATTCGATTGAAGGATCCAAAACCTTTTAAGATTCGGCGTTATCAATATTCGCCAAAAAAACGTCAAATAATTCAAGAAGAATTGGGGAAAATGCTGCAAGTTGGTGTGATCCGCCGAAGCCACTTCCCGTACTGTTCGCCGGTGGTTATAGTAAAAAAAAAGATAACACTTGGCGGTTTTGTGTAGATTATCGCCAGCTTAATTCCCAAACAGAGGATGAAGTTGCCCAACTTCCCCCTATCAAGGATATACTTCATGACTTAGGACCAGCTAAGGTATTCTCGTCTTTGGACCTGAAGGCTGGATACTGGCAGGTGCCCATGCACGAGGAAAGTATACCACTTACCGCTTTCAGTACCCCAGAGGGGGCTACGTATGAATTTGTCGTTATGCCTTTTGGATTAAAAAATGCCCCCTCTACTTTCCAGAATGACAGATTAATGACAGAAGCACTTGCTGGGTATATAGACCGATTTGTTAAGGTATACCTTGACGATATAGTGATATACTCTGCCACTCGAGAGGACCACAGCCAACATTTTAGATTGGTTTTGGAACGCCTAAGTATCCATGGGCTGCGTTGTGCCTTAAAAAAATGTGTTTTTGGAGCGGCGGCTCTAGATTACTTAGGATACCGAGTAACATCTCAACATAATGAAGCCCAAAGTAAACATTTAGAAAAAATTAAACGTTTTCCGGTACCGCGCAGCCAACGGGAAATTCAAAGTTTTATTGCACCGTGAATTGGCTCCGGGAATATGTCCCACACTTTGCAGAGGTGGCTACCCCGATCACGGATCTTCTGAAAAACCGGAAGTTCCAATGGACTGATCAAGCAGACGAGGTATTTCACAATCTCAAAAAACAAGTGGCTGCCCCATTGCAGCTGAGTCGCCCGGATCCTATGAAGACTATAGTTTTGCAAACAGATGCGAGTGCCCTCGGTATGGGGGCCGTACTCTACCAGACAGGTTCAAACGGAGAAAAGAAGGTAGTTTCTTGCGCTAGCGCCAAATTTAACAAAACCGAGCGAAAATACCACTGCAACGAGCAGGAGGTTCTTGCAGTGGTATGGGCTTGCATGAGGTATAGAGCCATATTGGAAGACAAACCATTTGTTTTGAGGACGGATAGTTAAAGATGAGCGAGCGAAACTAATGAGATATTCCCTTTTACTCCAAGAATTCAAATTTGAAGTCCAGCACTGTCCCGGGAGGGAGAATGAATTACCCGATTTCCTGAGTCGTCACCCCACCGAAGAGCATGAACCTATTGCTGAGGAACGTATGTTGCCTCCCGATGACCGGACGATTAGTGGTTTTGCTAATGAGGCTTTGGGTATTAATGTAATAAGTGAGACTCGGCGACGACGAAGAAAGCAATCAGATCCAACTCCACATATTCTTCCCCAACCAGTGACGTTACGACAACTGCCAGATGGAGCCCAGCCCGAAAGTCTGTATGACAAATACGTACATGCCTAACAAGAAATCCCCGAATATGAAGTCATCCACATCCGTATTCCAAGGTTGCAAAATGGCGAAGAACTCTTGGAAAATAATTGGCAGCGAACTCTTCGAGATTCTTACGAAGTACGCGATAATTTAGTATGGTTTCGAGATGGTGATCGTCGTACATTAGTAGTGCCTATTAATTTGTGGCGGAGAGTTATTTATGAGTTCCACGATAACGCCGGTCACCCTGGGCGTGACGAAACCTATCGCGCGATATCTCACCTATATCACTGGCCCACACTGCGTAAATACGTAAAGATTTACGTTAAACATTGTATAGTCTGTGCTTCGATCAAACGGGGAGGTGCATGTCAGTCGCGTGCCCCGATGTAACCGCGACCCCCGAAACGACCGTGGCAGACTGTTAGCTTTGATATAATCTTATCCTCAAACTCCTGCTGGAAACCGATTTCTATTAATAGCTACGGACTTGTGCTCAAAATGGATTGAGGTGATGGCGGTGCCGCGGATGCGACCAAAAGTGTTGGTAGACTTTACCAAACAGCTATTTCACCGGTGGGGCTATGCGAAGGCAATAATAACGGATAATGGAGCCAGTTTTCGAAGCAACCAATGGATGCGGTATTTGCAGCAGTACAGGGTGGAGCACTACACGACTCCAATCTACCACCAACGAACCAATCCGGTCGAGCGACGGAACCAGGAGTTAAAGAAACCTTTAAGGTTACAGAGTCGCGTGGCCGGAGAGACAAACTGGGATAAGAACTTAAACGAGGCAGTTTTCCAATTACGGAATCGAGAAAACGCCGCAAAGGGATTAACTCCAAGTGAAGTACTATTCGGTGCTCCCCAAGTGCGAACCGGTGAGTGGGGACATCCCGAAGTTAATCGTCGTATAACAAATGACAGAGCTGCAAGAGAACAACGGTTACAACAAGTACGCCGACGGCAGGAGATTTTTAACCGACAGCTATTCCCAGAACCGCGATCTGCACCGGTGCAGTTTAATCGGGGAGACCAAGTGTTGGTACGTAACTTTCCGGGCATTCGCTCGCCACTAGGACCGCCGTGGAGTGGACCTCACCAGATTGAAACTAAAATAAGTGACGGGGTGTACGAAATTGATAGAAACGGCACCCAGTTTAAGATTCATGTCGACGATATACGACCGTGGGTAGGTGAGTTGCCGCGCCTCGAACCTGAACATGACCCCATGACCCAAGACGGGACAGAAGCTTACTATCGCGAGGATCGAGGGGATACTGGGTCGATCTCTGAAGTCCAACCTGATAGAGATGTCGTTCCAACAATGGAAGAGCTCAAGGTATTGATCAACGAGATTTGAAAGACCCAGAGGGGCTAGCAACCATTGAACGGAACATTGACGGGAGTGGTCATACGATGCCTGACGAATCGCTCCCAGGTCCGTCCGGTATTCGATTCAGTAAACAAGCTACAAGTTTTGATTATTATAGTACCAACGACCAGCCATCTACGCAGGGAAACCTGGGCCAGCTAATCCTATTCGCGTCAGAAGTAACCGTTAAAGACCTAGGGGATGAATATCGAGTCGAGCCCGACAATCCAGATGCTATCGCAGTGGTGGGCCTGTACCCGTAGAAAATTAGATGATCCGGACAAGATTGTCGCGAATTTTGCACATTGTTAGTGCTAGTTAAGTAAGGTGACAATAGGTTACCAAAACTCCTGAAGGAGAGCAGTTAGGGAATTAATTAACTAAGAGTGTCTATGCACTCCAGTTATTGTTAAGTATTTATATATTTGATAAACCATGTTGATATAATACTGTCCTGTTACTAAACTAGCCAGTCTTTCTGGGAGGGGTGGTGTCACCGATTCGGATTTTCTGAAAAGAAAATCTGCGGTGAAGTCACCTGATATTTTTTGTTTCAAAAATTGAATCACAGCGTAAGTTTAGTGACAGGAGAGAAAATAAGAAAGGAAGTGACAGTAATTGACAGTTTACGAAAAATAAAAAGTGTCATCTTAGTTGTGTTGTCTCATTCCTGTGAAGAACAGGCATCAATTGATAATAATCCTATCAAGACTATACTGGGTGACACAGAATAGAGTACACAGTAAATAATCTGCAACATGGATGCAGATCAACGATCGTTAGCGCGAGCTCTAGCGATGCCTACTAATGAGTTAGTACGCAGTATCAAATCGCCTTCCGACACGGTATCACTGGAAGAGGTTTTCAGGGGATTTCCGAAGGCTGAGGGATCTACCGGGACGGAGGAAAGGATCCGGAATTCGATACGGGAAGAAATACCGGAAGCAGGCACAGGATCAGAAGATGTGGGAAGTGTTGTCACGACGCCGGATACGCGACATTCGCGGTTACAGATTGAATTGACTTGCAAAAAATAGGTGAGTAAATATTTGCAGAACACGTTTCATTTCATCACGAGCCGCCACTGCTGTGGGGTGTTCGCCGATGTCATATTTGAATTCAGCGACCCAAAAAACCCCATAACCATTTTCGATTCGTCCTTTTCGATCGTGTATGGAAACCCCTTGGAAAAGATGTTCCGGGTGAGGTTCCGATGCACCAGGGGTTCGGGGGGTAGGGGGGTCGTTATCGACGTGAAATTCGGATTCAGCGCCCCAAAAAACCCCCATAACGATTTTCGGTTCGCCTTTTTTTATTGTGTCAGGAAAAGCCACGGAGATGACGTTTTGGGGTCAGGTTCTGGTGCACTAGGTGTTCGGGGGGTCTTTTCCAACGTAAAATTCGGATTCAACGCCCCAGAAAACGCCCCTATTATGATTTTCTTGTGGTTTTTAGCACTCTTCTCAGGAAAATTCTCGGAGATGACGTCCGGGTCCAGGTTCCGGCGCACCAGGGGCCCGTGGGGTGTTCGCCGATGCCAGGTTTGGATTCAGTGACCTAAAAAAACCCCGGGCGCCGAGTTTCTCTTCTTTCCTGCGTGATTTGTGGGGGAGTCCCACGGAGATGACGTTTATCGGCAGTCCTGAGCTCCAGGTGTTCGGGGGGTCAATTTGAACATCATATTCGTGATCAGCGACCTCGACCTATTTACCAAGTTTTGACATCTTCCAAGAGGCCTCTCAAATTTTTTAATGCATTTTTGGCTGCAGCAATTCAATTTCCGATTTGTCAGAAATTCCATGTCGCCACATTTTTTACAAATAATTTTTGGAATACAGAAAACAGCATTCCGAATCGTCCACCACAACTAGTTTAATAACTTTTTTAGTTCATTGCCTCGACTATTTTAAAAGTTTTTTATTTTGACACTGAATTTTAAAAATGAAGCTCCAAAATGAAAAGTGGGATAAGAAAAGTCCCATTATTTTAGTTCAAAGATTATGTGATTATCGGCTTGACCTACTAATTTGTAACACCTTGTATATCTACTTATTTTATAGATACACCTCAAAACTGAACATTTTGTTGTCGATTTAAGGTAGTTTAAGTATATCATTTTCTCTTTTTAATTAGTTTTTGAATACAGCAAGACCTAACAATATTGGTACTTAAATTTTGTATAATATAATGAGGCAATAATAACGTTTAATACATTTGAAAGTGATTTGCCAATAATTAGCATTTGACGTATAGAATAATATAATTCTGGGTTGACGAATAACTACCATCACTTTAATCAAAGATGGACATACAATTTTGCCAGGCTTACATAGCTGATAAAAACAAAAGAATATGGGGCAAAATGTAATTATTTACGTCAGTTAAATTTCTCTGTACAGAAATCGATTGTGCAGATGTTTGCATCCAGTTGCGAACAGATGGCCCTTAAAGGGAGACTTAAAATATAAAAATTACCGTTCGTTTTAGTAATGAAATAAGGAAGTTAGTATTATTAATCCATGATATGCCTTTTATCTTTTATCAAATATTTTATTATATTTATACAACGTAATTATCCATTTTTTCTTAAATTCCTTTAATTATTTAATCATTTTTAGATACAATGGAAATATGGGTGCTACTAACATTTATTATTATATCTGCGTTTGAAGCGACCTTACATCTCCACATTGACGAATACTGCAAACTGCATTCAAGTATTTTGCAAGGAAAACAATTGAGATGTACCAACGTGGACCTGAATTATTTTCTGGAATTCAACATTATTCTTAACAGGACTCACTGGTTAAAATGTGAAAATTGTACTTTAAATGTGCTAAACGAGACTATATTTAATATTCCGTTAATGAACAATATTTCTTTTCTCGAATTGTCACACTGTAGAATTTGTGCTTTACGAAAATTTGCTTTCAGTAAATGCCCAGTTTTAAAATATTTAAATTTACGAAACAACTCAATTAACATAATGGATGTAATGAGTTTCAGAGGTATAAAGAAATTAGTATATCTAGATTTAAGTTATAATTTCGTTGAAAACTTGACTAACAATTTGTTTTTTGAACTGGAGGAGTTAGATGTTCTTAATTTGAACAACAATCATATACATCTTGTTCAGACAGAAGCCTTTGCCGGATTGGTTCATCTTAAATATTTATATTTAAATCACAATTTTCTCTATAAATTAGCAAAAAATATGTTTAAACATTTGACTAGTTTGAAAATATTATATTTAGAAAATAATAAAATTGCAGAAATAGATTCTAATGCATTTATAAGTTTAAATAATCTAAATTTTCTTTATATAAATAACAACTGTATTGGCACATTGGTTCAGTACAATTTTAGGGGTCTAATTAATCTTTTAGATTTACAACTGAGATCCAATAAACTAGGAGAAATACCGACTAGTTCTTTTAATGGTTTAATGAAAATCAAATCATTGTATCTTGGTGATAATGAGATTAGTTTTGTGCAACCATACGGTTTTATAGGTTTAGAAACTTTGGAGTTACTGGAACTTGTGGAAAATAAGTTTGTTTTTGTAAACTTTTGTGATTATTTCAGTCATATGGTAAATTTAAAGTATTTGTGGCTAAGAAAAAATTACATCAATAATTTTACACTTCCTTATAAATACAAAATACATAATTCTTTGATAATCCTCGATATTAGTGATAATAATTTATCAAACTTAAACTACCAATTATTGTATAATTATATGCCAAATATTAAAGAAATATTTGTAACTAATAATTCCTGGCAGTGTGACTTTTTCATTTACATGTACAATTTTCTTGAAGAGAAAAATGTGTCAGTCTGTACTGGTGACAACTGTGACTCTAATTTTACAAAAATATATATAAATGATATTTGTTATGTTTCACAATCAACAGATGTTAATTTAGATGGAACTACTGATTTTTCTCTGGATTGTACATCTATTGTTCATAGTAATGTATTAATCCTCACAATTATACTGTTTACCCTAATAATAAATGCTGACTAATAATTTTGAAGTATTTTTTTATTGTTTACAGACTTTCTAAATAAAGATGAAATTGATATTTTGAGAAAAAATTTCTTGTTGACATAGGTCAGAAGACTTGAATAAAATGTGGAATGTTTTCAGCTAATTATTTGAAATAAAAGATTCACCACACCCTGTGTTTGCGCCTCCGTCTCGCGCTACCTCAGTGAGGAATGCGCCGGCTCCCCAATTCCATGCATGTGTCACATCCAAACTCCACCTCATCGGGAGGCATTTCCTGCTCGTAAAAGATAATACGTACAACTAACACTATACCAAACAAAAGAAACTAACAGCTAATCCTTCATACAATCGTTGGTTTTGTTCTTTTTAAAACATTGTTTATCATCACTTCGTTTTTCGTTTACATGTGTTTGACTATTACTACCATTTTCATGTTCGTTTTTATTTGTATCAACTCCTTCAAATGGTTTCAACTTATCTATAGAATTACCCCTTTGAATATATTTTGGGATCGCATCGATCTCTGTCACGTAACGGTCGTGGGGCAATTCTTTCGTATGGATCATTGTATTTTTGGAGTTTTTTTACTTTTGTCATCATTTAGATATTACAATATGCTGTGCTTTGTGATATTTGAGAGGTCTTTTACGTTTAGAGTAAATTCATTTTTGTTCCGAATGTCTCGTTACTAAAGCAGGTATCGTTTGTTTGCCTAAGTCTATATCCCAACAGTAACTCATATCGACTTTTCCCTATATCCCTATTAACTCGTATTTAGTCCCCATCGGACAAGCCGTATTTCAGAGGATGTAGGAAGAGAAGCTAAAATGGCTCTATTGTACCTTTCCGCCTAGCCGTTTGCCTTATGTGTGGCTGTAGCATTATACGTGTTCTTAATACTAAGTTGTTTGCAGTACTCACTAAATCGTTTACTAGTACAACTACCTTTGTCAGAAATAATTCGATGCGTTACAACGAATGTCTCGTTTAGAAAGTCAACTTTCGTACAAGGGACTGCTTTTGCAAATAAAAATTTTGTAACCGTTCGTTATGATAGTAAACAAGTAACAGTGTTTCTTCTTACTCTTTACGAAGGGTCTAAGTTGGTCTACATGTAGCGCATTGGAATGCTTGGTTATTTCTTGTCAATAACAATGCAAGACAACATGAAATATAATGTTTAACGTACTTGCGTATGGAAAGAAACAACTACTTTTTCCAGATTAGATCCAGTGTCTTATCTATAGCAAAATGACCTACATTGTCATGATAATAGAAAACGATCTGACTACGCATACGTTTTAGACCAACCCATTTTTCGCAAAAAGGTGTTTTACGGAAAATGTGATTATTTTTTAGAATAAATTTGTCATGTATTTGTCTACTCTCCCATAATTTGTTTTGTTACCCAACATCCATACTACTTGAAGTACTCGTCTGTCAGTTGAACTGCTAATATCGAATCGTCTTCATATATATCAATATGTTCAGAACCGGATAGACTACATGCCCTGTAACCTATAATTAGGTTTTATACTGTATTAGAAAGGTATTTTTAGCTAATATATATGAAATCTGCTAAAAATTTTAAAAATATATTTGTGGTTTTAATTAGTCGAAAACAGGATCATCGTTAACTCATCTTCATTATTTGGACTACCCCCTAATTGCAGAATGCACGAGTCCGGGTCCTCAGCGCTAATTTCGGGCGGGGTCTTCTAGATTTTGAAGAAGACCTCAAAAATATGTTTGTGGTTCCAATTAGCTGAAAATAGGATCAACATTAACTCATCTTCATTATTTACTAGTCAAGTTCCTTAGCGCTAACACCCGAGATAAGCTACCTTTCACTGACTGATACAGTCTGAGAACGGCTCCTTGTCCACACCTAGTCGTTGACCTGAATGTAACCACATTTATTTCTATCCACCTTTCAAATGTGTAGTTTAGAAAGGAAATATTTTTAAAACTATTTCAGGTAATGTATGCAATGCAAATAACCTTAATTTAGATTTTTTAAAATGTATCTGCATAATTACCCATCTTGACAATACAATTTTCTTGAAGAGAAAAATGTGTCAGTCTGTACTGGTGATAACTGTGACTCTAATTTTACAAAAATATATATAAATGATATTTGTTATGTTTCACAATCAACAGATATTAATTTAGATGGAACTACTGATTTTTTTCTGGACTGTACATCTGTTGACATAACTTCACTGACTGATACAGTCTGAGAACGGCTCCTTGTCCACACCTAGTCGTTGACCTGAATGTAACCACATTCATTTCTACCCACCTTTCAAATGTGTAGTTTAGAAAGGAAATATGTTTAAAACTATTTCAGGTAATGTATGCAATGCAAGTAACCTTAATTTGGATTTTTTTAAATGTATCTGCATAATTATCCATCTTACTGAACATATGTGAACAACGTATGCAGAAGATATAAAACAGGACACACCTAGTCGTTGACCTGAATGTAACCACATTCATTTCTACTCACCTTTCAAATGTGTAGTTTAGAAAGGAAATATTTTTAAAACTACTTCAGGTAATGTATGCAATGCAAGTAACCTTAATTTAGATATTTTAAATGTATCTGCATGCGCGCTTGCATTCTATAAGCAAATAAAGAAATAATAATGAGGCTATTCGAGTGCAGTATGTTTAAACTTTCAAAAAAATGCATACGTTTGTGTATATAAACAAAGAATTGTATCGACTGAAATCAAAGTATAAACAGTTCTACCCAACAACGTTGTAGTTCTAATGGTGTTTATTGAAACACGGTTCATGTTAAACTCTAATTTTTATTTCATAATATGTACATAATATATATATAAATTGCTGAGGAAAGATATATTGCCATTGACGACGGGCGGATGTATCGGATCTTTGACCCGTGCTACTGCATTTATTGCAATGTTGCAAAGAGAGGTTAATGGCAGTACAACCTATTATATAGTCGTAAGTAAAATATGATTATATATACTCGCATCAAGAATTCAGACGTCTTACGTCAAGTCTGACGTTACACATTTGTTTTTATTGTTAACGTAATTTTCGATATTTGGTCGCGTTAAAAACAATAATTGTTTGCAATTTAGTGCAATATATAATGCAAACTTTTAGTGTAGTATATAGTTTTATTACTATCAGTTGCAGTTTCTTAAATATTTTGATGAAAATATAATGAATTATTCATTTGTTCGTATGACGTAAGTCGTCTGAATTCTTGTCGCGGGTTATATATATATATATATATAAGAAGGAAAGGAGCTTAATGGATCATAATCTTACAAGAGACAGGTGGATTTTAACGGCTTGATGGATCCAGAGAAAAATGATGGAGGGAACAACGAAGCAACTGCGGACAACGTTGTTTCTGGATTTTTGCCCTTCATCAGCGCAGTGCAGCTTAAAAACATGATAGAATAAGAAGGGCAAAGGACACGATTCTCTTGTGTTAGGATAAAAAAAGGATATTTGTATAAAGCAAATTTATTTCTTGTAACTAGACTCTAGGCTGAGTTCTCTCACATCTACAGTTTCAAGTTTAGTAGAAATTTGTGGGACAAATCGTTGAAATAATTTTCTGAATTTGACAGCTCGAAAACATTTTTCAAATTCGTTTTTTAAAAAAAGGTAATACTCTTGTAAATATACTCAGGAAGACTCATTTAAGTTCTAGTTTATCCTTTTCAATAGATTGGTTCAATTTGTAAGTTAAATATCTGAAAAACATAAAATGTTAAAAAAATGTTTGACGTTGGAATTTAAATGTAAGAATTTAAGCCAAAAACTGGGTAAGGGACCGACAAAGTCTAAACATCATCTGGCAGGGTTTTTCAATTCTGGACGTTTACCCATATGACCGGCAGGACTCTTTTGTTCTGGTTTGTACGCAGCACATACACGATAACTTTTAATATATTTCGAGATATCGGATCTCATCTTAGGCCATGTATAGAAATTATGAATTTTCCAATACACTTTATATACACCTAGGTGACCAGAACAAACATCATCATGATAAAACTGAATTAAGTCTTTGCGTTTATCTTTTGGGACTATAATTTTCCAATAATCTGACTCAGATGATAATTCAGGGATCATACAACGGACATACTTGTACAAAACACCATTCTCTATACGAAACTGAGGATATTTGTCTGGACGTCGCGATATTTTATTTATCATATCCAAATACCAAGAATCTGTGAAACCCCCATCATCTCGGGGGTTCATAGTCCGAACAGGGGGGTGGCTCAGCTTGTCACTGACACTTTGTCGGCAGCCTATAATAATGATAATCCTTTTTTTGTATCCGATTCTTTTCAATTTTCACAATTTATCAATGATTTTCAATTACCTAATAATTATATAATACTTAGTTTGGATGTAACTTCACTTTTTAATAATATTACACTTCAACTTGCAAGTGACAGTATAAACAAACATTGGGGGGATATCAGTGCAGTGACTTCAATTAGTCAAGTAGAATTCATTAAGTTAATAACATTTCTATTCGATTCAACAATTTTTTCGTATAATAATACAGTCTATAAACAGATACTTGGCATGCCTATGGGCAGCCCTGTATCACCGATTTTGGCTCAGTTTGTGATGGATGATTTGATTGAAAATTGCTTAGATAAACTTACATTTGAGGTTCCTTTTTAAAAAATACGTGGACGACATTCTGTTGAGCATTCCACTGGGTGAGGTAGAACAACTTCTACATATTTTCAATACCTACAGCGAAACTTTAAAGTTTACAATAGAAATGGAGGACATAGAGAAGGGTGTTCCCTTCCTAGACACAAAGGTCTACAGGACTGATAATAACAAATTATTGACAACTTGGTATACGAAACCAGGCTCATCCGGTAGATATTTACACTACAAATCTTTCCACCCACAACAACAGAAAATCAATCTGATTCTGGGAATGAAAAACAGAGTTCTTAAAACCTCGCACCCGAGCAAGGCTCAACAGGGTCTTAGTAAATTGTCTAGACTTTTAATTGATTGTCAGTACCCAAAGAAATTAGTCAATAAATTACTTTTTCAGAGAAGATCCACCACAGACCGGCCAATTGAAACGGATAATCAAAATTTAATCTATTGCTCTTTACCTCATTTACCGAATGCAACCCTTAAATTAAAAAATATTTTTCATGACATACCTGGTGTCAAATTAGCGTTTAGTAATATTCTTAAAAACAATCGTTTATTTTCAAATCTAAAGGATAAAATTCCTTTGCTGGATAGGTCAGGTCTTGTTTATGGGGTCACTTGCAGGGACTGTAATAAAAGATACATAGGTCAAACTGGCCGTAGACTCAGGGATCGCTTATGCGCACATAAAAGTGACATTAGATGTAATAAAAACTCTTGTATGCTTGCGCAACATGCGTTAGAACTTAATCATAATTTAAATTTCGATGATGTAAAGGTTTTATGCAATGAGGACAGTTTACACAAAAGAACCTTTTTAGAAATGTGTTTCATTGACCAGGAGAGTAATTGCATTAATAGGAGATCAGACATTGATGGCCTTAGTGTCATTTTTACTTATCTTCTACATTGGCACAGCAGCCAGAATATTGTCAACTAATTTTTAAAATTTTTTAGAATTTTCTTAATCACAGTTGGTAGTTAATATTTTAATGTTCAGATTTCACAGTTGGCAGTACCTGACTTCTGTCAGCCATTTCCTATTGTTCCTAGGTCCCCATTACTTTTGTGTTCATTGTCTACATGGCCATGCTGGCTGATTGACCATGTGCTCCTCTCTGAGGTTAGTTTTAGTAAAAGAAGTTTTCAAATTCCTAACAAAATTTTATTAGTAATGTAGATTCTTTTAATTTGTTTGCTGTTGACGTTTTATTGTAACACGTGATGGTGTATTTAGTCCATGTAATGTTAGTGATACAACCTCGTTTTTTGTAAGTTGGTTTTTTGCATTTTATAATTTCTGCATATTTTCATAATGTAACGTTTTTAGAGTTCCTGATGAAGAGACAATAAAGTACTCGAAAGCTTGAACTAGATAAAGAGTCTTCTTTATTTTCGATTAAAAAATTCTTGTCTCAACTTAGACAGTCGTCTAACTTTATTCTATATATATATATACATCATATGCGGAGTGGAGGCGTCTATTGAGAATATGGACACCAACATCGCAGAAACTATCCGACAGGATGTGTCCCAAATACTGAGAAGAGCTAAACCGCCAAAAAAGAATATTACAAGAGAAGAAACTCAAGCCCTACGTAATCTCCAAAAAAACAGCGAGATACTTATCCTTCCAGCTGATAAAGGAAATGCAACCGTCATAATGGACACTCAAGAATACGACAGGAAGATCATGGCTTTACTTACCGACCCAGCATACGAACCTATCTCCACAGACCCTACTACATACCTTGAGAAGACCACAAAAGCTAAAATTAAAACGTTGAACATCAGACAAGAACAACAACTGCAACTTATCCCAAGAGAGAAATCATCGAGGTGCCCAAAACTCTATGGATTACCTAAAATCCACAAAGAAGGAGTGCCTTTGAGACCCATCGTGAGTTCCATTGGATCTCCATTACAACATCTAGCAAGATTCCTGGCTAAACAGTTACAACCATATGCCGAAGAAGCGAAATCTTACGTCAAGAACGCGAGCCACTTCATCGAGCGTATTAGAAACGTAAAAGTGGATCCAGAACATCTGCTAGTAAGTTTTGATGTAGTGTCCTTATTTACAAACATTCCAGTGGAACAAGCACTCGACATGATCCAGAGGAAATACCATGTAAGAGAGGATCTAATGGAATTGACGAAACATTGCCTAAAGAACACTTACTTTGTCTACAAAAACCAAAAGTATAGGCAAATAGAAGGAGCACCCATGGGATCGTCTTTGTCACCAGTAATAGCCAACCTATTCATGGAGGAATTAGAAGAACAAGCAATAGAAGCAGCAGAATATAAACCATCTATGTGGCTGAGATATGTCGATGACACCT
Organism: Monochamus saltuarius; assembly: GCA_025584915.1. Classification (NCBI taxonomy): domain Eukaryota; kingdom Metazoa; phylum Arthropoda; class Insecta; order Coleoptera; family Cerambycidae; genus Monochamus; species Monochamus saltuarius. The sequence goes on along the minus strand of CM046725.1, from coordinate 40,461,961 downwards.
TTGTCATATGGACACATGGCGAGGAGAAATTACAGGAATTCTTAATTCATCTGAACAACAGACATCCAAAAACAAGTTCACCATGGAACTGGAAAAGGACCAACAGCTACCTTTCCTCGATGTGTGTATAAATAAAAAACAAGATGGAGGTCTAGGCTATACGGTATATCGGAAACCAACACACACGAACAGATATCTACATGCAGAATCTCATCACCACCCATCGCAGCTACAATCAGTGATCAAAACACTAATGACAAGGTCAGAACGACTCTCTGACGACGACCACAAAGAAGAGGAAATTAAAAACGTTAAATTGGCCTTACAGCAAAATGGTTTCTCTGATAACAACATCAAGAGGGCTTTAAGACCTAGGCGAAACAAAGAACAGAAGGAAGAAGATAAACCAATAGCCAAAGCTCTCCTGCCATATGTCAAGGGAACTACCGACAAAATAAGCAGGGTTTTAAAGAAATATAAAACAGAAACCATCTTCAACACGGACAGGAAGATTGGCAATATGCTACCATCAGCCAAAACAAACATTCCTCTAGAAAACCAAGGGGTATATGAAGTTCCTTGCGGAGATTGTGAGAAGACGTACATTGGACAAACCAACAGAAGAATTCAAACCCGGAAAGAAGAACATCGGAATGCTGTCCAGAAAAATGAAAAAACTTCGTCATTAGCTCAACATGTAAAAGAAACCGGCCACCAGATTGATTTCGATAATACCAAGGTACTAGCAAGAATGGAGCATAAGGGAAAAAGAATAATTAGAGAAGCCATCGAAATTGAAAAACATCCTCAAAATCTGAATACACGTGACGATACCCAAAGATTACCAACAGCTGGAAACCTGTCCTGAAAACCAAGAAGATCAATAAACCAGTGATACGCAACGCTGAGAGTAGACCAAGCAGAACACAAGAACCCACAGCACCGTTAAACGCAAGACCCGTGACGCGCAGCCATGCGAAGAAAACCACACACCGGAACGGAAGCACAGTATATAACTCACCAAGTGGACAAACATCTTCCAGTAAGCCGAACGTAGTAACGCGAAGCAGAAGTAAGAAGACCTGAAGATGGTAAATGAGATTTTACCGAAACGTTGTCAAACAAATGGTTCTTTTGAGGACCATGCATATTCATCGCGGAAAGGAACCCGGAGAAATTTTACAACCACATATAACACCCGCGGAAGCCTACGAACTAATATATATATATATATATATCCATTTTCTCGTAAACGGTACGCTCTATCGAATTGAACTAAGAGCACCTTTTTTACGTAAAAAACTCTAAAATTTTATAATTTATGAATAAAATCGCAATAACCTAAAGAGTAAAAGAAATAGGGATCTTTTAACCCTTACCACCCTCGTATGTGACGCCACTAAATAAAATTTTAAAATTTCGAATTTAGTATCTTATTTAGCATCAAAAGTTTATACAGTACACCAATTTTCAAAATTTAATTGTAAAGGATTTTAAAGTTATAGAGAAAAAATCGTCTATAAGGTGTCATATTCAAAGGGTCGTAGCTCCCTTAGGAAGCATTTTCGAACCCATGTTAATAGGAACTTTTTGTCTTATTTTTATGCAAGGATTATGCTCCTGAAAGGATGCAGCTTACTTTTGAATCACCCTGTATATATATATATCGTACACAGGAAAGGTAAAGAAAATATTGTTCCTGATTTTCTATCCAGATCTGTACCTGTTTCAGTAGATACTATAGATTCTAATCATCGCCATCATCATGAGTTTGCTTCTACGACAGATTCTTGGTATTTGGATATGATAAATAAAATATCGCGACGTCCAGACAAATATCCTCAGTTTCGTATAGAGAATGGTGTTTTGTACAAGTATGTCCGTTGTATGATCCCTGAATTATCATCTGAGTCAGATTATTGGAAAATTATAGTCCCAAAAGATAAACGCAAAGACTTAATTCAGTTTTATCATGATGATGTTCGTTCTGGTCACCTAGGTGTATATAAAGTGTATTGGAAAATTCATAATTTCTATACATGGCCTAAGATGAGATCCGATATCTCGAAATATATTAAAAGTTATCGTGTATGTGCTGCGTACAAACCAGAACAAAAGAGTCCTGCAGGTCATATGGGTAAACGTCCAGAATTGAAAAACCCTGCCAGATGATGTTTAGACTTTGTCGGTCCCTTACCCAGATTATATCATGGAAACACCCATATTTTAGTTGTTAGTGATTATTTTAGTAAATATGTTTTAACTTTTCCTGTTCGATCTGCCTCTGCTAAAATCCTATGTCGTTTAATAGAGGATCATGTATTCTTAGTATATGGACCACCCCAATATTTGATATGTGATAATGGCGTCCAAATGCGAAGTAAACAGTTTCAAAAACTATGTGATACATATCGCGTCAAACTGTCTTATACTGCATTATATTATCCTCGCGCAAACCAATGCGAACGCGTCAACAAAACTCTGAAGACGATGTTAGCTATGTCTGTTAAAGACCAGAAGCGCAAATGGGACGACAATTTAGCTTTTATAACTTGTGCGATTAGAACTTCTAAAAGTGAGACTACAGACTATTCATCATTTTATATTAATTTCGGTCGTGAATATTTTTCTAGTGGAGATCAGTATAAATACCAACTTACTACGGACCTAAATCATCAAACGCAGGCTAACTTAGCTGACCAACGCCACTGGGGATATAAATGTACAATGATGTAAAACAAAAATTAATTTCCGCTCAACAACGCAATAGAAGTGTATAGACGTCGACCTGTTCACTATCAAATCGGTGATTATGTCTGGTGTAAAAATAAGGTGCTGTCGGATGCTTTGAATTACGTGAATGCTAAGTTGTGTCCTAAATTTGTAGGGCCATTTCGTATAAAGAATAAAGTAGGTTCTTGGACATATGAGCTGGAGGAGGAATTTGGCGGTTCTAAGGGTATATGGCATGTTCAAGATTTAAAACCATTTAATAGTACAGAAGATGAAGATTGAGTTGCTATCATAGCATATCAGTAAATTTTGTTTGTGAAAATTTACTTCTTCCGAAGGAAAGGGGGAGTATAACGGTTTAATTTTCACAGTTACGGTTTCAGAATTGATAAATCTAGGCAACCAAGTATATCTTTTGTTGCATATCTTTAAAACTAATTAAAACTCCATAGTATCAATATTTGACTAATACGAAATTATTATCTAAGTAGGAAAAATACAAATTTTATCTATTTATTTATTTTCTTTCATGTAAGCAGTAAAATATAGGTATATTAACCAATTTTCTAATCTCCGTATATAATTTTCTTTATTCCTATATCAATTCAAAGAAAAAAGAAAGAAGAACTTATATCGATCAGTTAATAAATCAAACTTAGAATTAACAGAAAATCTAGATTACACTTTAAGAGATACAAATCGTTATTATTTAAAACAATCGTCGAGTAAATATTAATAAATATTTTATATTTTCGCGGCTGTACATATTTAATAGGAATTTTGTATCTTTTTACATCCTTTTTTGACCTATGATATCGCGGCTTGGCCATAGGTGTACGCGTGATATTGTCTTACTGTAGTTCTTTTAAAAATCAATACCCGTGTCATTATCATCTTTAACGTAATATAATTAATTTTAATGCTTATCTATTTAATATATCTAAACAACTTGTATACAAGTTTGTAAATTCCTTCAATTTTTTTATTAATAATTTTCACTAGCATTAGCTATGTTTTGACTACAGCCATGTATTTTCCATATAAATTTGGAATAGTAATTTCGTGTTAAATATTGGTATCCATACGAGGAATTTCCGGAAAAGAAGGGGGCGTGTAGGGAATCTTACTGTGTGGCTCGAGGAGAAGGCTTTTGTTTTTCTCAAAAGAATTGGAAGGAAGATCATCATCCTACCGGGATAATCTAATTCTTTAGAAAATATTATTGGATTGTGTGTATTAAGCTTTAAGTGTCGGTATTTATGTGTATTTCGCGACAATCTGCCTTACATAGGGATTTATATTTTGCCACGCCGGAGTCAACTATTCATCGAGTTCCATTTACTCGCATTTTATACAGTGCCCTCAGAAGAGGTAGTTAAAAACTAGTAAGTAAATTCTGAAATCTTAACTAACTGTTACTTTATCATTTTAGCGTGCTTAGTATCGTGCTTAGTATCGTGCATAGTATCGTGCATAGTATCGTACTTAGTATCGCTTAGTATCCATGATTTGAATCTAAACTCCTTCACTTCTGTATCTACTCGTCTAGCTACACGTTCTGCCAAGACAAAAATTGCTGTTACGTTGTGCTGCATCTGCTTGACCATAGGCTTGCCGAACCTCCATTTTTTGGATAATAAACAAAATATATGTCTCATCGATGGACATCATCTCAGGTCACTTAATCTTTACTTGTGGGGCCCAGAATCACCTCTGTTCGTGACTATACATATGTATATTACTAAATCGAATATAAATATTATGCACTTGCGTCTTAAGTGATATTATTAGATATTTTTCTTTAAAAATAAGTATTTAGTTCGAAACATATGTAAACGAGAATATATATATAAAACTTCCACCTTTAGGAAGCCAAAAGTGATATATTGCACCGGATATGCGAAGCCCGACACCGACTTGCGAAGCCCGAATCCGGGCTTCGTAATTTTTCAGTGTTTTCTTTGAGAAAAAAGTATGTGGCACCATCTTTTGAAATTTCAAATTAGTACATTATGTATATATTCGTCCGGGCTTCCTAATGGTTGTAACGGTTTCAATAAAAATAAAATAGGTGGCTCTAGAAACACCATTTTTATTCGAAGCCCGGGCCGTTTAGGGTTGTGAGATTTCTAAAAAAATACACTTGTAGTACATGACAAGTGCCACCGGTTGGCGCTACTGAAAAATGTATATACACTTTAGAAGTACTACGAATGCTACGAAGCCGGATATGTTCTGTATGTTAAAAGAAGCCCTGAAGTTTGGCAACGTCTATTTTATATGTAGCGCGAAGACCTTTCGTTAGACGTATCTAGGAAACCAAATAATTTGTATACAAGGGTTAGTTAAAATTTGCAGTTTAATGAAAATATTGACATCGATGTAGGACTTCCGGTTATACCGAAAGTAGATATCAGCTTCTTTATTTCAAATGATTGATGATTTTAGATAAGGTTTCATAAACAGTTCCTATATGGAAACAGCCATTATTTAATTTTTTTTAAGCATAGGTATAATTCAAGCTAGTTATGGCAATATTAGCTAGAATATTCAAATTTTATACGTGTGCTTCCTATATGAGGAAGAATGCCCATCATTGATAATAATTTCTGTAAATTGTACAGGGTGTTTAATACTAAGCGACTAATTTTGACAAATTAAAATCTAAATAACTTACTTATTTTATTTTAAACACCCCTGTGTTTTATTGCTCTATTCAGTTATCTTCTTTTTATTCTCTTTTGATCTGTATTAGCATTCCATATACCAAAATCTCACCGTTTACAAGATATTAATGTTTTATTACAAACATGACAATAAATAATCTGTTAGCAGACATAGGCTGTGAAAAACAATACTATCACAATTTATTTGATGTAGTTTTAATGTCTTTTGCGCGGAATTAGGGAACGAATAAGAAACAAAATCATGAAATAATAGTATGTCGTGATTTTTTATAAATACTATTAATAACCTAGCTATTTACGTAACAAGTACATAATGTAGGGCTTTATTGGACGAGTCTAAAAAGTTTGATGATGTACGAATTGCATACATAGTTTTATGTTCAACTGTCTCGGTTGAGGAGGATTTCTTTCTTAATATGCGTTGATAAAACTACTCGATTGGAAATGCCTGAAAAATATTTTAGTATGCTTTGACTAATGACATTTAAATTTATTAAATTGTCAAATTTATTCGAAATGAGTAATGAAGGCATGGAACATGCAGCAAAGCAAATTTCCTAGCATCATTCCATATCTTAAAAGAAATTTAATTCATTTTTATCATTGCACATCAGTACTGGTATTTTATAACTTAAATGCACTAAATTGTAAACTTTTTGGCATTTCTTGTGATATTGACAGAAGTCCATTTTAACTTCTTAATAGTTCATAAAGTGCTACTACTACTAGCGCTAAATAGCGTCATGAATCATAAACAAAGGTATTATGATACAGTCAAACATAAAAATATTAAAATCAGTATCTATGGAGCGACTACAAAATCTACAAAGTATCATTCAAGAGGTGAAATGTTGAAATCTTAAATTTTATAATTGTTCCGACTTCAGATAGTTTCAAAAACAAAACCAATATTAAGATAATTAATTTCTGACAAATCTATCTATTAGCCATGATTCCTTTCCTCAAATAAGATCAGTTTCAATTTGTATTACCTGTTGAGGAATGATTGGTTGATTTTACAGTCACTTCTTCCGATATAGAAACTATTTACTATACAGTTTTAGCCATTAAAAACGCATTTTTTGCTAATAATATTTAAAAATATAATAATATTTACTAGTCACAATATTCACATTTGAGAATTTTGGTTATAACATTAAAATAATAATAATGTGTAGGCTGTATAATTAAAGGGTGAAAGAAAATATAAAACATAAGAAAAGAAATAAAGAAATTACTACGCTTCTCAAAGAAGTTTAATGACAGTAATATATTATATAATTAACCTTAATTCCCTTTAAAGGTATTATAAACCAAAGTTTTTACCCTAACCCAATCCTTATTCTGAAGTTCCTTCCCATGTCTAACAAGAAACTGGTTGCACTCGTGCTTCTTAGGTGTTATTTTATTTTGAACAACTTTCTTTTCTTTTTGTAACCATCGAATACGACCCACAATTTTTAACAACAACAACTTTTATGATTCTTTTTCTTTTTTATACTTATCCTTATTGCATGGCATTTTAGTTCTGTAACTTTGTCATTATCAGATTCATTACTGTCTAGGCTGTCTTCGCATGTGTTCACTGTGTCTCCATTCTTTGTGTTGATCTTTTCCTTTTCTTATTAGTCTTGCTTGGCCAAAATTTGGCCATTACCTGAAAATAAGCGCAAAGCTTTATCTTCGTGCCATTGAAGGGTCCAAACATGATTCAGTTGTTGGATAGAACCTCGCACATCCCAATTGTCATACGGTGAAATCATATGATTATTTCTGACAATTTGAAATTTTTTAGGACTAATTTTTTGCAAATGCGTGGCCTTCAAGTGATAATTGGGATGTGGGAGGTCCTATCCAACAACTGATTCATGTTTGGACCCTTCAATGGCACGTATGTAGATAAAGCTTTGCGCTTATTTGCAGGTAATGGCCAAATTTTGGTCATTTTTTTAACCGTAGGGCGCAAATATGGAACGTCTGGGCTATACCGACCCCGGGATTGGTTTCAGGAGCCAAGAATACATGGGGAACCATGCTCGGGCATAGAACTTTTTTTTATTTTTTTGTGCCTGTGAATCGATCAGTTATCAACCAGTGTTAAAAATGATTAAATTACTAAAATGGCTATTAAAAAATAGGGGTTTATGATAGAAGGGTGAAAATAAAAGGTTGTATGTATTTTTTAATGCCACATCATAAAAAAATAAAAAATGTTGTCCAAAAAATAAAAAAATAATGTTTAGGGTGGACCACCCTTATTATTTAGGGGTATGAAAAATAGATTACTACCGATTCTCAGACCTACAGAATATAGATATAAAATTTCATAAAAATCGGTAAAACCGTTTCCGAGGGGTATGGCGTCTAAAACTGTGACACGAGAATTTTATATATTAGATTGTGCCCTTCTGTTGTCTTCTTGTCTTTTTTCTTTACTTAGATGCAAGTCTGTAGCAGTTTGTTATTTTAAGCTTCCTTTCTTTCTTTCTAATAAATTTTTATTTGGCATTCTCTTACAATTTTTTTTAACAATCGTATTACCATCCTCCTCATCCTCATCTTCTGACCTTCCTTTTTCTTTACTTAGATGCAAATCTGTAGCAGTTTCTTCTTTTAAGCTTCCTTCCCTTGTTTCCAATAAATTTGTATTTGTCATTCTCTTACAAATTTGTTTAACAACTGTATTACCGTCCCCCTCGTCCTCATCCTCAGAAGAGTTTGAACTGTAGTATATATCTTTTTCTAATTGTATTTTATTTATTGTTTTTCTTTGAAAATTTTTCCCTCTTTCTTTCTCGAGCAATAGCAGTACTTTAGCCACTTTTGCTGTTTGATAGATAGTAAACAATATTCTATTTTGGATAAAACTTTAAAAAAGTACTGAATCGCTTAAATACCTTACGAGGCTTTCTATTGTCCGTTAGTTTAAAACTACCAATGTTGCGAATATTTTCACAATGATGATATTTACTAATGGGCTACATATAATCGGCAGGGTATATACATACATACACGTACGGGCTTTGTACAATCGTGGCAACATTGTTGGGCTTCATACGATCGGAGTGTTTTCAACATAGCGAAATTGTATATACGCCCGGGCTTCGTAATACCGAAGAATTACAATACCACCGAAATGTCTACCCCGCAAACCTCAGGCTTCCATTCATCTGTAGTTTGTGGTGGGCTTCGTATGATGTGACAGCCATGTATATATATATATATATATATATATATATATATATATTGTTGTGTTATGAAATTTTGTTGGGCGCCAATTAATATTTGTGTTGAAATTGTATTTGTGTTTCTGTAATGTTTTGTGTTTGTGTATTTTGTGTATAAAAGAAAATTGTATTTATTGGACTACAAACCTGTATCTTATATTTTTTATGCTTATTCAATTACCCTGGCTGCTTGGAGAACATAGACTCTGGTAGTCGGTTCGCTCGTCAAGTCAAATCTTTTAACACACTGTATCTTATTTTCAAATAAATATCAATTTAAAATGGACAATTTTTATTTCATAAGAGATTTGTGTACTACTTATTCAAGAATATTTAACGTTTTATGATCATTTAATTAATAGGTAACATATAAATTTTATTTTAAAGGCAGTTGTGTATTAAAAGTTGCCTATCTTTAATATTTTAAATTTCTTAACTGAATAGGATACAACATTCTTAAAATCCGTGATTCAATGGTATTCTGCTAGTGTATGTTCATTGATGGTAATGTATTATATTTGCAAATCATAACTTTTTGACAGATGTTCCAATAAATAACGAATTTTAATATATTAAATAGAAAAGTAAAGATTATTAATTATACTAAGGTAAGTAACTTATTGTTTTAATAAGTTTTAGAGTCTGTGACTGTCTATTTTGTGAATTTAATAGCTAGCTAGCGTTTATTTTCTCTGATAAAATTTACGTAAATTTCTGTGAATTTATGTGCACATAAAATACCTTTCTGATGTTGATTTTCTTTTTATAAGACTTCGACTGGAAATCCTTTGGAAATCCCTCTTAACTTGTGCTTTGGACTGCTGATGCTGATGATTGGTTTTCCCACTATATGGTACTGCCAAATTTCTGTCTTGGATCTGGATCTCTGTTTATATTGTTGTTCGACACTTTTCTTGCAACGTGAGTATTACTTTTAACTATTATTTGGACTTTTTCTTGCTAATTTCTAAATTTTCTGGAACCTCTGTTCAAAAACCGACGCTGCCCGTTCTTACATTCTTTCGTATCTAATCAACAAAATTTTGTTTTTCCTCTATTTTTCTACCAATTTGATAACTTGATGCCTTGTTGTAAAATTTGCACACATATTATGGTTCATACATATGATCTTATTTAGTTTTTCGATGCACTGTTTTTTATGTTTTCACTGCACTTACTTAAAACTATGACAAATTTTTTATGTTATTACAATTTTACTTATGTCTAATAATTAAATATTCTTCAATATTACTCTTTTTATGTACATTGTTATATCTTTTGTGGAGCCAACTTTAGACTTGACATTTGTCCCTGTCTATGATATTTATTTGACATTTCTAAATGTTTTACAAATTTTATTTATTTAAATTACTAATATTTTAATTATCTTCACTTGACTTATGTTGATATGTGTATGATGTTATTAAATGATCTTTTCTTTTCTTTCTATATACTTTAATCTTGGTTTAAGTCCTTTTTGTTTATGTACTATACAAAAATATGATATCATGTCCCAATATTTAATGAATTTTAACTATTTTTTTCTTTCAAAAATGGTAATTTATTTAATTTACTCTACAATAACTGTTTATATGCTCTGCCTTGTCAATTTTTATATTATTTTGTATAATTCTACTATGTTTTAATTTTCATAACAACAATAATTTCTATTCTATTTTATGGTTTTAAAATAAACATGTAAATTCTCACAAGTATTGACGCTGATTTTTCATATTGTCTCAATATATTTATACAAGATAGAAAACATTTAGCGGCTAAAGGATCCGGAAAAGAAGGTGATAAGGAACAACGAGCAACTGCGGACAACGTTGTTTCTAGGTTATTGCCCTTCATCAGCGCAGTGCAGCTTAAACAAACAAGAAGGAAAAAAAGGAGGGCAAATGACACGACTACACAGGAGAATGACCAGCAGCCACCTATCCCTAATTTGCAGCATCGTGCCACGCATCCTCTGTTTTGAGGACAAGAGTAGCAGTCGCTGCGGAAGAGAGTCCAGCGACTACTGTGTCAGGGTCTCAGCCAGAACAATACAAGTACAAAAGGAATTAAGCGGATCGTAAATATACAAGATAGAAAACATTTAGCGGCTAAAGGATCCGGAGAAGAAGGTGATAAGGAACAACGAGCAACTACGGACAACGTTGTTTCTAGGTTATTGCCCTTCATCAGCGCAGTGCAGCTTAAACAAACAAGAAGGAAAAAAAGGAGGGCAAATGACACGACTACACAGGAGAATGACCAGCAGCCACCTATCCCTAATTTGCAGCATCGTGCCACACATCCTCTGTTTTGAGGACAAGAGTAGCAGTCGCTGCGGAAGAGAGTCCAGCGACTACTGTGTCAGGGTCTCAGCCAGAACAATACAAGTACAAAAGGAATTAAGCGGATCGTAAATATACAAGATAGAAAACATTTAGCGGCTAAAGACAGAGGATGTGTGGCACGATGCTGCAAATTAGGGATAGGTGGCTGCTGGTCATTCTCCTGTGTAGTCGTGTCATTTGCCCTCCTTTTTTTTTCCTTCTTGTTTGTTTAAGCTGCACTGCGCTGATGAAGGGCAATAACCTAGAAACAACGTTGTCTGCAGTTGCTCGTTGTTCCTTATCACCTTCTTTTCCGGATCCTTTAGCCGCTAAATGTTTTCTATCTTGTATATTTACGATCCGCTTAATTCCTTTTGTACTTGTATTGTTCTGGCTGAGACCCTGACACAGTAGTCGCTGGACTCTCTTCCGCAGCGACTGCTACTCTTGTCCTCAAAACAGAGGATGTGTGGCACGATGCTGCAAATTAGGGATAGGTGGCTGCTGGTCATTCTCCTGTGTAGTCGTGTCATTTGCCCTCCTTTTTTTCCTTCTTGTTTGTTTAAGCTGCACTGCGCTGATGAAGGGCAATAACCTAGAAACAACGTTGTCCGCAGTTGCTCGTTGTTCCTTATCACCTTCTTTTCCGGATCCTTTAGCCGCTAAATGTTTTCTATCTTGTATATTTACGATCCGCTTAATTCCTTTTGTACTTGTATATATTTATAGTTTTATTTATAGTTATATATATATTTATAGTTTTATTTATAGTTGTATATATATATATATATATATATACAGGGTGTACCATTGAAAACTTTGCACCCGGCTTATTTTGATCTACGTTCCAAAATATTATAATTGCCGCGACACGTCCATTTTGTTTTCGAGGGGGACACATTTTGGCGTTAAATACAGACTCGCCAGACCAATCCCCTTCGCGGGGGCGCATTCAACTTTAGAATCTTAAATGGCACTCTAGGTCGAGTGACACCTCATTCGAAAGTGTTTTTAATTCTGGTTGTCGTCATGTAATTTTTTTTCAATTTTAGTTCATCCGTTGTTGAAAAAAAAATGTTTATTATGAATAAAAGACAATTTTGTATTAATCTTTTAATTAATTGATATGTACCTTGAATAACAACATTTATCCAATGATTGTTGAAACTATGGAAAATGATGATAACATTTTAAAAGACAATGTTTGGTTGCAACAAGATGGCGCACCTCCACATTTTACAGTTGCAGTTAGTCAGTTTTTAAAGGAACATTTTCCAAATCAATGGATAGGTCGCCGCGGACCTATTGAGTGGCCACCCAGTCTAAAATCTAAAATGTATGCCACTCAGCCGCAGTCTTTAGAAGAACTCAGGCGGCGCGGCGTATCATTGAAGAATGGCCACCTAATTACCCCCAAAATTCTTAACAATGTTCGTCGAAATGTTGAATAACATTTTTATTATTGCATGGAAGTGGGAGGCGGACATTTTGAACAATTAATTATTCCTAAGCATAAGTAAACATTTTTTTTTTCAACCACGGATGAACTAAAATTGAAAAAAAATTACGTGATGACAACCAGAATTAAAAACACTTTCGAATGAGGTGTTATTCGACCTAGAGTGCCATTGTTCTGGCGAGTCTGTATTTAACGCTAAAATGTGTCCCCCTCGAAAACAAAATGGACGTGTCACGGCAATTTTAATATTTTTGAACGTAGTTCAAAATAAGCCGGGTGCAAAGTTTTCAATGGTACACCCTGTATATACCGAGTGTTTCCTCTAAGACTTTCAGTGCGAATATCTCGGCTACTATTGGAGCTAGTGCGACAAAATTTGGTATACTGGCACTAGATGGCGTGTAGAATTCGACGATGCCATTAATTTTTATACAGGGTGTTCAGTTGTGCAGATAATCGATTTAAGATCGATTTTTTGGTAGTCAACCTCGGTAAAATTTGTATTTTAATTGGAATATTCTTAATTATGAACACATTCTGATTAAAAAAATCCCGAAATTTTTTTATTTTATCATAAAAAAACGCCTATGAAAAGTACCCAAATTTCATTGTTTTGTCATGCAAAATGTGTATAGCCTTGAGTCCAATTTACACACACGCAACAACCGCATGGATAGACGTCAAAACGTAAAGTGACAGGAACTGTCAAAGCAAGTTTGACTATTTTTGTAGGAATTTTATTATAAATACGTAACACCACGAGGTACATTGAATCTGCGTACGTATTTGCAATAATGCTAGTTTTGTTAAAAAAAATGGAATTTAGAGGTTATTAGCTGTTCGCATACGCTGAGCTTTATTCGGCATGAATACTCTGAAAATATGTGAAACATGTTTATTTATTTTTATAATACAACTATTCTCGGAAATAATAAAAGCGATAAAGAACAATCCCTACGAGAAGACTAAATTTATGAATACGTCACGCCTTTGACTCGCTGCTTTACCACAGACAGAGGACTGTTGTTAGTGTTGTTTACTGTGAATATGCTGCAGAGCGCAGACGCTGAGCCCGACTGTCTCGAGACCTGATGACCTGAACGATGTGTAAACTTAACCTAGAGTTCCAAATAATGAAAATAATGAACAAAGCCTCTTCAACAAGTGGTAAAAATGTTTTAAAGCCTAGAAACAATCATAGATAAAAATGCAATGGATTCCTTGAGTGAAAGCTTCAGTTCCAGTATTACAAAAATATATCTGTTATAAAAACTACTCCACATCAAATGTGAGTAAAATTTCGAGCCATATACCTAGGTGTGCTAAAAATTACTTTCACACAGTAAAAAGCTTGATAGAGCGAGATGTGTAAGTACTAAGTATAACGATTAATGGGAACTGAGACGAAAGACGAAGGAAAAATATCAGTGTACTTAGTAGGTAATTATATCTTGCATATTATTTTTCGTCTTTTTACATTGAATATGAGTTGTAGTTTCTTGTACTTATGTTTCATATTAGCTAATTCATTTCAAAGAACTATGGGGTTAAATTTATAAGAAATAGCCCAGTTACGCAAAATCTAGGATTATCTTTACCTAATTAGTTTCAGATGGAGAAGCTATTGGGGGCTTACTTTCAAGAACAGAGATGAGGAAACATATTTCAGTATTTGTAGGAGACCAGAATGAATATAAACATATTCATTTGATCTTGTGGTATGCAGAAATTAAAAATGTCTACGAAAATGTTTCGTCTCACCTCTAGGTAGGAACTTAGAAAACAAAGTGCTGTTATGGAAGCAGGTTTACATACACAATTACGTTAATCATTGATTAAAAGATTCGATAAGATACTGAAGAAGCCAGATGCCAAGATTAGTTTATATTCGTGCGACAGAGATGGGAGACGAGGAAAATTTTGCTAGAAGACATTAGTATTTACTTTTTGCTATAAATAATAAAATACATAACTTTCTGTAATTGGTTTAATTTTTTAATAAAATTAAAGTTCATGGAATGTGTAAGTTAAATATTGAATTAAATAAAAAGTATAAATAATGCAAGTATGGCGGAAATTAAAGTTTATTAAATTGTTATCGTTTGTATTTATTATACACTACAGCAAATAATCCTTGTGTTTAATAATTCTATAACAAAATTAACATGTCTAAAACATAAATATCAGTGAGAACTGTTAATATTCAGTTCTTAAATAAGGTAGGTATAATTATAAAAATGAAATGATAGATAATATAAAAAACTCACTTTGAAAAGTATTCTACATTTTCAAGACTAAATGAAAGATTTTTTTCAAAAAGTAATACGTACCTACAGTGGTTTATTTTTTTTATTAGTGGCTAAATTGATTAACTTGACCCTTCATCTTCAAGTATTCATTATTTCCCAGCCAGCACAGGAACGTACTGACGATGTACTTTAAAAGTGCATCTAGTACATGCGATGTCGCAACAAAAGTACTGTTTATGTTGCATAGAAGGACATACAATCACCAAATGTCCTCCCTGGTGCATCTTAAAAGTACATCTCGGTGAAGTATTGTTGTGACCTTTGTGAGACATCACTTTAAATGTTCCTGGTAATGTACTTAAGGAATGTCCGTTACTAATGTAATGCCAACATTCCATTATGAAGTACTTATTATGTATTTGTCGTACATTTAAAAGCTATACATTACATTCTGTTGATACATATCGGTAATGAATTTTAGGCATATTTTTCTAATATTACTATTTATGGTAATTATTTACATTAGAGGAAACCTCCCTTGATCAGCATTTCTGGAGAGATTTCCGCTAATGTAAATAATTATCATAAATAGTAATATTAGAAACATATGCCTTAAATTCATTACTGATATTGTATCAACATGATATAATGTAGCTTTTATAAATAGTTACTGGTTTTGTAATATTAACATTCTACTTGGACTTGGAACTATTAAGGATATTATAATTTCTAATGTTTATGTAAGTAGGTATGGATACGGTTTGGTATGGGAAAATTTCTTGGACCGTGGGAAAATTTGTCGGCGAGATCAAAGGGGTGCCGGCGGACAGATCAAAGGGTGTCGCCGGACAGGTATCAGATGTGCAGGGCCCCAGGCCTCAGCCCCAGGACACCGCCCCCGCACCACAGCACCCCCGCTCCCCATGTAGGCCTCCCGGGGCCCCATTTAGCAAACTGGGACCCCGCACATTAATTATCGCAAACAACGAAATTCCTATGTGGAGAAGCCCCCATCAGGGTCCCCCCATGTAGGACTCCGCTCCTGGGTCCCCCATGTAGAACTCCGCCCCAGGGTCCCCTATGTAGGACTCCGCCCCTGGGCCGCCTATGTAGGACTCCGCCCCTAGGTCCCCTATGTAGGGCTCCCCATTCAGTATCCTGGAGCCCCACTCATATATAACATTTTTATGGATCTTAAGACCGCCGTTCGAAGATCTCTCGACACAAACGACCGCATGAGGGTCTAGTGTCAGAGTAGTTAATGTAGATTTTTCTACAGCTCAGAAATACTGACTTGTTCGGAAATAGTTCTACTTACAGGTAGGTGGCGGTAGCGCTGCTACACATATTGTCATTTAAATTAACCGGGTGGCCCAAATATAGTAAAAGCATTGTTGTTTAAATAAAACCTGGATTACGATGTATGTTTGTGCTATTATAATAATTGCATTAAATAATTAATATATAGCAATGTACTATTATGAACAAATATTTATCACAATTATATAAAACACAGACTAGAGGTAATGACAATTTAAATTGTTCTAGATATGTGTTTAGTTATTACCAATAACATAACTATATTTACTAAAACACCTGCAATTGCATAAAATTGCAGATCAATTTAGAGCTTTGATAAATCGTAAATCATTATGTCTTGAGTTCTACATAGTCAAGTGTTCTACCAACATTGACGGAATAAATATTCAGTAAACTTTGCTTCTATCGAACACCCTGTTCAATCAAGGGGGTTTCATTACATTACCACAACGTTTATTTTTTTTATTTTTAAATAAATAGCTTATTTTGATGTACAAATTTTTGGCTGAGGTATACGAGTATACACTACTTCAAGGCCGTTAAAATCATGTGACATTTGTTTTGATATAGCATCAGAGGAAGCGATAGCTAACTCATATTAAAAGTTTTTTCTTGACGAATTTTACGGCCTTGATATTTTTGCAGTCTCAAATAGTTTTTCTTATAGTAGCGATAACCATTCATGGGACTTGTCATTGCTGACGTTATACAATAATTGTTAATACTGTCAATACTGTATTTCTCGCCCTAAAATGATCAAGATTGTGGTGTTTTAGGTACTAAAATCTCGAAAAATAAAACACGTAGAGCAAAAGTAATATCAAAAATAAAATTACTGATGTTTTGTTTATCTACTTTTACTATTAAAACTCTCCTCAAATAATATAATAACTTTTAATTTTAAAATGCATTTGTATGACGCACATTATTTCGCTATTCTAACCCCACATTTTAACAATTATTTTCACATACTTATAAACAAAAGTGAACAATCTTATATGCAGAACTATGTAAGTTTATGTTATGACAGTGTTTACATTTATAGTTGAATTTAAAAAAATACGTATTTTTAAAGATTTCATACATTTTCATAATTGATTGTAAGTTCTACTTTGGATTATTACAAAAATATATTTTAGTTTCATATTATGAGGCAAAAACATAAAACAACAAAACTATGTAGATACTAACAAGAAATACCTACCGGAATCCCAAAAAATACCTATATTATTTTACTTCTTGAGATGCAAGGCAGTCAAGTCTAACTTTTTTAACGTGATATCAGAAAGTTTGGAGTAATATTTACAAGGTTAGGTAAATAATTTCAGTTATATTAAGTATTGTACCACATATTTTTATGTATGTTGTATTTTCATAAATTTAGAAAAATCTCTTTGTTATTTCACACCGTTAATTGGTAATAATAAATAACGAAATAAGTATCAATGTTCTTTTCTGGTTAAAATAATTTAGTGACAAAAACCGAAAAAAAAAATTGCGGCAACTCTATTCATGCGAAAAGTTATGTACATATTATTAGATATCTCTCCGTAAAAATTAATTGCAGTTAGAGTCGGACTTGAGACTATGAGATAGTACTTTTAAAAATAAGTAGGTTTTTTGTTATAAATATTCTTCCAAAAAAGCTCACTCACTCTCTTTGAAATACAGAGACCGAAATTTAAAAAAAAAAACAATTTTTATGTGTACAACCGTTTACAACAATAATGGCACTCTTTAAAATAAATTTTGCGATTTCTTTAGAACTTCTGATGTATTTGTAATAAAATCTACTTCACATTTTTAATATTAGTTATTAGTTGTTTCACTCATCGATAAAGATTTAATGAAATTTCTACTCGGAACTTCCAAGTTCAAAAACTCGTTTAATAGAGTGTCATTATTATTGCAAACGATAGTACGTGTCTGCTCTCGGTTGTCCCACAATTTGACCTACATCAAAAATACGCTGGTCATAAAAACATCGTAGGTAAAAAATCAAATATAAAAACCTAGCTGTATCGAGGTATGCGTATGCCTCCGCTGCAGCTGGCGGAACATACCTACCTACGTAGCTAGACAGTCATACACATTATTATCACCATCACTTTAGCTCGCACCGTTTACGGTTTCTTATATCAACGTGACGCATGACGCCAGAAAACAACATAAAAGTGATTGTATAATATACATGAACTAGTAATTTTGTAGACAGGATAATTGTTTTGACAATTGACAGGGCAATAAGTAGAAACCATAACTAAATTATAATGAATATAGGTATTTCTACAACAAACTAATTATGTACCTTGCTTCCTTAATTTTTTTTTTATGGAAATAATGTAAAATTACAATACGTATACGTATGTATGAAATATAGTTTAAATATTTTCATTAATTTGGGAAATAAACATGTCACGTTTTCATGAAAAGGGTTCGACGTTTCTCTGACTTGCCCTGTATTAGCAAATATAAATAATAAAAATGATTCAATAATGTGTGACAAACACACACAGACACACATACCTACATAAACATAATAAATAGGTAGTTACGTACAAGTATTTTAATTAGCACCAGATAGTCACAGTCACAGTATAATTGTGCTGAAATATTAAAATCATGTAAATTAAAAACCTTTTTCAGGCCACTATGTATAAAATAGTATTTATCATTTTACAGTTATCTGTAACTAAAACTTTTAAAGAGTACATTAAGCAGCGGCGGCGCCATCTTTGAGGTACCTGCCAAACTTCAGTTTTCTACGATTTGGTAATAAACATCGCTAGAAATATTCGAAACCGGCAGACATGTTGATATAATTGTCAAATAAAAATTTTGCGCTTAATTTTTACACATATGGCTTGATTTAAAGCAACAATATTTTCAGAACTTGTTTCTTGTCCCGTAACTTAGGTAATGTCAGGAGGCATTTGAATTTGATAGGCATAGAGGATAGTCCCTTATGTCCGGAATGCGTAGAGGGGGAAGAGACCCCTATCCATTTTCTAGGACAATGTGCGGCTCTTGGAAGACTAAGATATAGAATCCTTGGCACCGAGGAGCTGCAAAGGGAAGAGATGAGGGGCCTACCATGGACCA
Organism: Monochamus saltuarius; assembly: GCA_025584915.1. Taxonomy (NCBI): domain Eukaryota; kingdom Metazoa; phylum Arthropoda; class Insecta; order Coleoptera; family Cerambycidae; genus Monochamus; species Monochamus saltuarius. The sequence continues at coordinate 40,442,860 of CM046725.1, read as the reverse complement.
GGATCCTGGCGTTCATTAGGACGTCGGGTAGGTTCGAGGAAGGCCGAGGGCGAATAGTGGAGGGGTGATGGGATGCCAGGGTAGGCAAAAAGGGCCCACGTGTGGCCTACTTGCCAGGCTAAGGCCGCCCGCACTTACTACTACTACTACTAGGTAATGAGAACTTTTCATCGCGATCTGTGACAAAAAATCTGGCAATGTTTACCGTATAGAAATACTTGTATTTTATTTTCTAAAGAATAATTTGATTTGAAATTTCTTCATTACCTATTCTGATCTTTTATCTAATAGCACAAGTCAGTTTTATGACTGTAAAAGTTATCCGAACGACGAAAATTATGCTTGAAATTAGGTCTACACTGTCCGACACTTTGAACGCCCCTCTTAATAAGTTGATATTAATTACCGCCTTAATTCCTATATGGAGAAGCCCCCGCTAGGAAGCCCCGCTGACATCTGTTTCTGCGCAAGTTCCAAATCTCGGTAAATTCACATTTGTGCATGCTCTATTGTATTGGAGAATCTAGCATTATTGTGGACAATTTATTTAAGGGCGCCGTATTCCTGAAAAAGTGTTTTCTACAAATATACATAAATTTAGACATTTAAGAACTAAATAATATAGAGTTTAGCAAATAACAAGGATGTTATTTCATGCCACCTGCAAATATTCAAAGGTACCGAAGTAAAATCAATATTTAACATCAGAAAGCGATCTATCCAATGAATTTTTAGGTACTGAAATCTTTCAAAATACGTATTTTTTTAAATTCAACTATAAATGTAAACATTGTTATAACATAAACTTACATAGTTCTGCATATAAGATTGTTCACTTTTGTTTATAAATATGTGAAAATAATTGTTAAAATGTGGGGTTAGAATAGCGAAATTATGTGTGTCATATAAATGCATTTTAAAAGTTATTACATTATTTGAGGAAAGTTTAAATAGTAAAAGTGGATAAACAAAACATCAATAATTCTATTTTTGATATTACTTTTGCTCTACGAGTTTTATTTTTCGAGATTTCAGTACCTAAAAAACACCACAAATTTGATCATTTTACGGCGAGAGATACGGGCACCTTAAATGAAAAAAAACTTTACTCTGTGTGCGATTTGAACCCGGGACCTCTCGCATTCAAAGCTGGCACGTTACAACGAGACCACTATGACTATTACGAAAGGGTTACAGTAACTGCGTAATATACGAATCAGAGAGCGCTTAAAGGCGAGTAATATGGCAAATTGAAAAGTGACAGGAGTGGTGGGAAATTCAAACTAAGGAAAAAGGATCTAACCTAACTGAAAAACATGCGCAGTAGGTTAAAGAAAAACTGAAGATCTGTAGCATTCAGCTTGCAGCATCGCCCACATTTTGCAATAAATTCATCTGCATCCGGACGATATCTCCTTTTGCTACTGACCAGAGTCTGTTTCAACGACTATTATTTATTATTTATCATTTTAAAACGATATTTTGTGACGGGGTGGATCTCAAATATGTTTCAAATTCTAATATCTAGTGCCTGTGTTTTAAGGTGGTCTAGTGTTGTTAATGAAGGAAACACTGTCAGTATTACATTTATTTTATGAATTACATCCAAATTACTCTAGAATCAGAAACTATAAAATAAGGAAGATTCTAAAAATATGAATTATATCTGTAGTGTGTAACATCAAGCCAAAAGAAATTGCTATTTTTAATAGCAATTTTTATTTAGCTAAACTTGTAATCAATTCAAATTATATTTTATCAGTCAAAAATTCTAGAATATAAGAATTATATCTACAGAGTGTTATGTAGCATTCAGCCAGATAGAACTTATACCATAAGGAAAATCCTAAAAATATGAATTATATCTGTAGTGTGTAACATCAAACCAAACAAAAATTTGCTAATATTAAAAACGCTGTAAGTAGCTAAACTTGTAATCAATTCAAATTATATTTTATTAGTCAAAATCCTATCTGTATTGTGTAACCATAATAAAAAATACTTCAAGTAGCTTTTGTAATCAAATCAAATTATATCTACAGAGTGTTATGTAGCATTCAGCCAAATAGAAACTAAAGTAGCTAAATTTGCAAAAAAAAATCACTTCAAATTTTTCTACAAACAGAGCTTATAGCATAAGGAAAATCCTAAAAATATGAATTATATCTATAGTGAAATATACAGGGGAAGCTTGTAGAATTTTTATATATACAACAACGAGGTACTAGAACAGAACAAGAGATTCACCCTAATGCAAATAAAATTAGACGGCGACGCAGAGGCGCTAATTTCGAAACTGGAGTTCAAGGCTGCTGCAATTTTCAACAAGTTGGAGGTGGTTGGATATTGAAGGCATCCAGTCGCTCTACATGGACCAGAAAAAAGACCAGCGGGGTGAGTTGCTTAAAAATCTGCATTTCAGATAGCATGTTCGCTTAGAGTTTTAGCATTTCCAGATCGCGTCGTTTTTGCGCCGATTCAATACATAGTAAAATATGCTAACTTGAAAAGGTGCTCGGTCGGGCGACGGCTAATTTTAAACGACTACCCCCTAGCAAGGTAGTCATTGCATTTTTCCTTGCTCCAGCGCTAGGTTTCAGCCACACGCGAAATTTTCAAATTCGGTCGTAAACGCGTCCGGGCTTCCGAAACGATGATAAAATGGTTGTGCATCGTGATTGGCTAATACGCGCGGTACTACCAGTGATCGCTGCCGGTGGCCGCATTTTGAATTAAACAGATCCGTTTCAGCTTGTAGGTTACAGAAAAAACATGCGCAGTAGACTAGGGAAAAACTAAAGATCTGCAGCAGAGATAAGCGGAGTGGTAGCGTTAGTGGCGTCACACACACACACATGCAATTTTTGCTAATAACTTGAGAACATTACAAGATAACTAAAATTTGAAAGCTGATTTGATTGGTTCCTTCCTATCACGCGACGTTGCTATTTTTTCATCTGGCTTTTAGCATGACTTGCATTTACTACTGCTTGAAATAGTAAAATGACATCACACGCACACAGTTTTGTTAATATGTAGTGAACGTTACAAGATAACTAAAATTTGTCACATAACATAAAAAAAATTGGAAATAGCATCTAGTGATTCAAAACAAATATTAAATATGTATACTTACCATTCATTTCGGGGGCACCCTGAAAACGTCCGTATACGCAAACTGTTTTGCGGGGGTGCGGAGAGAGCGGGAGCCAACGGCGGCGGTTCTTTGATAGCCATAAGGGAGGTTTTGAACCCCCAGCAACAAATTTCCACATAGTATGTTCGCACGTATGCGCACAAACGAAAGCGTTATCTATACAAACCCCTTGTAGATGACAACCCTTTCTTATTAGGACTGGTATTACCGACATCAAGGGCTGTACGCTCCCGCCGAACGGGCGGTACCTGTCACGCTAACGTGAGGAAGAAAGTCGACCACCCCGCAATATATAAATATCAAGCTAGCCTCGTAGACTCCATCGCTCCGTAACACCCGCACGCCTCGACAGCTCACACAAGAAAGAACTCCGAGTCCGTTAATCTCGAGAGGCCGTGTCACGGTTGTCGCCGTCGTCGTCGAGATTAAGACTAGGGTTCGAGACTATCGGTAGATTATAAAAGCAGGAAGCGCTATCGTATTCATTCATATCCTTCGTGCCTATCTACCAATATGTACTTAAGAAATACATTAGTGTTATTGCAAATTACCAAGAATTAACGGAAAAGGTATGTTTTTATTAAGTATGGCGTGTTGTATATCAAATTAAACGTAATTGCTATGGCATTACAGTAAAAATAATAAGATAGTGGGTTCCATCAAATTTTTCTTTGTAGTTGATGGTATGCTTGCCCTTTATGGTAGAAAGAACTCACTATCTTTGCTCACACACTTAGACATTTTTTTTTGCTCGCTTAAAATTTACGTGTTTATATTAAAAAATTTGAAGTACAACACGTCCCTATTTTTCTAATAGAACACGCCCTAACTGAATACGTTCTATTTTAGTACTTATATCTCACCGACACTGAGCTACCAAAAAAAACAATAACTAGCCGAATTTCTTGCGTTGTCATCTCAGTTTGAGACGAAGATGGAAAAAATTCATCTAATTAAAGACGTTATCAAAAATATTCGTCGCTTCAATCTCAGCGGCCGAACTCTGGAATTCAAGATCCGTCCGGTGCCTGCCGGCGAAGAACCTGTTAGCTGGATCCGCGATGCTGTTAACCGTATCATCGCTAAAGGAACGGAGGACAACCTGTGCCTGCCTCGTGCTCTCGTCGTTGCGCAGGCCAATGTAGATTCAAATTATAAAAAACTGCGTCAGGACACTGGAAAAATACAAACACAGAGAGCTAGAGAACTCTGCAAAAATGCAGGTGTATCGATACCTGAAGAAGGAGCCAGCATACACGAACTCCAGCAATTCCAGCTGTATTTGAAGAATAATTACAAGATCGTCGTATACCAGTATGGTACTAAAGGTCGCGACGTTATATTTAAAGGAGCCGTAGACAGGCCGGCACTAAATTTGCTTTACTACAACGGACACTATAATGTCATAACATCTTTGACGGCGGCCTTCTGCTGCAAGTACTACTGCGAGCCATGCAGGGTACCATATAATGTCAAGGATAAACACAGGTGTGGAGGAACATGTCCTGCATGTCTTCAAACACCCACATGCCCCAAGGATGTTTCTGTTACATGTGCCGACTGCAATCGTGGCTTCAGGGGGCAGCGCTGCTATGACAATCATAGGATGAAGGGTGCAAAGGGAAAGAGTTCCATCTGTGAACAAATATACCGTTGTGCCGACTGTTTGATTGTCGTGAAAAGAGACAGGTCGCATATCTGTGGGGAAGTTTTTTGCAAGATTTGTAACGCCCACGTTCCCGCAGGTCACTTATGTTATATGCAACCAATTAGCGGAAAACCAACAACAGATGACGTGCTCTTCGTGTTCTACGACCTGGAGACACGACAGGAAACGGAGAGGGAAGATGGGTCTCTTCTCCATGAGCCCAACCTGTGCACCTTAGTCAGTAGGTGTGACGTGTGCATAGGAGAAACCAATTTATATTTCTGTCAGAAATGCGGCGTTCGTCTCCAGGTGATCAAGAGCAATAACACTGTTGCGTCATTTCTGCACCATGTTTTTACGCTACGAAAAAAAATTAAGCAGGTGGTTGTTATAACCCACAACGGACAGGCCTTTGACCACCAGTTCTGTCTAAATCATATATTGGTTAATACCGACCTGAAGACCGATCTAATTATGCGCGGTACAAAAATAATATCTCAACTACTTCCCCATGGCATTGTCCAAGCTGGCGAAGGCGTTCGGGCTCGGTGGCGGGTTTAAAAAGGGTTACTTTCCCCACCTTTTCAACACCGTAGCCAACGCCCAATATGTGGGTCCCCTGCCAGCCGTTGAATACTACGACCCCGATAACATGAAGACCGAAGACAGAACCCGCTTTCTCGAGTGGTACGGGGAACGACGTATTTGATATGAAGCGCGACCTGGTGGAGTACTGCAGATCAGACGTTGAGATCTTGACCGCTGCCTGTCTCAAGTTCCGCCAGCAACTGATAGACACAGGGAAAGTCTGTCCCTTCACCGAGGCCTGCACCATTGCCTCAGCCTGTAACAAGGTCTACCGCCGTAATTTCCTTAAGCCCAATACTATCGGAATCATACCGAAGGGCGGTTACAGGTGCAGAGATAAACAGTCCAAGATAGCTATACAGTGGCTTGTGTGGGAAGAGCTACAGAGAGGGATCGACATTCAACACGCCGCCAAGCAACAAGAAGCTATTGTACGTGGCGTTAAAGTCGATGGTTATGCCCCCGAAACAAACCAGGTGTTTGAGTTCCACGGGTGCTATTTTCACGCGTGCCCTAGCTGTTACAAACACAAAAGAAACGAGTCGCTTCATGAAGATCCCTCGCAGACGCTGAACAACAGGTACGAGACCACCGTAGCAAAAACACAGAGACTAAAAGATTTCGGCTACGAGGTCATGGAGATGTGGGAGTGTGAGTTTCGACGACAACAACAACAAAATGACGAAGCCCGCAACTATACAGAGCAGCATCCGCTCGTAACACTAACACCACTAAATCCTAGAGACGCCTTCTACGGCGGTAGTACAGGCAACACTGTCGAATATTACAAGTGCAAACCGGGGGAGAAAATTAAATACGTTGATGTTTGCTCCCTTTATCCTCGGGTCTGTAAATACGGTAAATTCCCCGTTGGACATTCTAAGACATACGTAGGCGAGAACGTAGATCTTAAAAATGTAAACGGCGTAATTAAATGTAAGGTGATGCCGCCTCGTCAGCTGTACCACCCCGTTCTGCCTGCTAAAATGAATAATAAGCTCATGTTCGTTCTCTGTCGCACCTGCGGTGAACAAATGAACAGTCAGAGCGAGTGCGAGCACGAAGAAGAACAAAGAGCCTTGACTGGTACGTGGGTCGTGGATGAAGTGACAAAAGCAGTGGAAAAAGGATACAAAATTCTCGAAATTTATGAGATTTGGAGTTACGACGTGCTACAGCGTAATAAGACAAACAATGTGGCGGGATTGTTCACAGATATGATGAACAAGTTTATTAAAGTTAAACAGGAGGCTAGCGGATGGCTTTCACACTTCACCGCCGAGGAAGAGTGTGACGTTCCCAAATGATTACCTACTCAAAATACTGATAGGTTACCTTGATCGGATAAGTAGTACCAGCGGCTTGCCAGCTGCAGTGGAGACGGGCTGGGTAAAATAGAATTTAATTTGGAGCGCCACTTGGTTTACGCTGATACCACCCACTATAGTTTAAACCAAGAAAACTAAGGTATAAATGTTCTTTATTAGATCTTTTTTTTAAGGTAGGTAAGTCGTTAGTTGAAAAACAAATTAATTTATATATTCTAAAATATATTACTTTATTTGCCAAACATCTAATAGATCGTATAGAAAATGGATGCGTTAGACAATTCGGTAAATTGTTATACGATAAAAAAAAGGTAAGTATGTATAAGTATAAGTTCGAATAATTATTAAATAATAAATTATAAATTGTAGTTTTTACCGAACGTGTATACACGCGCAGTTCACATACAAGCGATAATATATCGATAAAATAGATATATGGATGTATATTTGGCAAATGACAATTAAAAAAAAGTGTGCCGAAGAACTTTCGGCAAAGTACCACGTAGAGCGTGAGTATCACAAAAAAAGGAATATATATATTACACACGTAAATAGAAACCTCAAATCAGGTTACAACAGTATTCAAAATTGCATACGTATGTAAATAAAAACATCTTTACCTTATTAAATATATGACTTAATCAAATCAGAATTTTAGAGGTAAAAGTGAAATATCAAAATAGCTTGTAGACTAATGAAATAAACTATAATAGGTAAGTATCAATAGGCTAAATTAATAATAATAAGCTAGATATTAATAAACTAGAGGTAAGTATCAATAAGCTAAAGGCTAAAAGTGATTCTACATTAAAAAAAATATATATATCTACTAATAACTAATCTAATTTCTAAAGATTATTTACCAATAATTAAAACTAAAAATGAAGCAGTAATCGGTAAATTAAAGTATGCAAAATATTTGCAAAAAAATATATATAATAATTGCTTAAGCATGCAAACTTAGCTGAAGGTAGCAAGCAGTAGGTCTCGGACGGCAGCAAGCAAGCAAACAAGCAGTAAGTCAAACTACCAGTGGACTGGGAAGCAACGGCGACCGGTGGACGTGAAGATTGTATGGTAAGCTCTATGGTAGAGACTTCTACAGCAGCTGGAATACTCGCCGACGAGATCAAAAATCGTTGAAGATTCCAAGAGTGTAAAAAAAACCCTAAAAGTAGGATACGTCGGATTAACACATGTTTTCAGAAGTACAAAAAAAAACACTAAAATGATCTGATATTACGACGATAAAAAAATGATTTAGCAACGATCAAGTTGAAAAATTGTTACATTCAATTAAAATACGAATAGAAAATTTTAGGTCCTAAATTGTGTCAACTAGTTTATATATCTACCATAACTTAAATTCTAGAAATTAAATTAAAAATCGATACTAATGTGAAAATTACACATATTAAAGAAATTACATGAGGCAATATTATAAATCAGCAGCAAAAAAAATATATTCATACCTCACAAAATGACTAGAGGGTTTTCTTCCAACAGCTTTTAGACCGATTTGTAGATGTATAAGGTGGCTGATTAAAATAGTAGGTGATTTTCGTGGTGTGGAAAGGCGTTAATTCTCCCGCAGAAGCGGCCAGGAGGCTCCCAGAACTTGCAAATGCAGCTCCAAAAAAATATACCAAAATCCAAATCAAAACTGGAACCACCAATTCTTGATAGCGGGCAAATTTTCCCTTATTCAAAAGGAGTAGTTTACACAAGTATACTACTTAAATGCACCGCAACAAGTTTAGGAAAAAAAATTGCCTTAGGAATCACCACGTGCACTTTCTAGAAGTTACCACCAGAGATTTTTAATCAAAAACTGCCAGAAGCTTCTAGCGAAAAAACTTATTCTAAGAAATATACTCTCAAAACGAGACACATAGTTCCACCTACTAGCGAGAATCCGACCTAATAAAAGATTCACAGAAAACTATAACAAGATCATTGGATTTAAATTGATAAGCAAATAAACACATTCAATAGATGTACAAAGAGGGCGATGAAAAATGACTTCGGAATAATTAACAATAATAAATATTTACCTAAAAATGAATTAATTAGCGAGCTAACGATTAACCTAAGATGAGTAAATACTAATTAATTCTTGGAGAACACTCAAAATCAACATACAATAAAATGAGGTAATTGCTGAAAATTAACGAAAATATAACCTAAAAAGTTTGTGTTTTGTTTACAAATTAATTGTTTATTTCTTATTTTTTTTCAGGTGTCTAAACAGAGGGGAAAGAAAAGAAGCGAATTACTAATCCGGAATAAATTGTCGAACAGGTACATATTTTTAAACTACACTAATGATTTCATTAATAAAATTCGGGTGTGCTAAAATAATAATTTTATTAATATAAATTTTTATTTGTTTTAGATGTAGAAGACTTACGGAGATGCAGTTGTTGCTGAACTAATAAGATAGCAAAATACAGAGACTTGGAGTACACTAAGTATAGTCAGTTATATTGTACTAAATTTATTTATTTAATAAAGTTTGTAGTGCTCAAATTATTACATCACAATGTCCCCCTTACCAGAAGAAAATTTACCGCGTTGAATTTTCTTCCGCGCTAGCGGTAAGTTTGAGATCTTTGGCATTCCATACACCTGCTGGTTTTCCGTCTTTGTCCTCGAGCTCGTAAGTCCATGGTGAAAATTTCTTTTTCACAAAGAATAGACCGATGTAACGAGGCGCAAGTTTCTTTGTGAAATATTTTGATGCATCTGACAAGACAAAATTGCGTCTCCATACCGCTTGACGTGGGAAAAATTCATCAGGCCTCCTCCTAAGATTGTACGTCTTCTCAGATTTTCTTGCCGCTATATCAAGCCTTTTTCTAACATCTATAAAAAGTTTCCTAAGATCTTCCTGTCTCTCCGTATTTCCTGTTTCAACGACGTCTTCAGGTACACCATCTAATTCTGCTCCATTGAGTACCATTCTCCTTCCAAAGTTAACAAAATAAGGTGTTTCTCCTGTAGAGTCATGTTTAGCTGTTCTTAGAGCGCACCCTATTTTAGCAAGATTAACATCCCACATTCTATGTTTATCCGTGACATAACTAGCTAACATCGTTTTAATAGTTCGGTTGACTCGTTCGGTTGGATTTGCTTGTGGATGGTAATTCGAATTATATCGGATTTTGCTACCGTATCTCTCTGCTAATGACTGAAATTGACGCGAGCGGTACTGTGGTCCATTGTCACAAATAATGATACGGGGAACTCCGTAAACCAGAAATACTCCTTCCTCTATTACTCTACAGACGGTGTCAGCGTTAGATGTTCTTAATGGAAACAAGAGTGAGTACTTAGAAAAATAGTCCGTGATCACACAAATATATTGATGTCCTTTCATAGATCGAGGTAATGGACCCATCAAGTCGGTGGATATCATTTTCCATGGTCTAAATACTCTTGGCTATTGCACCATCTGCCCAAGGGGACCTCGTTGGTCAGGCTTGTGAGTTGCGCAAACCGTGCAGTTTCTTATAAAGTGCGCCACGTCATACTTCATCTTAGGCCAGAAGAAACGTTCAGCAATGCGGGCGTAGGTCTTAGTTACTCCCATATGACCTGATGTTGGAGGTTCATGGAACCTGGCAATTATCTTCTTCCTAGATTCCTTAGGAACAGCTTCTTTCCACAGATCCCTAGGGTCGTGTAGACTGACATAAGGTGACTTCACGTATTTAAAGAGGCGTCCGTCTTGCAGCCTCCAGTTAGAAAATTTAGCTGGTTTCATCTGGACTTTCCTACACATCCCCTTATACCATTTATCCGAAGTTTCGGAATCGATGATGATCTCATCTATGACTGGAACACTTCTACTCAGCATATCGGGAACTACTAAGTCTTTACCTTTACGATGAATTATTTTGCAGTCAAAGTTACTAAGCTTTAGACTCCAACGCGCTAACCTGCCAGTAGGATCCTTCAAGTTCTGAAGCCAAACCAGAGAATGGTGATCGGTGACCACTTGAAAAGGAACTCCTTCGAGATACGGTCTCAATTTTTCTACGGCCCAAAGAACTGCAAGACATTCTCTTTCTGTTGTTGAAAAATTTCTCTCCTGTTTGGTGAGAGATCGACTTAAGTAGCTTATCACTCTATCTCCGTCGGGATGTGGTTGCAAAAGAACAGCACCGATTCCATATGCTGAAGCATCCGTCTCGACTATGAAAGGCAATTCGTAATCAGGACAGCACAGTACTGGAGCAGAAATTAAAGAAGTCTTAATTTTTCTAAATGCCTCGTCACAAGCTGGTGTCCAATCAAACTTACGAGATTTCTTCAAAAGAGCGGTCAGCGGTGACACTATCGTCGCGAAATCTGGCACAAACCTACGGTACCAGGAAAATGTTCCAAGCACACGTCTGACCTCCTTAACAGTTCTGGGAACTGGCAATTTCAGCATAGCTTCAACCTTTTGAGCATCCACATGAAGTCCCTGTCGGTCCACCACGTATCCTAAGTATCGCATACTAGGCCGACAAAACTTACATTTTTCAAAGCTAACGGTAAGGTTAGCTTCTCTTAACCTTTTAAAAACTTCTTCCAAAACTTCTATATGTTTATCAAAAGACTGGGTAACTATTACTACATCATCAAGATAAACAAATACAAAAGGTTCTAATTCGGGACCCAATACAGAATCTATTAAACGTTGCCAAGTTGCTGGACTATTGTGGAGGCCAAAGGGCATCCGCTTAAATTGAAATAAGCCACGACCAGGCACGGTAAACGCTGTATATTGTCGTGAATTTTTCTCTACACTCACTTGCCAAAATGCACTCTTTATATCGAGCGTGGAAAGATAATGGGCTTCTCTTAATTTATCTAGAGTGTGTGAAATATATGGGAGAGGATATGAATCTCGTTCCGTCACCGCGTTTAATTTTCTATAGTCAACGCAGAATCGATAACCACCATCCTTCTTTTTCACAAGTAGAATAGGCGATGACCATGCACTAGTAGAGGGTTCTACTATGTCTTGCCGGAGCATTTCGTCGAGTTCGATGTTAATCTGTCGTTGTATAACAGGCGAAACTGGATAATAACGCTGTTTTATTGGCGTTGCGTTGGTTTTTATAATATGTTGTACCAGGCCCGTACATCCCAATTCATTACCCATAAGAGCTATATTACGATCTACCAATTCCTTCAACAAGCTTTCTTCTTTGGGGGTCAACACAGTTTCGTCCCTTAAATGATCTGTCATCTCCAGGAGATGAGGTTCATTAGAAAAATACCATTCGTGATGTCTCAGGTCAGGTACAATGCCCATTTCCCTCCAGAAATTTGCTCCCAAAATTAATGTGTGGGGGAGATCCGGAACGACTAAAACCTTGATAAGCTTTACCCTGTCCCTAAGTGCAAACGGTACCTCACAGCTTCCTATGCTCCTACAAGTCTCTCCATTTGCCACCCTAATATTTGTTGGTTCTTCTAATACCGGCAACTTCAGATCCTTCAGTTGATTCCAACCTTGCTTGCCTAAAATTGTAACTGACGCACCACTATCCAACAATCCTAATAATGTCCTACCTAATACACTGATCTTCAAATAGGGGCGTTCGTCACCTTCACATTGATCAAGGATGTAATCCAAAACAGGCCTAATTCGTCCGGTCGAAGTCTTCATGTCGACACTCTTAACTCGACCATTTAGGAGCGTCGATGGTCGTTTCCCTGGTTGTTGCAGTTAGGACAGTTACGGGTCGTATAACCCTCCTTTTTACATCTATAACAATGTAGTCTCCTTTTCTCTAAGCAACCAATTGCTTTGTGGCCGGGTTTGTTGCACCTGTAGCAGAGGAAAGTCGATTTAGGACTTACGTTACCTCCACTACTACCAATCGTGTTGCAATCATCAGTATGACTAGAACTAGCGACTCCTACATAAGCTAAATCTGGTTCGAGAGTACTGGTACGTCTTCTGTTGGGTTGTGAAAATGCTTCGACAGTTTCACGTCGGGCTTCTAACTTGCGTCCCAAGGTACGTAATTGCGCTATCGATGTAACATCGACTAGACACAACTGCGTCTGATAAAATGGAGCAATGTTCCTCATGATAATTTTTAACTGAACATCCTCCGAAACCGAACAGGTGAACCTACCAAACATAGCGGACATCACTGAAAGATATATACCAATAGACTCGTCACTCCCTTGAGTACGAGATTTTATCTCCTCGAGTAGTTTTTCATTATAGTCGTTGGGTTGAAATTCCTCTCTCAAAAGTTTTACCAATTCCTCCCAGTTGTTAGCTTCCTTGCGCACAGCTCTGTACCAGATTAACGCTTTTCCTCTAAATAGATCAACAGCAGTGTCGAACAATTCATCTTTGCCGACAGGTCTGGCAACTCGCAGTTCCTTTACTCTCTGAAGAAAAGCATTTAATGACATACCCTTCTTGTCACCTGTAAAGTGTAAATCCCACTTGGCTACTGGGGTAGATTTGACAACTCTTCGGACAGCTCCTGTTGTACTTGTTCTGGAAACATTTTGAACCGCCTCATCTTCACTCTCATCGCTTGTTGAAGATCCATCTAGTTGTAGGATAGATATTTCAGCTGGAGTAATATTCTGTGTTTCATAGTGTCCCGCTCTGCGATCAAGTTCTATCAAGTCCAAAACTTTTGCAACAAATTCTGATTTAGTCTTCTGTTTTTCTTCATCACCATCCGAAACATTCATCAGTTCAACTCTGCCCAAAATATGGTTCAGCTTTGTCTCCCACTTTACATATTGTCCACTAGCTTTACCTTCTCTAAAAGTAGAAATTCCGGCGGTAATATCTTGAAGTTTCTCATTTACCGCAGTCACATCATCAGAAAAACTGTAAGGATACGGAGGTCTCTTCACACTGACGCCTTCTTTTTCCATTTGAATAGCTCTAGCTAAAGATGATCGCATTTGTTCACAAGTTCCTGTACCAATGCCGCGTATAGTTGACTCATATATGAGCTCGTCTTGAGTTAGACGATTTATCTTCATGGCCCTGGATACTCGCTTTACAGACATATTGAAATTCTAATATACAAAACGCTACCAAATATTGCCGTATATCAATAAAAGAAATTAATAATAAAAAATATAATGATAGAGTTATAAATAGTAACTAAGTCTACTAAAAATCCTTTTTTTTATATAAAACTCACGAACCCAAAAAAAACGTTTTACGCCCCACGTTGGGCGAGATATATCGACGAATTCTTGCAGAAGGAGGATGTTCAATTGAGATATTCCGAGATTGGGGAAAACCCCGGTCTCCGATCGCTGGCAAAGCTAATCCTCAACTCTTTCTGGGGAAAATTAGGCCAGCGCGAAAATCACCCCAAAACGTCCATCGTGAGAGACCCTGCGGAATTTTTCGCTATGCTCTCCAACCCCGGCATATACGTAAATTCTGCGCTGCCCATCAACGAGGACACGCTCGTCGTTAATTGGGAATACCGTGAGGAAGCTCACGATCCTCTGGCCACTGTCAATGTCGTTATCGCCGCTTACGTCACCATGCAAGCCCGCCTGAAATTGTACAGCTATTTGGAACAGCTGGGTGACAGGGTCCTGTATTACGACACAGACTCTGTTATATATGTGGGCAGAGACAACGACGACGAGTATGACGTACGGAATTTGTAAGCGGAGGACCGAAAAACTATGCGTACAAGGTTTTCTCAACTAACAATCAGACAGAAGAAATTGTATGCAAAGTTAAAGGAATTTCTCTCACATATGCCGCATCGCAACTTGTGAACTTCGTTAATATAAAGAATATGGTACTCGATACCTTTGCGGCTCCTCTGTGTGTTACCTCGAGAAACATCCTACGAACAAAAGAGCACGAGGTCGTTACGGTACAGCAAACCAAACTGTACAAACCTCTATCGACCAAGAGACGCTTCTTAGAGGACCACAGCTCGGTTCCTTACGGATGGAAAAGACAACGCCAAGAATAACTGCACATTTTAGTCTGTTAAAGAATAAAGCCAGACATCCGCAGCATCACACGCATTCAAGTCCCAGACATCGAGCCGTCAACATGTACAAAGATTGTGATTGGGAAAGAGCTTGCAACTGCTTAGAATGCACTCCTAACCTCAAAGAAAATTGTGAAAAATGTGGGAAAAAAGCCTACAGAGTCGCCTCCACATACAGACGTGACAGACATAATATTGAATACTATGATTTTATATCTTACTGCTACGATTGCTATCAATTAGTTGTGGGGATAAACGAAGCAGCCAGATTCAGAGACATGTGTAACCAGGTGCAAGGGCTGCCTAACGTTGAAGAAATAGATACTTTAGCTACAGTTATAAAGAAGCATTTTATACTACAACTACCAGTAATTGAAGATTTTCGTAAGATTACCAATGATATGTTGTGCACTGAAGCACAGTTCCTACTCTACAGCAATAAGATTAGATGTTCCGCAGGCGTTACACCAATGATATTATGTAGCGATGAAGACCCCCTAGTTTGGTTTGAAAACATCCTACTAGTCATGTGCCTTGAAGAACTGCAGAAATATGGAAACCCTGTTTTAATTTCAATGAATTTAAAATGTTCTGTTTTATTATAATTTATGTGAAGTATTTTTCGTTGAAAGATACGCTGTCCTCTGTATATCTAATAATTATATGTGGCTTGTTTGCTGTATAAAGAAATAAAATATATTTTATATAGTAGTTTTAATTTTTTCCTCCCTAACTTACAAATAATTATTTATCAGATAAATTGGGTTGTTGTGTGTCAATGAAAACATCAACATGGGGTAGGAGTGGGGAAAAATACACACATTATATTTCAAGCATTTTATTTACATAATTAATAAACCACTCAATTGGGGCATTAATAAGTTTGAAATTATTATATTTATAATAATTAATATAGGGTATATCATCTTTGATACGATTGAACAAATTGATGTCGTTAGGGGTATATTCCAAGTCTGCAACGACCGTCACCTTGGGGTACTTGCGCTGCAGTCTCTTCAAGGCTATGTTGAAACCTCTCCGCTGAGTTCTTATAATATGGTACGGATACTCGTGTGGGCGATTTTTCTGTACTATAGCTAACATATGACGCTTATCGGGCTTCTTCTGAAACTCTCTTGAATAGAGTTCTCTAGGGCAACAAGATGATCCATAGTGGACCTGCCTTTTCTAAAACCTGATTGGTATGGCACTAAAATATTTTCTTTTTCCAGGAACCACATTAATCGATTGTTAATCATCCTTTCGAATAACTTGCCTATACAGCTTGTTAAACTGATTGGCCGGAAACTCGTAGGAAGAAGAGGATTTCTATTTGCTTTTAATAGGGGGATAACTATGGCCTCCTTCCATTCTATAGGGTAAGTACACTCATTCCATAGTTGATTTAAACTATGAAGCAGTACAATTTTAATTTCAGATGTAAGATTTTTTAGCATATCATTTACCAAGAAATCAGACCCCGGAGCACATGCCTTTGCCTCACTTAGAGCGAATTCTAGTTCCTGGATGGAAAATAGAGAATTGTAAGGTAGGTTTTCATTTGTATGAAAATTTAAATTTATTTCTCTTGCAGGTTTAATTTCAAGAAAGGAGGGGCTGTAGTTGGTTGAACTACTTGTTGCCTGAAATTGGTTGGCAATAGTTTCGGATATCGCAAATGGATCCGTCGAATTGACCCCCGTTTCAGTCACAATACAATAGGGTGGATGAGAAATACAATTTCCACTTATTGCTTTCACTTTCTTCCAAATCTCATTAATATTAGTATTAGACGATATTGATGACGTATAATTATTCCAACTATTTCTTTTACTTTCCAGGACGATTTTTCTAGCTTTCGCTCTTGCTTTTTTAAAAGCAATTAAATTGTCTATAGTGGGAGATTTTTTAAAACGGTTTAGAGTCGTCTTTTTAGTTTTGATTGAATTCTCAACCTCAGCATTCCACCAAGGTACTATGCGACGAAGAGGTCTTCCACTAGATTTTGGGATAGAGGTTTCTGCAGCCGTGATTATGCATTCTGTGATACTCTTTGGATCACTACTTGATGGTTTAACTAGCCTATTTCGAAAATCTTGCCAGTTTGCTCTTTCTAAAATCCACCTTCTAGGAATGGATTTAGCGGGCTCTTGACATTCTACTTCAATTAAAATAGGAAAGTGATCGTTATTATGGAGGTCTTGCACAACTGTCCATTTCAAGGAACTCGCTAATGCGCTGGATGAAAACGACAGATCAATTGCATCAAAGCAATTGGAGATGGTATTAAAGCTAGTGTGCGAGCCATCGTTTAGCAAAACAATATCATCCCTATCTAACCAATTTTCCAGACTAATCCCTTTGGAGTCACGTTTTGTAGATCCCCACAATGGACTATGGGCATTAAAATCTCCAGTTATGACAAAGGACAGAAGATTATTATTATTATTATTATTATTATTATTATTATTATTATTATTATTATTATTATTATTATTATTATTATTATTATTATTATTATTATTATTATTATTATTATTATTATTATTATTATTATTATTATTATTATTATTATTATTATTATTATTATTATTATTATTATTATTATTATTATTATTATTATTATTATTATTATTATTATTATTATTATTATTATTATTATTATTATTATTATTATTATTATTATTATTATTATTATTATTATTATTATTATTATTATTATTATTATTATTATTATTATTATTATTATTATTATTATTATTATTATTATTATTATTATTATTATTATTATTATTATTATTATTATTATTATTATTATTATTATTATTATTATTATTATTATTATTATTATTATTATTATTATTATTATTATTATTATTATTATTATTATTATTATTATTATTATTATTATTATTATTATTATTATTATTATTATTATTATTATTATTATTATTATTATTATTATTATTATTATTATTATTATTATTATTATTATTATTATTATTATTATTATTATTATTATTATTATTATTATTATTATTATTATTATTATTATTATTATTATTATTATTATTATTATTATTATTATTATTATTATTATTATTATTATTATTATTATTATTATTATTATTATTATTATTATTATTATTATTATTATTATTATTATTATTATTATTATTATTATTATTATTATTATTATTATTATTATTATTATTATTATTATTATTATTATTATTATTATTATTATTATTATTATTATTATTATTATTATTATTATTATTATTATTATTATTATTATTATTATTATTATTATTATTATTATTATTATTATTATTATTATTATTATTATTATTATTATTATTATTATTATTATTATTATTATTATTATTATTATTATTATTATTATTATTATTATTATTATTATTATTATTATTATTATTATTATTATTATTATTATTATTCAGAGATATCATTATTATTCAGCAGAGTCCAGTCTAGTCTTTCGTCGAGTGAGGACGTAATTTCGGTTGCTCCCGGGTCGAAGTATATTAAATCTATACCTTTTCGCGAAAAGCTCGTATCATACAAGTAGTTTTGTCAGTAAAATCACACTAGCGTGCCATAATAGCGCAGTTATATCATTTATTAACTTTAATTCGGTAAAACAAAGTTTGTAGTTTTTACGTAATACGTAGTGCGGAATTCGGGCCAGAGTAACCTAGAAAAGAGGCATTCCCGTAGAAAGTTTTGTATCGTTATCGGCGCCAAGTGGCAAGTGAACAAGTGCATACTATAACATCTGGTCTGCAGACCGATAACACACTACTCGAAGGCGGACGACTGTACCACCAACGGAATTTTAATTTATGCTTGGTGAAAAACTTTGTTTACTGTTTATCAGTGTACGTATGTGATTGTTGGTACAAGCAAATTTAATCCAAAAACATTGTATCCTCGATTGTGGATTTTTATACAGACATTATACAGACGGCAAACACCGGTCACGCCAACGGTAGACGAATTTAATTCGGATTTTCAATCCAGCTATGGCAGACCCCTCTTTGACCACTTCCGACACCTCATCAAATTGTACCAGATGTAAAAATCCCGCGAAATCGGGTACTAAATGTATAAAATGTGGGAAATTGTCACATAAGAGTTGCCTCAAGATGCTAAAAGATGTCAAGTTTCTTGGTGATGGCACTATGGTCTGTTGCGCTGACACTGATGATGAGCCTACATTGGCGCAGAGTAAGTCAAATTCTAATGATGTAAGTGGCAACGTTGCACGGAGCGATGACAAGCTTAGGATCTCGTACTTGGAGGAAATCATACGCCAAAAGGATCTTGTGATCTCAAATCAATCTATTGCAATCAAGTCGTTTGCTGAACAAATTGATCTACTCAAGCAGCTGATGGACATGTATAATTGTAATGCCCAACCCCCAACTAAGGGGCTGTCTCTCTCAAGCAAGCAAGTGAAACAGAGCAAACATAATGGGTCAGAGTCGCCCAATAAACCCGCAATTGAAGCTGGGACATCTAAACCTGTGATAAACGAGAAAATGCTATCAAATGCTATACACAATGCGCAGGCTCAGAATATTTGTAATAATGTTGTGAATTTGGTAAATGATAGAAATCAGCAACCATCTCACCCGAAACCTAAACCTAAATCTAAATCCAGAAATTTACTAATTGGTTGTCAGGAAAATCCGGGCCAGTGTCCCTTAAAGGCTGCTCCAGCGGTACCAGTAGTCCGTTCATTTGAATACCATGTCACGAATCTTGATCCCAACACGGATATGGAGGAGCTGCGTGGTTATTTGAGAAGTATTGCTTCAGAGGTCGATGTGATTAAGCTGAACAGCAAAAATCCCACCAGGTATTCTTCTTTTAAAATAACGGTTCCTGAAAGTCAGTCTCCCCTTGTTTTGGATGTTAATATATGGCCCACTGGTGTTATATTGAATCGGTTTTTTCGCGCCAGAGTCCTCCAAAAGTAAGACGTTAGCCTTGAAACGGATGGGTGATCTACCTCGAAAGTCCAGGGGTGTTCAGGAGGATTTTCGGTGCTACACGTCAATGCCCAAGGTCTTTCTAACAAAATATGTGAGTTTAATGCTCTGTTAAATGATAACTCGTTTGATATTTTGTGTATTAGTGAACATTGGCTTCAATCTAACGATATTAATGTTATATGCTTAAATAACTACCAATTGGTATCTAGTTATTGTAGAGTAGGGAACAGGCAGCATGGGGGAGTTGCAATATTTGCTAATGCTAATTTTTCCTTGAAACGTGTTAGTGCGGAGAAGTTCTGCACTTCATTGCATGCTGAATTTTGTGCAGCGGAGATAAAAAGCATGAATTGTTTGATCATTACGGTATACAGGTCATCGTCACATGGTGACTTGAATATGTTTATTGTTGCTCTTTCCAAATCTTGGACTTTTTCTCGAGGAAGTATAAATCGCTAGTCATTATTGGAGACATAAACCTTGATCTTGATGGTAGCACGGAGAGTGCGAGATTTATTGGCGATTTGTTCGCTACATATGGCATGACTCATTATATTCATGTACCAACCAGAATTGTGAAAGATACAAGGTCTTGTCTCGATAATGTCATAACTAATTTTGGCACAGGAAGTGTATCTACGGGTGTTATTGATACCCATATTGCCGACCATATGGCGGTGTATATTTGTGTTAAGAATCCTCGAGGAATAAGAAAATCAAAAACCCTTGTCCGCAAAAGAATGATTAATGACGCAAATATCGCTTGTTTTTTAGATCATTTAAAATTGACTAACTGGTTTAACTTCTATTCTTTAGGCTCTAACCCCAATATAATATGCAATGAGCTTTTGAAAAATGTTGCAATTTTCCTAGATGACTGTTTCCCTTTAAGAAATGTATCTGCTAAATGTGGAGTAAAGTGGTTCAATGAGGACCTGAGGGGCAAGAGAAAGCATCTTTTCAAGGCTAAATATATATTCAATGTAACAAATTCTGAGAATGACTGGGCTACTTACACTCATTTGCGTAAGCAGTATAAAAAAGCTCTTGCTTCCGCTAAACGTAACTATTATCCACGACCATTATGGCCTCGGATAATAAGTCCAAAACAGTCTGGAACATAGTAAACTTAGAGCGTACATCTATAAGTAATCACGTAGCTACCAGCTTAACTCCTGAAGAGTTCAATAATTTTACAACTGTCTCTGACGTAATTTTCAATAGTATTGAGGATACAAATATAAATCCCTTGAGATTTCTAAATAGTATGGTCAAGCCGGTATCTTCTTTTTTTATGTCGCCTATATTGGAAGCTGATGTGCGTCAGGCTATCCTTTCCTTGAATAACTCAGCCTGTCTGGATTATTATGGCTTAAACAGCAGAATAGTAAAAGCTTGCCTTGAAGTACTCGTTGGGCCACTTACATTCCTATTTAATAATATTGTTAGCGGCGGCATATGGCCGGACTCTTTCAAAATAGCAAAGATTCTTCCAATCCATAAAAAGGGCGATATCGATGTTGTAGACAATTTTAGGCCAATTGCTATTTTACCTATATTTTCCAAAATATTAGAAATCTTGCTAAGAGAGATTATTGGTCTATTTGGATAAATATTCTATCATATCGCCATCACAGTTTGGGTTCAGAAAAGGGTATTCTACAGTCAGAGCGTTGTTATCTGTGATCGAGGAAGTAGTCGATGGCCTTGATATGGGTGAGAGTTCATATGCAGTGTTGTGTGACCTGACAAAGGCCTTCGACTGCGTTAACACAGATATTCTTTTGCTGAAACTTGATTACTATGGTATTCGTTCAAATGAATTACAACTTTTAGATCTTATTTAACCAATAGGAAGCAGTATGTTATGGTCAATGACTCTGAGTCGAAATTATGCCGATAGAAGGTGGTGTCCCGCAAGGATCAATTTTAGGCCCAGTGCTTTTTTTATTGTACATTAATGATCTGCCCTCTTCTTTACCTTCTAGTTCTTGCTTCCTCTTTGCGGATGACACCACCATAGTGACTAGAGGTAGTGAAGAGCTGAGCTTAGCGAGCCTCGCATCGGCCAAATCTTGGTTTTCTACAAATAAATTAAAATTGAATGTAACAAAAACCCAAAATATGTTATTTTCATCTGATAAGTGGTGTGTAAAATCTGAACCAGTTAAAATGAAGGGCATTACTCTCGATACAGCCCTAACCTGGACCCGGCATTTGGAAAGGCTTTGCTCGAGGCTTGCGGCGCAGCTTTTTGTAATGAGACAACTGAGGCCTTTTGTGGATGATAGCGTTATGCGGGTTGTTTATTTTTCCTTAGTGAATAGTCACTTGAGCTATGGTATTACCCTGTGGGGTAACTCCAGGGATGCGCACAGGGCATTTATTCTACAGAAGGCTGCGGTGAGACTCATAGCTAATGTATCTTATAATACTTCCTGTAAAGACCTGTTTAAGCAGCTGAAAATTCTACCTCTGCCATGTTTATTTATTCTGAGGCTCTAATTCTAGTTCATAAAAATTTGCCCAACTTAGTTACACATTCTAACATTCATAATTACGATACAAGAAATGCAGAAAATATTGTAGAGCCATTTTCTAGAATCAAAATTACCAAACAAAATAAAATGTTAATTGGTCTCTATAATAAATTTAATACATTTTTAGACATTCCCAAATTAAATTGAAGTCTGTCAGGTCATTCCATACAATCACTAAAATGTTTCTATTGGAGCATTGCTTTTATTCTATTGACGATTTTAAGTCATATATCAGCTGATTGTTTAGTTACTAAGTTATGACTATAAATGTACTCATTGTATATATAAATGGTCAATAAACGTTCTATCTATCTATCTATCTATCTATGATTATTATTATTATTATTATTATTATTATTATTATTATTATTATTATTATTATTATTATTATTATTATTATTATTATTATTATTATTATTAATATTATTATTATTATTATTATTATTATTATTATTATTATTATTATTATTATTATTATTATTATTATTATTATTATTATTATTATTATTATTATTATTATTATTATTATTATTATTGTTATTATTATTATTATTATTATTATTATTATTATTATTATTATTATTATTATTATTATTATTATTATTATTATTATTATTATTATTATTATTATTATTATTATTATTATTATTATTATTATTTTTTTTTTTTTTTCCAGTAAACACCTTCCGAGGCTCCGACACATTCGGAGATGTTCTGGAGAGTCAAGCAATGACTACTCTCCACTCCGTGGAGTCAGTAATCATTGCGCCCGTAAATCGTGTGTTCTGAGCAGACGTAGCGAACCAAGGACGATTGCCTTCTGCATTCTGCCGGCTAAGATCTCTGCCGAATTTCGACAAGCCGGTATGATATTATTATTATTATTATTATTATTATTATTATTATTATTATTATTATTATTATTATTATTATTATTATTATTATTATTATTATTATTATTATTATTATTTTTATTATTATTATTATTATTATTATTATTATTATTATTATTATTATTATTATTATTATTATTAATATTATTATTATTATTATTATTATTATTATTATTATTATTATTATTTTTTTTTTTTTGTGGAAGGGAGCATCGACTGCAACGGTCATTAGCTCCATCTCAAAAGATTACCTATTTCTACTATCTAAATTAAGGTAAGTGTGAAACAAATTTTTACAGTTTGTTATAAAATTGTATGTTCTTTAGGAAATTTAAAGTATTTTTAATTTCTAGGAGACCTGTCAAGTTATCAGGATACTCTGACTTTAAGTTGAACGATTTTCTTTGAATTTCAAACACAGGACACTCACATATTATGTGCTTTACAGACAGCTGGACACTGCAATGGTTACAGTGAGGAGCCGCTTCACCCTTCAGTAAATGTTGATGAGTTACAGCTGTATGTAATATATGGAGTCGGTGCAAGATAACCATATCTTTTCGAGGTAAGGTGTATTTTTTGTACTTTGTTTTTGGAGTTAATTTGGATATAAAGTGGTTCTTTAGATCTGACCTCTTAATTATGTTTACATCAGGATTTTCTATAAGTGTAGCAGAGCGTGCTCCGTCATCTACTGTTTCATTACCTAATATACCAACATGACTTGGTATCCATGTAAAGATAATTTCATATTCATTGTCTGTAAGATGTTTAAAAAGTGCTTGAATTGTTTGTGTCACTGGGTCATTTGAGTAAATATCATTTAAAGATTCTAAAGTACTTAAAGAGTCAGTAGCAATCATAAACTTTTTGTAGTTAGGTGTCATGGATGCATAAAGTAGCGCTTGCCATATTGCATATTGTTCAGCAAAGAAGATAGAAGATATATTGTTCAAAGACCATGTGTGTATTTCTCCATTTATAGCTATTGCGCATCCCACCCCGTTTTCTGTTTTGGATCCATCAGTGTATATTTTACTCCATTGTATTGATTAACAATTTCATAGAATTTTTGCTGAAATAATTCGTGTGGAGTTGAATCTTTGTCATAGACATGTAAATCCAAATTAATTTTTGGCCTTGGAATTGTCCACGGGGTATTTCATTTGGTCCCTCTAGAAGGATGTTTGGTAATTGCAGCATATCAATATTCTCTAGACATTCTTTTAGTCGAATTCTCAAGGGAGTAGTCATAGTTGGTCTTTCTAGGTATGGGTTATTCGTCAGAAATAGAAAAGAGTTATTTTGATGATTTGGTCTCGACAGAACACCCGTTGCATAAGTACAAATTATTTTATTTCTTCTGTCAGTAAGTGAGGTTAAGCCCGATTCTTTATAAAGCGATTTTATTGGGCTGGTTGGAAATGCACCAATACAATATCGTATTGCAGCATGATGTATAGTATCCAGTTTCTTCAAAGTAGATTTTCGAGCCGATGAGTACACTGTGCAACCATAGTCAATGCGAGACATTACAAGGGTCTGATAAATACGCAGAAGACACAAAGGTTCAGCTCCCCATTTGGTATGTGCCAGGATCTTGATAACATTTAATAATTTACGACATTTATTAGCCAGCATACCAATATGTTCTTTCCACGTTAACGTGCTATCAAAAATAAGACCCAAAAATTTTTTGGAATTGGTACATTTAATCATGAGATCATCAAGATAAAGGACAGGGTCATAATGTGGAGTTTTTAATCTGCAAAAATGCATACTTTCAGTTTTTTCTTTGGAAAAAATAAAGCCAATATTTTCCCCATTTTGAACTATTTTGTTGATCGCCGGCTGTAGTTTACGAGTGATTTCTCCTACAGTCTTTCCTGAGCACATAATTGCCAAATCGTCCACATAAAGGTATTTCAAGATTGAATCATCCGTGCCGTCAGCAATCTGGTTAATTGCTATTGCAAATAATGTGCAGCTCAAGGAAGATCCCTGAGGCAATCCATTTTTAAGGCTCTTTACTGTGGATAAGACTTCACCGTTTTTGACTTGGAAATATCTGTCTTTTAGAAAAGATTCAATCATTAGAGGAAGTTTACCACGAATCCCGATATTGAACAACTTTTGCATTACTCCGTGGCGCCAGGTCATATCATAAGCTCCTTGATGTCAAAGAAAACTGCGACAAGATGTTCCCTTTTCCTAAAGGTCTCTTGAATAGTATTTTCAAGGGCAACTAAATGATCAGTGGAACTTCTGCCATTTCTGAAGCCGGCTTGACAAGGAATTAAAATATTTTTTGATTCCAGATACCACATGAAACGGTTATTGATCATCCTCTCAAACAATTTTCCCATACAACACGTTAGACTGATGGGCCGATAGCTAGCAGGTAGAAGAGGATCTTTGGTTGGTTTTAAGATCGGTACTATAACAGCTTCTTTCCACTCTTTTGGGTAAGTAGTTTTGTCCACAAATCATTAAGCAAATTTAGTAATGAGCATTTAATTTCAGGTGTCAGATGTTTTAACATATCATTCGAAATGGAATCCTGTCCAGGCGCACCTGATTTAGCTGCATTTAATGCATTTTCAAATTCTTGCTGAGTAAAGGGTAAGTTATATGTTAATGTTTGATTAGTAGTGAAGTCTAAATTGATTTCTTTTGCAGTTTTAGATTCTAGGAAAGAAGAGTTATAATTATCAGAGGAACTCGTTAACTGAAAACAATTTGCAATTTCTTCAGCTATGACTTCAGGGTTTTCTGAAATATCACCCCCTTCAGTTCTTATGTGGGAAAGTATTGTAGAGTATTGTTTTCCACTAACAGATTTCACTTTCCGCCAAATAGTACTAATGTCAGTATCAGATGTCAAAGTGGCAACATAATTATTCCAGCTGGATCTTTTGCTTTCTAATATTATTTGTCTAGCTCGAGCTCTGGCCTTTTTAAATAGTATTAAGTTTTCAACAGTAGGGGATTTTTTAAAACGATTAAATGTATATTTTTTTTCTTTTACTGCCTTATCAACATTAGAGTTCCACCACGGAACTATACGCTTAAGTGGTTTTCCACTAGATTTAGGAATGGAAGCTTCTCCAGCATCAATAATCACATCTGTGATAGCTTTTACAGAAAGAGTACTTGGTAGGTTTAATGCTTCATAGTACTTCTGCCAGTCAGCTTTAGCAGTGATCCACCTTTTAGGTAGATGTCTAACAGGAACCGAATCAGGCGACTCTATAATTATAGGAAAATGATCACTATTGTGAAGATCTTCTTCTACTGACCAATTTAAAGTTAGTGCCAGGGTGCTTGACACAAAACTAAGGTCAATTGAATCAAAATAATTAGATTTTGTGTTGAAGCTTGTGTAAGAGCCATCATTCAGTAGGACAATATCATCTCTGTCCAACCAGTTCTCAATAGCCAATCCTTTTGCATCATATTTCACAGATCCCCATAATGGGCTATGAACATTAAAATCACCCATTAAAATAAATGGTGTAGGTAGTTGTGTTACAACTTCATCAATATCTTCAATACTCCAATCACTATTTGGTAAGTATATATTACAAATTGTAATATTTATTGATGATTTAATTTTCATAGCAATTACTTGCAGACGCTTTGAACTTATAATGTTAATTCTTTCAAAGGGGAAACCATCCTTCACAAAGATGGCAACTCCCCCACACGCACGCTGTCCATCTTCAAAGTCATATCTGATTATGTTAAATCCCTTCATAGAGTATGGTTGGCCTGATTTAAATTTTGTCTCTTGGAGACATAGGCATATAGGATTATGTTTTGTAATAAGTAGTTTTATATCACAGTATCTTTGAATAACACCCCTACAGTTCCATTGAATTATTTTAGTAGACATTTTGAATAAAAATTAAAAAATTAAAATAAATAAATAAATAAATATATATATAAATAAATAAATATTAATAAATAAACAGATAGAAAAACACAATACATTTTTTTACGATATTAACAAACATATTTAATCTGACGTATTTTTTCGAGGCTTGCCTTTAGGCCAGCCTCTTTTCTTTGGCTTAGACTTTGTCCCAGGATCTGTTACCTGGGAACTTAGTGAAGTTTCATCTCCCGACGATAGGGAGATACGGTCGTCTGATAAATTTTCTCTCTTACGTTTCTCAGAGGTAGATGCTTTTGTACTAATGTATCTTCTTTCAGTAGTGGGGATATAGCAGATACTATTTTAGGAATTAATTGGTCAATGAGCAGAGTGTAGTCAACTTTTGGGAGAGATCTTGTAGCTTCTGCATATGAGACATTTGCTGTTGGTGTAGTAACCTGAACCCTCTTTCTTGCTTCCATATATGAAATATTCTCCCTTGTTTTTAATTCCTGGATAGCTGTTTCTTCCTTGAAAATTGGACAATTGCGAGACCTAGCTGAATGCGCTCCATTACAGTTTACACACGTTAATGGCTCTTCACATGGACTTCCTACATGTAGCGGTCTACCACAAATACATATTTGTTCCTTATTGCATTTAATAGATGTATGCCCAAATTTTTGACATTTGAAACAACGCATTGGGGTGGTATATATAATCTTACTTGCAAAGAATAAAATGCAACTTTGACTCGTTTAGGAAGAGATGGGCTGTTGAATGTAAGGATGTGATTTGGGGAATCAATGAGATTTCCATCCCTTCTGACTTTTATGCGTCTCGCAGCAATAACACCCTGATCTTTCAAACCATCTAAGATTTCATCAATTGTGCAATTTAATAGATCTGGACAATATATAACTCCTTTTGATGAATTAAGGTTAGTATGTGGGACAACTTCTACAGGGAAATCACCAAGTTTCTTTACTTGTTGAAGACGTTTGGACTGTGCAGCTGATACTGTTTCTACTAGAAGACCATCTTTAATCTTATTTACAGTTTTGGAGTACCAATTAAACTATATAAACCTTTCTCAATAGTGAAGGGATTCACTTTCATGAAATCTCCTTCTATTCTCTTCACAACCAGAAACCGGGGAGGGATTCCCGTCTCCTGGCTTGTGTTGGGTTTTTTTGGTGGAGCCCTATCCACATCCATGTTTTGAGAGGTGGACGCCTCTATAGTTTTTTCAATGGTATCAGTCATTTCTGTCCCACGAGTAGCTCTGAAATATTCGCGACCATAGTAGAGCAGGCTTGCCATGGAAGGGCTAAATTACAACCGAAGGACGCCAGGTATCCGGAGGCAGCCGTTCGAGACTCCCGTAACGCGGAGCCATGCATCCATCAGCACGGCAAACACCTTAGATTGCGGATTTTTTTTCCTGGTTTACTCCAGTAGATCCGCCGTGTTTTGTTTAAACAGGGTCACCTCGGGAAGGGTGTGGCTCTTCACCACGCACGGACGATCTTGGGATAGCTTCCTCATGGGTTTGCCATTCCCACTCAGCTATTCCCCTGGAGTCAGGGCTAGCAGCTGACTCCTTGACCCCATTATTATTATTATTATTATTATTATTATTATTATTATTATTATTATTATTATTATTATTATTATTATTATTATTATTATTATTATTATTATTATTATTATTATTATTATTATTATTATTATTATTATTATTATTATTATTATTATTATTATTATTATTATTATTATTATTATTATTATTATTATTATTATTATTATTATTATTATTATTATTATTATTATTATTATTATTATTATTATTATTATTATTATTATTATTATTATTATTATTATTATTATTATTATTATTATTATTATTATTATTATTATTATTATTATTATTATTATTATTATTATTATTATTATTATTATTATTATTATTATTATTATTATTATTATTATTATTATTATTATTATTATTATTATTATTATTATTATTATTATTATTATTATTATTATTATTATTATTATTATTATTATTATTATTATTATTATTATTATTATTATTATTATTATTATTATTATTATTATTATTATTATTATTATTATTATTATTATTATTATTATTATTATTATTATTATTATTATTATTATTATTATTATTATTATTATTATTATTATTATTATTATTATTATTATTATTATTATTATTATTATTATTATTATTATTATTATTATTATTATTATTATTATTATTATTATTATTATTATTATTATTATTATTATTATTATTATTATTATTATTATTATTATTATTATTATTATTATTATTATTATTATTATTATTATTATTATTATTATTATTATTATTATTATTATTATTATTATTATTATTATTATTATTATTATTATTATTATTATTATTATTATTATTATTATTATTATTATTATTATTATTATTATTATTATTATTATTATTATTATTATTATTATTATTATTATTATTATTATTATTATTATTATTATTATTATTATTATTATTATTATTATTATTATTATTATTATTATTATTATTATTATTATTATTATTATTATTATTATTATTATTATTATTATTATTATTATTATTATTATTATTATTATTATTATTATTATTATTATTATTATTATTATTATTATTATTATTATTATTATTATTATTATTATTATTATTATTATTATTATTATTATTATTATTATTATTATTATTATTATTATTATTATTATTATTATTATTATTATTATTATTATTATTATTATTATTATTATTATTATTATTATTATTATTATTATTATTATTATTATTATTATTATTATTATTATTATTATTATTATTATTATTATTATTATTATTATTATTATTATTATTATTATTATTATTATTATTATTATTATTATTATTATTATTATTATTATTATTATTATTATTATTATTATTATTATTATTATTATTATTATTATTATTATTATTATTATTATTATTATTATTATTATTATTATTATTATTATTATTATTATTATTATTATTATTATTATTATTATTATTATTATTATTATTATTATTATTATTATTATTATTATTATTATTATTATTATTATTATTATTATTATTATTATTATTATTATTATTATTATTATTATTATTATTATTATTATTATTATTATTATTATTATTATTATTATTATTATTATTATTATTATTATTATTATTATTATTATTATTATTATTATTATTATTATTATTATTATTATTATTATTATTATTATTATTATTATTATTATTATTATTATTATTATTTTTCATGTTCTCAAGGTGCTCCTTGGTGCAAACCTCCATTCCGGTACCAGGGTATGTACAAGGATATGGTAAGTATATTTTGGCAGATGGTTAATTTAATCTTTGTTAGGTATTTGTGTCATTGAGTACTTTCCTAACTATTGCACATGTTTCGAGGAGAACAATTTTTGCATTTCTAGATAGAGGTCTTTATTTATATCAAGCTCTTCTAAGTTTTTCTTTAAAGACTTTGGTATTTCTCCAGTTGCGCCTATTATGAGGGGTATCGTGCTAACTTTGTCTTGTCCCCACATATCTTTTATTTCTCGAGACAGCATTAAATATTTGTTTATTTTTTCTGAGTATTTTTCTTAATATTAGCAGGAGAGGTACAGAGAAGTCAATTATATATGCACCCTTTTGTTCTTTTAGTGTAAGTACCATATCTGGTCTATTGTTCTGTATAAAGTTGTCTGTTATAATTTCTCTATCCCAGTATAGCTTGAAATTATCTTCATCTATTACAGTTTCAGGTTTATACTTATAGTATGGTATTTTTGGTAGTTTTGCCGGAGTCTTGCTAATATTGCCTGA
The DNA here is from genome assembly GCA_025584915.1 of Monochamus saltuarius. Taxonomy (NCBI): domain Eukaryota; kingdom Metazoa; phylum Arthropoda; class Insecta; order Coleoptera; family Cerambycidae; genus Monochamus; species Monochamus saltuarius. The sequence goes on along the minus strand of CM046725.1, from coordinate 40,411,862 downwards.
TGTATCACTTTTCCCATGTTGTTATGTCTTTGTGTGTACTCCACTGGTGCTAGTACTGTGCATCCGCTAATAAGGTGGTCAATAGATTCATTTTGCTCACCGCACATTCTGCAATTAGGGTTTATTTCTGTTCTCTTCATTATGAATTTTTGGTAGCTTAATGTAGCGACAACCTGATCTTGTATAGCTATAACAAACCCTTCCGTTTCAGGAAATAAATTTCCCTTTTTTAACCATTCCAGTGAAGCGGCCTTATCTATATGTTCGCTGTTCAAGTGGGCCGGATATCTACCGTGTAGTTCTTTACTGAGCCAACGTTCTATTTTATTGTCTGGCTCTGGTCTCGTGTTTTGTCTTATTGATAAATTTAAAGGCGTAATCTTTTTATCAATAGAAACTATATATTTATACATATCGTTCTGGTCAGACTCCTTGTAGAAATATGTCCTAAGGTTGTCGATTTGTTTGTCATGAAGTTTGACAACATCAATTATACCACGGCCTCCTTGCATGCGCGGGATATGAAACCTCTCAACGGAGCTCCTAGGATGGTGAATTCGATGTTTTGTGGCTAACTTGCGGATTATTCTATTCAGGTCTTCTAACTCTGTTTTCGTCCAGGTAAGTATTCCGAAGCTGTAAGTTAATATTGGAATGGCATATGTGTTTATTGCTTTTGTTATGTTTTTGGCGTATAGCTTTGTTCTCATTATTGATTTAAGTCTGGTCTCAAGCTTATTTGTAAGTAGTTCTTTAGCCTTTTATGATTTATTCCTCTGGCCTGCTCATATCCTAAGTATTTATATAGTTCCTCTTCCTCCATTCCCAAAATCCGACCTTGTTGCATCTCACAACCTTCGTGTCTTATCCATTTTCCTTTCTCCATTGCATTTATACGGCACTTATCTAGTCCAAATTCCATCGCTATATCCTCACTGTATTTAATAACCGTTTTTATTAACTTTTGCAGGTCTTCGTTGGATTCGGCAAACAATTTGAGGTCATCCATGAAAAGCAGGTGGCTTAAAAATTGGTTTTCAGAGGTCTTTACGCCTTTCTTCTGCCTGTTAATAAGATTCGAAAGTGGATTTAGAGCCATACAGAACCACAAGGCACTAAGCGCATCTCCTTGAAATATTCCCGAGCATATGTCCACATCTCCTATGACTGTGCTACGATTAGATGAATTGATAGTAAGTGTAGTTTTCCAGTTAGCCATTGCTCTCTTTAGTATATTAATTATTTGCTGGTCTATTTTATAGATATGCAATACTTCGACCAACCATGAATGGGGGACGCTATCAAAGGCTTTCCTGTAGTCAATGTAGGTAGTATATAAGGATTTCTTTCCCTTCTTTATTTTTCCAGTAACAGTTGCATCTATTATTAGTTGATCTTTGCAGCCCTTTGACATTTTTCTACTGCCTTTTTGCTCAAACGCTAATAACTTATTATTTTCTAAGTGTCGGTATATCTTGTCTGTTATGATCGATGTTAATATTTTATATATCGTAGGAAGGCAGGTAATGGGTCTGTAGTTGCTTGGCTGGTGTTGTTTTAGGGATAAGGTATGTGACACCTTCAGTTAAGAAATCAGGCAAGCCTTCATCATTATCTGCTAACAACGTTGTGAAGATATTTGCGATCTTTGGATAGGTGTTGCTAAATTTCTTCCACCAAAAATTATGTATTCCATCTTTCCTGGTGCCTTCCAGTTCTGTGTTTTTCTTATAGCTTTTGCAACATCTTCAATTGTAATTATGTGATCGACCATATGTACTTTATTTCTTGTATAAGTCTTTTCTTCTTTAATCCATTTTGCACTTACTCTATGCTGTTTTTCTTGGGACCATATGGCACCCCAATACTGTTTAACATCTTCTTCTTCTGGATTTTCCTCATGTTGTTCCTGTTCTTTAAGCTGTGCTTCTGTCAGCTGTCTATAGAAATGCTTCTGATCTATTTGAAATTGTCTATTGTCTTGCTTTCTCTTATAACTTTCTTTGTATCTTCTTAAGCGTTTTGCAGTAGCTGCTAGTCTTTGTTTAAGGAGATCAAGTATCTCGATTAGGTTTGTGTTGTCAGGGTTCCTATGCTCTTCTAATATTTTTTGTGCTCTTTTTTTTATCCTTCTACTTGCTGTTGGTTTTAGTGCTTGTGTTAATTGGCCTATTTCATTCCTAAGCTTTTTTATTTTCTTGTTCAATCTGTGTTCCCACGGTGGCTCTTTATTTATCTGTACTGTCTGCCTGTTTTCTCACTTAGTTTCTGTTTATGCATTTTTATAGCTGTGACTGCACCTACATAAACTACTGTGTGTAGATCTTCTAATCTATTCATATCTCGAATTTTTGCCCTATTATGTTGTTTATTGTCTTGAGTACATTTGTTGTGTCTTTGTTTATCTTGAGCTTCGGAATTCTTGGTCTCAGAGTAGGTATTGTACCTGAATATTCCATAAAAGTTTCTTCATAGCAGATGTCAATTAAATCTTCTCTTTCTGTTGTTCTTTCTTGGTCATTTTCTCTCCCTTCCTCATCCGCGCTATTAATAACTGCCTCGTTGTCAATATTTATTCCTAATTCTATAGAAACTTCTCTTCTAATCCTGTCTTTTCTTTCATGTGTTATTTTGTGTGATGTTAAAATTGTTCTCTTTTGGTCTAAAATATTTTGAACTGTCTTTCCAGCTAACTGCGGAAATTCTCTAAGTGTCTGTGCATGCAGTTCTTTGCTATATCCCATAGTGTCTGTCTCCATCTTCGTAAGAATAAGATAACAGCGGTAAATAAATTCATTCATTTCGCTGGTCCATTTGGTACGCTGCCTTATTCTTCCCATCAGGGTGGTTGGCAGCATCTCGTCTGCCAAAACATTCCTGTTAGGTGAAGTCAGTGTTTGATCATTGCCATTGTCTGTTGCAGGTAAATCTTCACGGCGGTTCCGACCCGGATCCTGCTGCTCCGGCCCACCGGAGTATCGGTTTCTTCTAGTTCTAACCATTTTGACACCATAAAGGGTTGTGCATTTTAGAGCTACTGCCAGCGAGCCTCCGACTGCTCTATATCAGCCGCTCCTAACCTGGAGAACAGACGCTGTCAGGTAGCCGCCTCTCTGAGAACAAACGCTACCTTGAAGACGCATGTTGAATTACCTCCGCCATTGGTATTCTTGACACTCATCTGCCTTCGGTATCTTCATGCATGTCTTCATCTGTAACCCTAGACCGGGGCCCCTACAGGGTGCTATCATCCGGGCCAGATGAACCCTGGTTTTTTAACGAGGTTGTTACTCCTCCCCCTCCTCTTTTCTCATCCGGGCTTGGGACCGGCAATGGCAGAGTTTTATTATTATTATTTTTTCTTTTTTTTTTTTCCAGTAAACACCTTCCAAGGCTCCGACACACTCGGAGATGTTCTGAGAGTCAAGCAATGACCACTCTCACTCCGTGGAGTCAGTAATCATTGCGCCCGTAAATCGTGTGTTCTGAGCAGACGTAGCGAACCAAGGACGATTGCCTTCTGCATTCTGCCGGCTAAGATCTCTGCCGAATTTCGACAAGCCGGTATGATCTTTAACTCAGAAAGCAACGTATGTCTCATTCCACCCAGGACGCCTATAATTAGCACCACAATCTTAACAGAGTGGTCTGGATACAGCCTGCGGAGCTCGGAGAGAAGATCTCGATATTTCCTCCGTTTTTCCTCCTCTTTAGGACGATGTTGTTCTCTGCGGGAGCCGAGAACTCAATCACAAACATCGTCCTAAGCTGGTGGTCGAGGAGGACTACATCAGGCTTATTGGCTTGGATTTGCCTGAGGGTGGGGAATGAATAGTTCCAATAAATTCGGCACTTCTCATTCCCCACTACGGATTCTATATCCCCGGAGCATAAGGCAGCACTGGCGTCTCGTCTATCTCATACGAGTGTCGTAAATGATAATACAACACCCGTAAGGCTGACTCGTGTCTTTGGATATACGCTGTGGCCGCATATACCGGACAGGCCGACAGGAGATTCATAAGCGTATCCGGCGCCTGGCGGCAGGCCCTGCAGCTGGTATCAGGAACCTCGATACCCAAGACACGACTACGATAGACGAGTGTGTTAATTACACCATCTTGGCAAGCCATTATGAATCCCTCGGTCTCAGAGTTCAGCCCCGCTGACCTCAAAAAAGCAAAGGTTAGCTTTTCAGATAAGCCAAGCCCCTTTAGATGACGGTAGAAGAGACAATGCATTGGCTTATCCTTATGTAGCTCCAGAAGATGACGCGTTTCTGCAGCTTTAATTTGGGCTTTTAACTGAGCAGGATCCGACTCGGTGACAGAGTCTGGATTTTCCCGCTCAGTATCGAACACGAGACCAAGTTCATCGGCTGCTCTTCTCGCTGCCTTATACACAAACGCTCCTATCCCTGCTGCTTCATGGTCTTGGACCATGCAGAGAAGGGGATCCGAGCTCCTGATGACTTTGCAGGCCTCCTCCAAAACCACTCTGCCCTGGAGACACTCCAAACTCAAGAGTCCACGGCCTCCCCGATTTCTTGGGAAGTATAGCCGCGGAACGGACGATCTTGGATGCAAACTCCGATGGAGATGCATCATTTTACGGGTCCCTACATCGAGTTGCCTCAGCTCTTCTTGCGGCCATTTCACTACTCCAAAGGAGTAGAGAAGGATCGGAACGGCAAGCATATTTGTGGCACTCACCTTGTTCTTACCCGACAGCTCCGAAGACCAGATCTGTCGGAGGCGGTGCCGATACCTGCCGCGGAGAGCGTTTTTAACCGTTGCCACCTCATGAGTGCCCCGCTGTGGGACACCCAAATAGGTGTACGACTCTCCGGCATCTAGATAGTGAAAGATGCTTCCGTCTATGAGCTGGGCGTCCTCTCCGTATGGACCGCATCGTCCTCTCTTGAGATGAACCAGTGCACATTTGTCCAGCCCGAACTCCATCCCAACCGCCTGCGTGTACTCATGTACCACTCTGAGGGACTGATTTAAATCCCTCTCTCCGGAGGCGTAGAGTTTAAGGTCATCCATATAGAACAAATGGGTGACCTTATGCCTCCGGTCTCCTGGGGTACCGCAGTTGTAACCCCGGTACGACGAAGTGCAACGGATAATGGCAGCAGTGAGATGCAAAACAAGAGGGGACTCAGGAATCTCCTGAACACTCCTCCTGAACAAAACCGGCTCTGTCTGGACCCTTGCATTAGCCGATGTTATGGTAAAGCGGGTCCTCCAGAGCGGCAAGAGTTGTTCAATACATCTCACTATGGGGTCGTCCACCGCAAGACATTGGAGCAAGTGGATAATTAGCTCATGTGATGTCATATCAAATGCCTTGCGGTAATCTATCCAGGCCATTGAGAGGTTTCGCTTGTACTGCACGGAGTCCTGCGTAATACATCTGTCGATGAGCAGGTTCTCCTTACAGCCAGCTACACCCCTCTTGGACCCTCGCTGCTCGTATATCCGTTGATAAACGGGGTTCACTGCGTGGAGCACACGCGCGTACAAGATGCGAGTAAACACCTTGTAACACGCATTCAGGCAGGTTATTGGACGGTAGTTCTTTGGCTGGGACAAATCTCCGCTCTTAGGATAAGCACGGTTCTCCCTCGACAAACCACGCCGGAATTTGCTGCTCCATTTAGCCAGGACGTGAATATTCTGGCCAAATGGCGGTGGACACTGGTGAATTTTTCCACCAGAAGTTGCTGATCCCATCGGGACCAGGAGCAGCGAAGTTCTTCGATCTAATAAATGATCTCCGAACTTCATCCGGGGTTATCGGTGGGCACACCTCTTGTGGCTCTCGAAGCCTTTGACAAAAGGCCTCGAAGTGTGCCAGGGCTGGAGTGTCTCTATCCAGTGGAATCCTGCGGCCATAAACATCTCTCCAGAAGGCTTCTACCTGATCTACAGTCGGCGGATTGTCCGCAACACGCTGAGGTTGTTCAAAAAGTCGAGAAGGCCTTACACGGAACAAATTATTTTGCTCCAACCTTCTCGACCGCCTCACTAGTGACTTCTATGCAGCCACTAGCATCCGTATCATGTCGAGAGAATGCTGCTTGATGGTGAGCAGCACCGCTCGATTCAGGGTATGATGGACCCGCCTAAGGGAGGTAGCTATGCGTCTCACCTTAGGTGTGAAAGCCCTATTGGCTTCCACGTAGTCCATCACACATTGGATACGGGACGCGTGTTGCCTCGCCGACCGGATCTTAGCCTCCATCTTGTGCACTCGCCGCCGTGCTCTCTTGTGGAGAAACGGCATTTTCACGCCCTCTCTCCACCCGAGTCAGCAGTTCAGCGGCTTCGTATACCGCGCAATTGACGCGCCAGATGTCAGCCTCTTCTGGGAGATCCTCACGGAGCGCAGTATCCACTCGAGCCAGATCTGCGGGCTTCGGGGTTTTATAAAGGCAACCCCGACGGGTGCTCAGGTCGTCCTGTTCGGGGGAATGAAGCGCGGCGCCTCTGCGGGATCATTCCGTGGCTCTTCAACCACTTCATTCATCCTTAGTTGAGGACGCCTCTCATAGCCTCTGCGACGAAGGTAGGATACATAATCCCGCAGATTTTGTGCGGTGAGGGCGCGGCCTTCGGGGTGCATGTCACAACACCGAGCAAAAATCCGCGCCATGTATCCCCTTCGCCCGGGCTCGCTGCTTTCATAACAGATCAGAAGATCGTCCCTTAGCTCATCGGTCCACTCAAAACTTCCATTTTCATGGCCTTGGTCGTCAACGGGCAATCCATCCGGCTGGGCCCCACCACCTTGCCCATGACCCCCATCCGAATGGGGTCGATTGTGGGTGCCTTCTCTCTGGCATTAGGAACCGGAGGTTTCAGTGTGTCAGGTGGTTGGCCTGACACATCGACGGCCGGCACCAGAGGGAAAAGAAGCTCATCCCTCCCGGGTGCGCAGTGCTGCCGGTCCGATTTTACACCCTTTAGCTAGAGTAAGTGGTGTCGCTACTCACCAAAGGTCGTGGATGATGGTTGACCCCTCCTGCTTTATTATTATTATTATTATTATTATTATTATTATTATTATTATTATTATTATTATTATTATTATTATTATTATTATTATTATTATTATTATTATTATTATTATTATTATTATTATTATTATTATTATTATTATTATTATTATTATTATTATTATTATTATTATTATTATTATTATTATTATTATTATTATTATTATTATTATTATTATTATTATTATTATTATTATTATTATTTTTTTTTTTTTCCAGTAAACACCTTCCGAGGCTCCGACACATTCGGAGATGTTCTGGAGAGTCAAGCAATGACTACTCTCACTCCTTGGAGTCAGTAATCATTGCGCCCGTAAATCGTGTGTTCTGAGCAGACGTAGCGAACCAAGGACGATTGCCTTCTGCATTCTGCCGGCTAAGATCTCTGCCGAATTTCGACAAGCCGGTATGATCTTTAAGTCAGAAAGCAACGTATGTCTCATTCCACCCAGGACGCCTATAATTAGCACCACAATCTTAACAGAGTGGTCTGGATACAGCCTGCGGAGCTCGGAGAGAAGATCTCGATATTATTATTATTATTATTATTATTATTATTATTATTATTATTATTATTATTATTATTATTATTATTATTATTATTATTATTATTATTATTATTATTATTATTATTATTATTATTATTATTATTATTATTATTATTATTATTATTATTATTATTATTATTATTATTATTATTATTATTATTATTATTATTATTATTATTATTATTATTATTATTATTATTATTATTATTATTATTATTATTATTATTATTATTATTATTATTATTATTATTATTATTTTTAAATATTCTCTGTAATCACAGGTAAGTATCTTCGACACGGCATTTACTGCAAATGTCCAAGACTAATTTGTATTGTTTTTCAGGTTGCTACGTTCAGAGCCTTCCGAGTTATATGGCACGTCCCTAGGATAGATAGTTTCTGTAATTTGAGGTAGATTGTCGGTGGTAAGTATAACTTCTCTATGCTCTCATGTAATTTCTTTGGTATCTCTCCTGTCGCTCCTATTACTATTGGTATCACGACCACTTTTTCTTGATTCCAGATTTCTTTAACCTCCGCAGCCAGTGGGATGTACTTCCGTATTTTTTCCGCTTGTGTATCAATAATGTTATGTGCAGCAGGTACAGCTATATCTATTAGGTAAGTAATTTTTTCTACCTTGTTCTGTAAAACAATATCTGGCCTATTGTGTTCTATGGTATGATCTGTTTGTATTGTTCTGTTCCAGTATACCTTAGTTGTGTCATTTTCCATTACCGATTCTGGATTATAGTTGTAATAGGGAAGACGTTCTGTTAGTAGTTTTGCATTTTTACATAGTTCTTGATGTACCACTTTTGCAAGATTGTCGTGTCGCTTCAGATATTCTGTCGGAGCCAGGATGGTACATCCTGAAATAATGTGACCTATTGTTTCTGACTTACTATTGCATAGTCGGCATTTGTCACTGAGTACACTTTGGTCTTTTATAATGTACTTTCGGTAATTTAAAGTGGGAATTACTTGGTCTTGGATTCCCATCATGAAACCCTCTGTTTCGGCAAATAAATCTCCATTTTTATATTCCCTATTCGCCAAATTTAAAGGAGTGAATTTTCTGTCAGCTCGAACGACATTGCAATGGTAATTAGATATCTCACTCCTCTCATAAAAGAATTTTCTAAGACCCTCGACTTGTTGCTGGTGAGCTTCTTTTAAATCTATTATCCCCCGCCCACCTTTTGATCTTGACAGGTAGAATCGTTCCACTGAGCTTTTGGGATGTCTGGTTATGTACTTTGTGAATAGTACTATTACAACCCTATTAATTTCTTGAAGGTCAGTATCAGACCACTTGATTATTCCAAAACTGTATGCGATTGTAGGTATGGCATATGTGTTAATAGCCTTTACTTTGTTTATGCCAGATAATTGTGTTTTCAGAATCGTCTTGATCCTGTCCGTAAGCCTGTTCTTCAGGATCTCCTTCATTTCTCTGTGCTTCATTCCTCGTGCTTGGTCCAGACCTAGGTATTGGTAGGTATCTTCTCTGCCCATGGCCTTTATTATCTTGTCAGGCTGCAAATGGAATCCGGGGTGGTCTTCCCATACTCCTCTGCGCATTGCACTGATTTTACATTTATCAAGACCGAACTCCATTTCAGTGTCTTCGCTGTATCTTTGAATGGTTTTGAGTAATCCGTTCAGTCCTTGTTTTGATGCAGATATAAGCTTGATGTCATCCATATATGCGAGATGGTCGATCTTTTGCCCATTAGCAAGTGTATATCCTGCATTTCGTTTATTCAGCATTTTCGATAGAGGTGCCAGTGTGATACAATACCAAAGTGCACTCAAGGCATCACCCTGAAAAATACCTCTCTTGATGTTAATCTGCCCAATATTAATTTGTCCCTGCTCGGATTGTAAATATAGACATGTTTTCCATTGTGGCATTAGATGCTGCAGCATAGTAATTATAGATGGGTTTATTTTGTATAATCTAAGCATTTCAATCAGAAGGGAATGCGGCACACTATCAAATGCTTTCTTATAGTCTATATAAGCAACGTACAGATCTCTTTTTCGTTGCTTCGCTTCTTCGCTTATTACAGCATCTATGACCAGCTGCTCCTTGCATCCTCTAGATCCTTTTCGGCATCCCTTTTGTTCTTCAGGGAGTAGTTTGTTTCTATCAAGATGTTTATATATATGAGTGCATAGTACTGAGGTAAGTATTTTATATAGAGTTGGTAGGCACGTAATAGGTCTATATTTAGCGGGATCTCTGGCAGATGGACATGACTTTGGAAGAAGGTACGTCATACCCACTGTAATAAAAGCTGGGAGTTGTTCTGGATTACGGATACAAGATGTAAGCAGGTCCGCTAGTGTCTTGTGGGTTGTGTGGAATTTCTTTAACCAATAGTTATGGATTCCATCTGGGCCTGGTGCCTTCCAATTTGAGGTGTTACTAACCGCTGTCTTCACATCAGCTTCTGTTATGGTGTTGTACATCATTGTCGGTATTTTATCTACACTCTTCTTTTCATCCCTAAGCCAACTTGCCATTGAATTGTGGATTTTTGGTTTTTCCCATATGTTGGCCCAATATGTTCTAGCCTCTTCTGATTGTGGCAGCTCGTCCTCTTCATTTTTTGTTCGTGTGATTGTTCGGTAGAATTGTTTTTGACTAGTATGAAAGAGGTGGTTTTGTTTCTTTCTCGCATATGATTCTTTGTATCTTCTCAGACGATTGGCATATACCGATAACTTCTGCTTTAGTTTATCTAGAATCTGTACCGGCGATCTACTTTCTTGGTCTTTGTACCTTTCCGTTATTTGAAAAGTTCTTTTGGTAAGCTTATTTGTAGGCTCTTCAGTATTCACGTATTGGAAGAGTTGCCCTATTGACTTTCTCAGATCATTAATCTTCCTCTCAATTCTAATTTCCCATACTGGCTTCCTTGTGTGTACACCAATATCCTTTCTGATTATTCTCTGGTCGTGGAGTTCTATAACAGTGCGTGCTCCCGAATAAATAAAGTTGTTATAGTCCTGAAGGTTGCCTATTGTCTCTAATTTATCTCCCATTATTCGATTTAATTGTGCAAGTATGTTAGTGGTATTTTTATTAGTTCTTAAATGCGGTAACTTAGGCCTACTTAAAGGGTCCATTCCTTGATAGAGGATGAGATTTCTTTCAAAACAATGTCTCGTGTTGTCCGTTTCTATGTCTACTTCCTCATCTCGATGATCTACTCTTCGTATTCCCTCCTGTTGGTCTGGGGTCCGCATGCCTAACTGAATCTCCACCTCTCTTCGAATTTCATCTATCCTGTTAATATTAATTCTGTTGTGTATAAATAATTGTCGTCGTTGGTCTAAGATATTCTGACGAGTCTTACTTCTAAGTACAGGAAATTTCTCTGTCATTCTTTCATGGAGTTCCGTGCTATAAGGCTCATTTGTAGTTTCCATTCTAGTGATGACAAGGTAGGTACGGTAAAGGTATTCATTCATTTCATCTGTCCATCTTAACCGTCTCCTATTAATGACTTCCTCCTGAGTGGGTTGAACATTTTGTTCAACAACACGTTCAGAGTCCGGACTATCTATATTACTTCTGTTCCCTTGCTGTTCCATGTCCGTTAAAGTAGCGGTTTCCGTTCGCAGGTTAGTGCCGCTTGTTCCACTGGGTCCTGCGCCAGACTGAGAATCATCAGGACGGTGCCGAACAGAAGCAGCCTGGTCTCCTGTCCCGCCCGAGTATCGTTTCTTTCGTGTTCGAAGTGCCCTACTACACGCCATAAGGGAAGGCAACCCCCATATGACGGTTTTCCTTTTAGTCGCCTCCTACGACAGGCAGGGACTACCAGAGGTGTATTCTATACCCGCACCTCCACGGGTTTATTATTATTATTATTTATTATTATTATTATTATTATTATTATTATTATTATTATTATTATTATTATTATTATTATTATTATTATTATTATTATTATTATTATTATTATTATTTTTAAATATTCTCTGTAATCACAGGTAAGTATCTTCGACACGGCATTTACTGCAAATGTCCAAGACTAATTTGTACTGTATTTCTGCTACGTTCAGAGCCTTCCGAGTTATATGGCACGTCCCTAGGATAGATAGTTTCTGTAATTTGAGGTAGATTGTCGGTGGTAAGTATAACTTCTCTATGCTCTCATGTAATTTCTTTGGTATCTCTCCTGTCGCTCCTATTACTATTGGTATCACGACCACTTTTTCTTGATTCCAGATTTCTTTAACCTCCGCAGCCAGTGGGATGTACTTCCGTATTTTTCCGCTTGTGTATCAATAATGTTATGTGCAGCAGGTACAGCTATATCTATTAGGTAAGTAATTTTTCTACCTTGTTCTGTAAAACAATATCTGGCCTATTGTGTTCTATGGTATGATCTGTTTGTATTGTTCTGTTCCAGTATACCTTAGTTGTGTCATTTTCCATTACCGATTCTGGATTATAGTTGTAATAGGGAAGACATTCTGTTAGTAGTTTTGCATTTTTACATAGTTCTTGATGTACCACTTTTGCAAGATTGTCGTGTCGCTTCAGATATTCTGTCGGAGCCAGGATGGTACATCCTGAAATAATGTGACCTATTGTTTCTGACTTACTATTGCATAGTCGGCATTTGTCACTGAGTACACTTTGGTCTTTTATAATGTACTTTCGGTAATTTAAAATTATTATTATTATTATTATTATTATTATTATTATTATTATTATTATTATTATTATTATTATTATTATTATTATTATTATTATTATTATTATTATTATTATTATTATTATTATTATTATTATTATTATTATTATTATTATTATTATTATTATTATTATTATTATTATTATTATTATTATTATTATTATTATTATTATTATTATTATTATTATTATTATTATTATTATTATTATTATTATTATTATTATTATTATTATTATTATTATTATTATTATTATTATTATTATTATTATTATTATTATTATTATTATTATTATTATTATTATTATTATTATTATTATTATTATTATTATTATTATTATTATTATTATTATTATTATTATTATTATTATTATTATTATTATTATTATTATTATTATTATTATTATTATTATTATTATTATTATTATTATTATTATTATTATTATTATTATTATTATTATTATTATTATTATTATTATTATTATTATTATTATTATTATTATTATTATTATTATTATTATTATTATTATTATTATTATTATTATTATTATTATTATTATTATTATTATTATTATTATTATTATTATTATTATTATTATTATTATTATTATTATTATTATTATTATTATTATTATTATTATTATTATTATTATTATTATTATTATTATTATTATTATTATTATTATTATTATTATTATTATTATTATTATTATTATTATTATTATTATTATTATTATTATTATTATTATTATTATTATTATTATTATTATTATTATTATTATTATTATTATTATTATTATTATTATTATTATTATTATTATTATTATTATTATTATTATTATTATTATTATTATTATTATTATTATTATTATTATTATTATTATTATTATTATTATTATTGTATTATTATTATTATTATTATTATTATTATTATTATTATTATTATTATTATTATTATTATTATTATTATTTATTATTATTATTATTATTATTATTATTATTATTATTATTATTATTATTATTATTATTATTATTATTATTATTATTATTATTATTATTATTATTATTATTATTATTATTATTATTATTATTATTATTATTATTATTATTATTATTATTATTATTATTATTATTATTATTATTATTATTATTATTATTATTATTATTATTATTATTATTATTATTATTATTATTATTATTATTATTATTATTATTATTATTATTATTATTATTATTATTATTATTATTATTATTATTATTATTATTATTATTATTAGACAATTACAGACCGATTGCAATTGTACTGATCATATCAAAAATTTTTGAAATTATAATCAAGGAGAGACTTACTGTTTATTTGGATACCAGAAATATAATTTCTATGTCACAGTTTGGTTTTCGTAGAGGTGTCTCTACAGTCAAGGCATTGTTAGAGTTATTGGACAATATAGTTGAGGGTTTAGATCAAGGAGTCCCTACTCACGCAGTACTCTGTGACTTGACAAAAGCGTTCGATTGCGTTAACACAGAGATTCTTCTTTTGAAATTGGAGCATTATGGCATACGGGGAATGTCAAAAATTTATTTCAATCATACCTATTTAATCGGTCTCAGTTTGTTAGTTTCAATGGAAACGTGTCTGGTTTGAGGATATATCCTCTGGTGTCCCACAAGGATCTGTCTTGGGACCTTTACTGTTTCTATTGTATATTAATGACCTTCCTTCATCATTAGGTAATATCAATTGCGTACTTTTTGCAGATGATACAACGCTGTTCACCAAAAGTGATCCGGCTTTGATTCAGGAAGGTCTTGATAGGGCTAAAGTATGGTTTGATACAAATAAACTGAAACTGAATGAGTCGAAAACTAAAAGTATAATGTTTAGTTCTGATCGCTGGGTGGATAAATCGGAGCCAGTGCGCTTGCTTGGTGTGTGTCTTGATACTGGTCTGAGTTGGAAGGCGCATATTGAGACTCTCTGCAAAACTTTCCACACAGATTTTCGTTATGCGTCAGCTGAGATCATGCCTAGATAGCAATGCCATGAGAATCATCTACTTTGCCTTGGTGCACAGCGTGCTGTCGTATGCCATTGAACTTTGGGGCAATGCACCGACAGCACTAAAAATTTTCATTTACAGAAGGCAGCAGTCAGAATTATAGACTCTGCTCCATATGGAACGCATTGCAGACCACTTTTTAAGAAGTACAAGATTTTACCCATGCCTTGTATATTTATATTGGAAAGCCTACTTATTATACATAAAAATGTCAATAACCTATCTTCACATGAGGATAGGCATAATTATAATACCAGGCGGCGGTGGAATCTTGTCCCTACATTTTCTAGACTTAGGATGACTCAACTTAATAAAATTGATCTCAATCTATACAATAAATTTATAAATTATCATAGCCATATTGATGTGAAAGCAATGACTTACAACTCCTTTTATAGGTTGGCTAAACATTTCTTTATTAATCACTGCTTTTATAGTATAGATGAGTATTTTCAAGTCACATAAGTATTTTTTATATGTTTGCTGTGTGTCATGTATTCTGTTGTTTGTGTTCTATTATATACATTTATTTATTATTTTACTTTTGACTGCCAGTTTTAAACTGGTGACTATATATTTTTAATGAATTATTGTAATGACATAAATAGTATTATTTATATGTTTGTTGTGTCATGAATTCTGTTGTTTGTGTTCTATTATACAAATTTATTTATTATTTTACTTCTTGACTGTCAGTTTGAAACTGGTGACTATATATATATATATTTTAATGAATTATTGTATTGACATAAATAGTATTGTTTATATGTTTATTGTGTGCCTTAAAATCTGTTGTGTGTGTTTTATTATACAAATTTATTTTTATTTTTACTTTTTAATTGCCATATTTAGACTGGTGACTATATTTTTTTCTAATGAATTATTGTATGACATAAATGTACTGAAGTATGTATTGTCAATAAAGCTATATATATTATTATTATTATTATTATTATTATTATTATTATTATTATTATTATTATTATTATTATTATTATTATTATTATTATTATTATTATTATTATTATTATTATTATTATTATTATTATTATTATTATTATTATTATTATTATTATTATTATTATTATTATTATTATTATTATTATTATTATTATTATTATTATTATTATTATTATTATTATTATTATTATTATTATTATTATTATTATTATTATTATTATTATTATTATTATTATTATTATTATTATTATTATTATTATTATTATTATTATTTTTTTTTTTTTTTTCTTCCAGTAAACACCTTCCGAGGCTCCGACACACTCGGAGATGTTCTGGAGAGTTAAGCAATGACCACTCTCCACTCCGTGGAGTCAGTAATCATTGCGCCCGTAAATCGTGTGTTCTGAGCAGACGTAGCGAACCAAGGACGATTGCCTTCTGCATTCTGCCGGCTAAGATCTCTGCCGAATTTCGACAAGCCGGTATGATCTTTAAGTCAGAAAGCAACGTATGTCTCATTCCACCCAGGACGCCTATAATTAGCACCACAATCTTAACAGAGTGGTCTGGATACAGCCTGCGGAGCTCGGAAAGAAGATCTCGATACTTCCTCCGTTTTTCCTCCTCTTTTAGGACGATGTTGTTCTCTGCGGGAGCCGAGAACTCAATTATTATTATTATTATTATTATTATTATTATTATTATTATTATTATTATTATTATTATTATTATTATTATTATTATTATTATTATTATTATTATTATTATTATTATTATTATTATTATTATTATTATTATTATTATTATTATTATTATTATTATTATTATTATTATTATTATTATTATTATTATTATTATTATTATTATTATTATTATTATTATTATTATTATTATTATTATTATTATTATTATTATTATTATTATTATTATTATTATTATTATTATTATTATTATTATTATTATTATTATTATTATTATTATTATTATTATTATTATTATTATTATTATTATTATTATTATTATTATTATTATTATTATTATTATTATTATTATTATTATTATTATTATTATTATTATTATTATTATTATTATTATTATTATTATTATTATTATTATTATTATTATTATTATTATTATTATTATTATTATTATTATTATTATTATTATTATTATTATTATTATTATTATTATTATTATTATTATTATTATTATTATTATTATTATTATTATTATTATTATTATTATTATTATTATTATTATTATTATTATTATTATTATTATTATTATTATTATTATTATTATTATTATTATTATTATTATTATTATTATTATTATTATTATTATTATTATTATTATTATTATTATTATTATTATTATTATTATTATTATTATTATTATTATTATTATTATTATTATTATTATTATTATTATTATTATTATTATTATTATTATTATTATTATTATTATTATTATTATTATTATTATTATTATTATTATTATTATTATTATTATTATTATTATTATTATTATTATTATTATTATTATTATTATTATTATTATTATTATTATTATTATTATTATTATTATTATTATTATTATTATTATTATTATTATTATTATTATTATTATTATTATTATTATTATTATTATTATTATTATTATTATTATTATTATTATTATTATTATTATTATTATTATTATTATTATTATTATTATTATTATTATTATTATTATTATTATTATTATTATTATTATTATTATTATTATTATTATTATTATTATTATTATTATTATTATTATTATTATTATTATTATTATTATTATTATTATTATTATTATTATTATTATTATTATTATTATTATTATTATTGATTAAAATTTGTTGCAATTGTCTTTATTTGAGGTGAACGTGCTGATAAGATTTTACTGTATTTACTGTTTTATTCTACTTGGGACGGACGAAAGTAAACTGGTCTGCGGTATCGCCCAAATTTCAATTATTCGGAAATAATGGAAACTTCAAAAGAAGCTGTAAATAGTTGTGTAAGATGCAAACAACCAATAAAAACTGGCCTGAAATGTACTCGTTGTGGACGATTGGCTCACAAAGCTTGCACTAAGTTGATGAAAAATGTACAGTTGCTTAGTTCTGAAAAGATGATTTGTTGTGTGGATTCTACTATACCATCAGATGAAGCTGCAGTAGTTCAAGATGATTTGGTGCAAGACTTAGACACTGCAGGTGACATCAACAAAATTACTATAAAGTACCTGGAAGAATTAATTAGACAAAGGATATGACCATACACAATCAGAATATAGCCATTGCTGCATTGAAGGACCACAATGAGTATCTTAAGCGGCATATTCAAGATACTGGTACTATTGCTCAGCAATCGAAACGTCAAGATAAACAACTTTACTCAAAAGCGGTTGCCGGTCCGAGTGGTAAATCAGGTACTGTTGCACCTGCAACTGTTCCTGCAAGTACTTCCCAAACTGCTCCTGCAACTGCTCCTTTAACTGTTCCTGCAACTGCACAGGAACGTATTATTATTAAACAGGATGTATCACGAGCCTTACATAACGTTGAAACTCGTCGTATTTGTGAAAGAGTTATTAACCTAGAAAGCGATAAAAAGGATATGCGTTCCAGACGTACACCTAGGGCCAACAGAAGTATCTTGGTAGGAAGTGGTGCAGATATGGGCACTTGTCCTTTCAGGTCTGCCCCACTTATTAAGTTCAATGAGTACCATGTGACCAACTTTGAAGTTGGTGTTACTGATGAAGCTCTGGGAGCATACTTGAAAACTTTCGCTCCCAATGTTGCAGTTCAAAGTTAGTTTCTCGTTATCCTGATAAGTATGCTTCTTTTAAAATCACTGTACCCCGTGATGAAGCGGAGAAGCTGCTGGTGTCTGAGATCTGGCCGAGCAATGTTGTTCTAAATCGCTTTTTTCCAGCAAGACGCCTTCGCACTCAAACAGCATAACGAAATTGATAATTTGTGTTTAAGTAAGTCAGACAACTATGTTAGTAATAGTAATAGTTATCTTCCTTCTCATCTTTCTGTACTTCACATTAATGTTCAAAGCATAGCAAATAAGATTGATGAACTACATATTTTTCTAAGTAAGAACCAGTTTGATGTTCTTTGTGTATCAGAGCATTGGTTAGAACAAAATAAGTTGGACATGGTTTGTATACGTTACCATTTGGTCTCTAGTTTTTGTCGCGTTGGCGGAAATCGTCACGGTGGTGTGGCGATTTTGCCACTCCCAATATATGTTTAAAGTCTGTCGATATCAGCAGTTTCTGCCGCCCTGTCCACGCTGAGTTTTCTGCGGCGGAAGTGTACGGTAAGAGCTGCGTTCTGGTAACTTTGTACAGATCGTCATCCCATGGCGACTTTACAATTTTAAAGATTGCTTATTTGCTATTATAAATTTCTTATCACTTAAATTTAAATATTTTATTTTGCTGGCGACATTAATGTGAACCTGGATGGGAATACTCCACAGGCTAATGATTTACGTAATATATTTGATATGTTTGGGCTGAAGTACACCATAGATGTACCAACTAGAATAAGTAGAACAACTATATCCTGTTTGGACAATATTATTACTAATTTTTCTTCTGACGCCTATAATGTGGGGGTGCACGATACGCATATTGCCGATCATTTGGCTGTCTATATTCGTATATTGAATTTTAATGTGGTGTCAAAGCCAAATGGCCGGGTCTTAAGGCGTGTAGTTAATAACTCCACTATTGGTGAGTACCTTGAGCATTTGAGACATGTATTGTGGTCCGATATGTGTCCGCCTGGTCTTACTGTAAATGAATTAGCGAATACAATTCTTGGTGCATTTATGGGTACTATGGCTACATGTTTTCCTCTTAAAGCTTCTGTGAGTAGAGCGGGAGTTAGTTGGTTCAGCAAGGAGCTTAGGGTGATGCGGAAAAATTTGAATCGCAGTAAGAACAGATTTAGATTTACAAATTCAGATGATGATTGGATGTCTTTTCTTAAATTGCGCAAATCTTATAAGCATGCAATAAAGAACGCTAAGCGTAATGCCTATACAGATTTAATCTGTAATGCTGACAACAAGCCTAAAGTTATTTGGAATATAATAAATTCGAGCCGTCCACGTAAAATTAATCAAGTGGAACCATTCATCGATCCTGATGAACTTAACAGTTTCTTTGTTGAAGTTTCTGAGTCAATAATTTCTACTATAGAAGATGAAGGTACTAATCAGACTACGTATATGAACAGAATAGATAAACCCTCGTTCTCATTTTTTATGTCTCCTATCACTGAATTTGATGTGCGTCAAGCTGTTTTAAGCCTTAGAAACTCAGCTTCTTTTGACTTTTATGGCTTCAACAGTCGAATTGTTAAGGAATCACTCGAGTTCATTGTTGAGCCACTGACCTTGCTCTGCGGTAGGGCTGTGGAGGAGGGCCTCTGGCCTGAATCATTCAAGATTGCCAAGATTATTCCTCTTCATAAAAGGAGACACTGATCATGCGGATAACTTCCGTCCCATAGCCATCGTACCTTACTTTTCCAAAATTTTTGAAATTATTATCAAGGAAAGGCTTCTTAGTTACTTTGAAAAGTTTAAATTGTTATCCCCTTCTCAGTTTGGGTTCAGGAAGAATTATTCAACAACCAGAGCTTTGCTCACTGTTCTTGATAGTGTGGTGGATGGTTTTGATAACGGAGTTACAACTGACGCCACCTTTTGTGATTTGTCTAAAGCATTCGACTGTGTTAATGCTGGCATACTGCTGCAAAAACTTGAATTTTATGGGATCCGTGGAAAGGAATTAAAACTATTCCATTCTTATTTAACTAATAGGAAGCAGTATGTCAGCATTGGCAACAGGGACTCTTCACTTTTGCCTATTGACAATGGCGTTCCGCAGGATCAGTCTTAGGACCATTGTTGTTTTTAATTTATGTAAATGATCTGCCAGTAAATATGAATTGTCTCTGTATTCTGTTTGCTGATGATACGTCGTTGTTAACAAGGGGTGGTGCGGTTCCCAGCGAAACTTGTTTGAAATTGGCTAAACAATGGTTCTCTGCTAATAAGCTGAAACTTAATGTCTCAAAAACGCAGCACTTAACTTTCACCTGTGATAAATTGGCAGACAGATCTGTCACTGCAAAGCTATTGGGCCTTACGTTCGACCCCAGTTTAACATGGTCTCCTCATATCGACAGTCTCTGCTCAAGACTTTCGTCACAAATATTTGCTATGAGACAATTGAGGCCTTTTGTTGATGATAATGTTATGAGGATAGCGTATTTTTCACTTTTCCATAGCCATTTGACTTACGGTATTGTGTTGTGGGGTAGTGCTAGTTCTGCTTATAGAGCATTCATACTGCAGAAGGCCGCTGTGCGCCTCGTAGCTGCGGTAACCTATTGTGCTCCCAGCAGAGACATATTTAAAAAATATAGGATTTTGCCCTTGCCATGTATATATCTCCTAGAATCTCTATCTTTGATTCATAATAATTTTCAGAACTTTAAGACGCACTCTGATATTCATAATTATGATACCAGGCAAGGGCCTAATTTGATTGTGCCATTCTCGCGTATAAATGCATCGAAGCATAATAAGTTGCCGCTAAATTTATACAATCTTGTTTGTAATCATTTCAAAGATAGGAATGTTAAAGGCATGCCTCCTAGCACGTTTCACAGATTTTTAAAAACTTTCTTATTGGATCAGTGTTTCCCTTCTATTGAGGATTTTATTACTTATCTCTTTTAATTTATAACTACATTGTTTGGTGTTTTGTATCTGTTCTACCACACTATAATATTATTTTTCATGTTGTGATTTCATCGTACATATATTTACTTTCTTTAGTTGTGACAATAAATGTACTATAATGTATATAATGCTGTCAATAAACTACTCTATACTCTATACTCTATTATTATTATTATTATTATTATTATTATTATTATTATTATTATTATTATTATTATTATTATTATTATTATTATAATTATTATTATTATAATTATTATTATTATTATTATTATTATTATTATTATTATTATTATTATTATTATTATTATTATTATTATTATTATTATTATTATTATTATTATTATTATTATTATTATTATTATTATTATTATTATTATTATTATTATTATTATTATTATTATTATTATTATTATTATTATTATTATTATTATTATTATTATTATTATTATTATTATTATTATTATTATTATTATTATTATTATTATTATTATTATTATTATTATTATTATTATTATTATTATTATTATTATTATTATTATTATTATTATTATTATTATTATTATTATTATTATTATTATTATTATTATTATTATTATTATTATTATTATTATTATTATTATTATTATTATTATTATTATTATTATTATTATTATTATTATTATTATTATTATTATTATTATTATTATTATTATTATTATTATTATTATTATTATTATTATTATTATTATTATTATTATTATTATTATTATTATTATTATTATTATTATTATTATTATTATTATTATTATTATTATTATTATTATTATTATTATTATTATTATTATTATTATTATTATTATTATTATTATTATTATTATTATTATTATTATTATTATTATTATTATTATTATTATTATTATTATTATTATTATTATTATTATTATTATTATTATTATTATTATTATTATTATTATTATTATTATTATTATTATTATTATTATTATTATTATTATTATTATTATTATTATTATTATTATTATTATTATAATCATCTACTTTGCCTTGGTGCACAGCGTGCTGTCGTATGCCATTGTACTTTGGGGCAATGCACCGACAGCACTAAAAATTTTCATTTACAGAAGGCAGCAGTCAGAATTATAGACTCTGCTCCATATGGAACGCATTGCAGACCACTTTTAAGAAGTACAAGATTTTACCCATGCCTTGTATATTTATATTGGAAAGCCTACTTATTATACATAAAAATGTCAATAACCTATCTTCACATGAGGATAGGCATAATTATAATACCAGGCGGCGGTGGAATCTTGTCCCTACATTTTCTAGACTTAGGATGACTCAACTTAATAAAATTGATCTCAATCTATACAATAAATTTATAAATTATCATAGCCATATTGATGTGAAAGCAATGACTTACAACTCCTTTTATAGGTTGGCTAAACATTTCTTTATTAATCACTGCTTTTATAGTATAGATGAGTATTTTCAAGTCACATAAGTATTTTTTATATGTTTGCTGTGTGTCATGTATTCTGTTGTTTGTGTTCTATTATATACATTTATTTATTATTTTACTTTTGACTGCCAGTTTTAAACTGGTGACTATATATTTTTTTAATGAATTATTGTATTGACATAAATAGTATTATTTATATGTTTGTTGTGTCATGAATTCTGTTGTTTGTGTTCTATTATACAAATTTATTTATTATTTTACTTCTTGACTGTCAGTTTGAAACTGGTGACTATATATATATATATATATATATTTTTTTAATGAATTATTGTATTGACATAAATAGTATTGTTTATATGTTTATTGTGTGCCTTAAAATCTGTTGTGTGTGTTTTATTATACAAATTTATTTTTATTTTTACTTTTTAATTGCCATATTTAGACTGGTGACTATATTTTTTTCTAATGAATTATTGTATGACATAAATGTACTGAAGTATGTATTGTCAATAAAGCTATATATTATTATTATTATTATTATTATTATTATTATTATTATTTTTTAAATATTCTCTGTAATCACAGGTAAGTATCTTCGACACGGCATTTACTGCAAATGTATTATTATTATTATTATTATTATTATTATTATTATTATTATTATTATTATTATTATTATTATTATTATTATTATTATTATTATTATTATTATTATTATTATTATTATTATTATTATTATTATTATTATTATTATTATTATTATTATTATTATTATTATTATTATTATTATTATTATTATTATTACTATTATTATTAGTATTATTATTATTATTATTATTATTATTATTATTATTATTATTATTATTATTATTATTATTATTATTATTATTATTATTATTATTATTATTATTATTATTATTATTATTATTATTATTATTATTATTATTATTATTATTATTATTATTATTATTATTATTATTATTATTATTATTATTATTATTATTATTATTATTATTATTATTATTATTATTATTATTATTATTATTATTATTATTATTATTATTATTATTATTATTATTATTATTATTATTATTATTATTATTATTATTATTATTATTATTATTATTATTATTATTATTATTATTATTATTATTATTATTATTATTATTATTATTATTATTATTATTATTATTATTATTATTATTATTATTATTATTATTATTATTATTATTATTATTATTATTATTATTATTATTATTATTATTATTATTATTATTATTATTATTATTATTATTATTATTATTATTATTATTATTATTATTATTATTATTATTATTATTATTATTATTATTATTATTATTATTATTATTATTATTATTATTATTATTATTATTATTATTATTATTATTATTATTATTATTATTATTATTATTATTATTATTATTATTATTATTATTATTATTATTATTATTATTATTATTATTATTATTATTATTATTATTATTATTATTATTATTATTATTATTATTATTATTATTATTATTATTATTATTATTATTATTATTATTATTATTATTATTATTATTATTATTATTATTATTATTATTATTATTATTATTATTATTATTATTATTATTATTATTATTATTATTATTATTATTATTATTATTATTATTATTATTATTATTATTATTATTATTATTATTATTATTATTATTATTATTATTATTATTATTATTATTATTATTATTATTATTATTATTATTATTATTATTATTATTATTATTATTATTATTATTATTATTATTATTATTATTATTATTATTATTATTATTATTATTATTATTTTTTTTTTTTTTTCCAGTAAACACCTTCCGAGGCTCCGACACACTCGGAGATGTTCTGGAGAGTCAAGCAATGACCACTCTCCACTCCGTGGAGTCAGTAATCATTGCGCCCGTAAATCGTGTGTTCTGAGCAGACGTAGCGAACCAAGGACGATTGCCCTCTGCATTCTGCCGGCTAAGATCTCTGCCGAATTTCGACAAGCCGGTATGATCTTTAACTCAGAAAGCAACGTATGTCTCATTCCACCCAGGACGCCTATAATTAGCACCACAATCTTAACAGAGTGGTCTGGATACAGCCTGCGGAGCTCGGAGAGAAGATCTCGATACTTCCTCCGTTTTTCCTCCTCTTTTAGGACGATGTTGTTCTCTGCGGGAGCCGAGAACTCAATCACAAACATCGTCCTAAGCTGGTGGTCGAGGAGGACTACATCAGGCTTATTGGCTTGGATTTGCCTGAGGGTGGGGAATGAATAGTTCCAATAAATTCGGCACTTCTCATTCCCCACAACGGATTCTATATCCCCCGGAGCATAAGGCAGCACTGGCGTCTCGTCTATCTCATACGAGTGTCGTAAATGATAATACAACACCCGTAAGGCTGAATCGTGTCTTTGGATATACGCTGTGGCCGCATATACCGGACAGGCCGACAGGAGATGCATAAGCGTCTCCGGCGCCTGGCGACAGGCCCTGCAGCTGGTGTCAGGAACCTCGATACCCAAGACACGACTACGATAGACGAGTGTGTTAATTACACCATCTTGGCAAGCCATTATGAATCCCTCAGTCTCAGAGTTCAGCCCCGCTGACCTCAAAAAAGCAAAGGTCAGCCTTTCAGATAAGGCAAGCCCCTCCAGATGACGGTAGAAGAGACCATACATTGGCTTATCCTTATGTAGCTATTATTATGTAGATATTATTATTATTATTATTATTATTATTATTATTATTATTATTATTATTATTATTATTATTATTATTATTATTATTATTATTATTATT